>JAKSZU010000002.1:134889474-135354474 GCA_026018925.1 Tupaia tana | reverse complement strand
AACATCCAATATCCACATAACGGGTATTCCAGAAGAAGAAACTGCTACAGGCATGGAAAACCTCTTTCATCAAACACTATCTGAAAATTTTCCACACACAGAGAAACATGGAGAAATTCAGACCCAATAAATGAAAAGGACTTCAAATAGAGAACATTTAAAAAAAATCTCTCTACCCTCCAGCATATCATAGTCAGATTGGTAAAAATCGAAGACAAGGACAATATTCTAAAAATGGCAAGGAAGGAATGTCAAGTTACTATAAAGGTTATCCCATTAGGCTAACATCAGACCTCTCCACTGAAACAATACAGGCAAGGAAAAAGTGAGATGTATTCAAAATATTAAAAGAAAAACAATTTCAGTCAAGAATACTATATTCAGCAAGATTTTCCTTCAAATGAGAAGAACAAATAAAAGTATTCTCAGATAAACAAAAACTGAAAGAATTCACCAATATTAGATGAACTCTATAGAAATTACTGAGGGGAGTATTGTATCAGGAAAACTAGAGAGACAAACAGGAAAAAATACAAAACAACTGAGAAAATGGCTAACAAAATGACAGGAATAAGACCATAAATATTAACAATAACGCTGAGTGTTAATGGATTAATTTCTCCCACTAAAAGACACAGACTAGCTGAATATATACAAAAACAGAAGCCATGTATACACCACCTACAAGAAACACACCTCACTGATGAGGGCATACACAAACTGAAAGTGAAGGGCTGGAAAAGATGAGAACTAGTAATTTCAGGGAAAAAAGATAAATCAACATTTTCTATAGATAATTCAGCCTCCAGCAGTCAAACGTGAGTGGTAGGGAGCCCCTCTAGGCTTTTCTCTGTTTCTGTCTTCTCATGTTTTTGTAATTTTTCCTTTTAGAAATTTCTTAAGGTCAAGTATTCTCTTGGCTTTCAGACACTCCTTTATCTTGTTAATAATCCATTTTCCCCCTCCTCTCCAAGAGAGGCAGGCCTTCAAAAGAAGACTCCTTGGGGCCAGCCAGTGGTGTGGTGTATAAGGGCGCTGGATTCCCACATGGCCAACCGTGGTTCAAGTCCTGGGCCTGGTGGCTTGCTTTCTCACTTTCCCTTTCTCTCTCTCTCTCTCTCATCAAATAAAGAAGAAAATAACAATAACGAATGGAAATAAATAAATAAATAAATATTTTTTTTTAAAAAAAAAAGAAGACTCCTTCATGACTGCTGAGAACTAGTCATTTCGTGCGATAGGTGGTTTTTTATTTTTTGATATTTTAACAAAAAATTAAATTTTTGTTTTTTTAAAATCTTTTTCTCTCTCTGTTTTTTCTCAATCTCTTAGTTTCCTTTTCCTTTTCTTTTATCTCATCACTCTGCTTCTCGATCTCCACTCACAGTGTTTCTAGATGGGTCTAAGGGAACCATAGCCAAACATCCAAATATTATTAGGGTTAACATATTCTTCAATACCCACTGAATCTGCTGCACAAAGGGACAAAAACAGAATGGTGAATAGATAACAGATCACCTCCTTTTGCTTGCTCCTGAACCTCAGATTGAACTTCAAGAATTAGGAAGAAACACACCATCCATCAGATGACTAGAAATCACTGCACTGTCACAAGAATTATGGGAAAGCAAGAAAATATCTCTCCTCCAAGGGAAAAGCATAACTCCTTTTCATCCACAGACAGTTCAGTGGAAATCATGCAAATGTATGATAAAGAATTTAGAATATTCATAATGATGAAGCTAACAGAGATGGAAGAGAAGAGAGACAACGAACTGCAGAGGAGGCAGCAGAAAGGAACTGACGACTTCCAGGAGGAGAGGAAATTCTTGCAAGATCTAAAAGAGGAAATGCACGCTATAAAAAGAATACACAGTATAAAAGAGAATCAAGCCTATTTAGGTGAAGTCTATGATACAGGAAGTCTATAATACAGGAAGTCAAAAATCTCCCTTGAAAGTATTAAAAGCAGACTAGATCATACAGAAAATCAAATCTCAGATGTCGAACAGAAAATTGCTGGCCTAGAAAAATCCACCACAAAGACTGAGGAAATTGCCCCGCCAAAATGAGAATAAATATGAGAAATACTAGATACCATCAAACGTCCAACATCCAGATAAGTCATATACCAGAAGGCAAAGAGACTCATAAAGCCATTGATAATCTATTCCATGAAATCCTGCAAGAAAACTTTCCAAACCTGGAGAGGCACTCAAAGATCCAGTCCCAAGAAATACAAAAGACCCCAAAAGACTCAACCCAAGATCTTCTCCAAGGAACATTATAGCCAGATAGACCCAAACCACAGACAAAGACAAGACACTAAAATTGGCAAGAGAAAAATGGCAAGTTACCTACAAAGGATATCCCATCAGGCTAACAGCAGACCTCTCATCAGAAACAATGCAGGCAAGGAAAGAATGGGAAAACATATTCAAAGTGTTGAGGGAAAATCAATTTCAACCAAGAATACTGTACCCGGCAAGATTATCCTTTGTATGGGAAGAAAAGACAAGAACATTCTCAAATAAACAAAATCTGAAAGAATTTACCAACACCAGATCAAATCTCCAAGAAATTCTCAAAGGAGTGCTATATCAGGAAAATTAAATACAGACACACAGAAATAAGAGTTCCCAAACTAAGAAAATGGCCAACTTAATCATAGGGACAAGTCTGGAGTCGAATATTATATCCCAGAATTTAATCAGGAAGATCGAACCAAAACTGAAGGGAGATTAAGTACATGAGACTGATTTTCTTCAGACTTTGTTGTCCGACTTTAAGGATTTTTGTCCTGTCTTGAGCTGTCGATAGGTTCATGGACCTACTATTTAAATGGACTCCTAACCTGTTTCCTGGTTTTCAGTTTTAAGCAAAGTACCTTAGCATGTCTATGATTTATTAAAGTAAGAACCGCTTTTCTTTTTTTTTTTTTTTTTTTTTTGGAGAGGTTTTTTTTTTTGTTTTTTTTTTTTTTTGCTATAGGGCGCGTGCGCTCGCCAGACAGACAGAGAGAGACATAGAGACAGAAAGCGAGAAATCACCCCCCAGGGGGGATGGTCACGCCGCAATCCCTTCTCCTCCATTCTCCTCTCGGGATCTTGGGCACGTACGCACACGCGCCCGGCGTGAGTTGTAAGCCACCGGGTCCGAGACGCGAACCGCAGTCGACTACGTGGGAGTCCAGCGACATAGCCATTACGCTAACTGCTGGTTCCCAAAACCGCTTTTCTTGAAATTAAAATATAATTATTAAAAAATACCAAACAAAAAGATGTTCAATGCAAATGGAAACAAACAAATGAACAAAAAGGCTGGGTTAATGATACTGATATCAGACAAAATAGACTTTAAGGTAAAAGGTGTATGGAGAAAAAAAGGACATTATATAGCTCCGTAAGGACTTGTTCATCAAGAAGATATAACCTTGTAATTTTCTATGCACCCAACACTGGAGCACCTAAGTACATCAAAGAGAGACTGCGGGATCTCAAGCGAGAGATAGACTGCAGCACAATAAATGTCGAGGATCTCAACACCCCACTGACTCCTCTGGACAGATCACCTAGACAAAAAATGAACAAATAAATACAGGATCTAAATGATATTGTCAATCAAATGGACTTGACAGACATCTACAAAGTGTTTTACCCAACAAGCACAAAATGGAGTTGACAGACACCTACGAAGTATTTTACCCAACAACCACATCTTTCTCACCCCCACACGGAACATTTTTGAAGATCGACCTCATGATTGGGCACAAAACAAGCCTTTACAAATTCGAATGTATACCAACTATATCCAGCATCTTTTCTGACCACAGTAGAATCAAACTAGAAATCAACTACACAAAGAGCCCTTGTAAATTCACAAACACATGGAAACTAAACCACCTACTCCTGAATGACTTTACGACTATAGAAGACATTAAGGCTGAAGTCAAAAGTTTCATAGAAACCAACGATGATGAACAAACAAGTCCTGCTCACCTATGGGACACGGCAAAAGCAGTTATCAGAGGGAAGTTCATAACAGTTAGTGCCCATGAAAAAGAAATGCAGAAAGATAGTAACTGGAGAAACAAAAAAAAATTCCAAAATATTCAGGAGAAAAGAAATAATAAAATTTTGAGCATAAATAAATAAAAATTTGGGACCAGCAGTTAGCATAATGGCTATGTCACTGAACTCCCATGTAGCCGACCGTGGTTCGAGGCCCGGACCCGGTGGCTTAAACTCACGCCAGGCACATGTGCATGCATGCCCAAGATCCCGAGAGGAGAATGGAGGAGAAGGGATTGCGGCATGGCCATCCCCCTTGGGGGGTGATTTCTCGCTTTCTCTCTCTATGTCTTTCTGGCGAGTGCACACGCCCTATAGCAAAAACCTCTCCAAAAAAAAAAAAAAGGAAAAAAAAAGAAAGAAAGAAATGAAATTGTAAATAAACGAACTACACAGAAAATAAATGAAACCAAAAGCTGGGTCTTTGAGAAGATAAAGAAAATTGACACACTGTTAGCTAGATTGACATAGAAGAACAGAGAAAGGAACCAGATAAATCAGATCAGGAGGGAAACAGGTGATATTACAATGGACATACAGACATACAAATATCGTCAGAGAGTGCTATGAGCAATTATACACCAACAACAAGAAAACCTAGAGAAGATGGACAAATTTCTGGACACATACAACTTACCAAGATTGAACCAGGAAGAAATAGAAAGTCTGAATAGACCCAGAGCAAGCAATGAGACTGAGTCAGTGATAAATAGTCTCCCAACAAGAAGAGCCCAGGTCCCAACGACTTCACTTCTGAATGCTATGAAACTTTTGTTTAATAGATGTATTTTTTTCTGTAGGGCATGTGTGCTTGCCAGAAAGAGAGAGATGGAAAGACAGAAAGTGAGAAATCACCCCCCCCCCCCCCCGGGGGGGATGGCCATGCTGCAGTCCCTTCTCCTTATTCTCCTCTCAGGATGTCGGGCACACACCCACATGTGCCTGGTTTGAGTTTTTTTTCTTTTTTGGAGAGGTTTTTGCTATAGGGTGTGTGCGCTTGCCAGAAAGACAGAGAGTGACAGAGAGACAGAAAGCAAGAAATCACCCTCCAGGGAGGATGGCCATGCCGCAATCCCTTCTCCTCCATTCTCCTCTTGGGATCTTGGGCACACACGCCCAAGCGCCTGGCGTGAGTTTAAGCCACCGGGTCCAGGACTCGAACTGTGGTCGACTACATGGGAATCCAGAGACTTAGCCATTACGCTAACTGTTGGTTCCATGGTTTGAGTTTCTGAAAGCCTCTGGGTTTGGCACTAGGAGTTTTTTAAGCAGCCAGGTCCATGACTCAAATCACGGTCGCCTACTTGGAAGACGGGCAACAACCATTATTTCATCTATTGGTCCTGAATTTTACAAAACTTTTAAAGAAGAACTAACCCCAATTCTGCTCTAACTATTTCTAAAAATCCAAAAGAAAGGAACCCTTCAAAATTCATTCTACGAAGCCTCCATCATCTTACTTCCAAAATCAGACAAATACATAACAAAAACAGAAAACTGCAGGCCAATATCCCTGGGGAATACGGAGGTAGACATTCTCAACAAGACACTAGCAAATTGTATTCAATGACACATGAAAGGAATATGCACCATGACTAAGCACGTTTTATTCCAGGAATGTGAGAACTGTTCACCACATGTGAAGCAATAAATGTAACACATCAGATAAACAAAAGGAAAATTAAAACCATATGATCCTATCAGCTGGTGCAGAAAAAGCATTCAATAAAATACAACATCCCTTCATGATTAAGACTCTCAGCAAAATTTGCATAAAAGGGACATTCTTCAACCCAATCAAAGCCATCCATGACAAACCCATGGCTGACATCATACTGAATGGGGAAAAACTAAAGCTTTTCCACTAAACACTGGAAACAAGACAAAGCTGCCCACTTTCTCCATTCCTTTTTAAGACAGCTCTAGAGGGTCGGTGTGTGGCATGGTGATTAAGACACTGGACTCCCATATGGCTGACCATGGTTCAATTCCTAGAACTGGCAGCTTGCTTTCTCACTTTCCTTCTCTCTTTCTGTCTCTGTCTCTCTCTGGTCAAATTATAATAATTATAATAATAATAAATAAAATAATAATATATTTTTTAAAAAGATAGTACTTGAAGTTCTAGCCAATGCAATCAGACAAGAGAGTCAAATAAAAGGCATCCAAATAGAAAAAGAAAAATGACATTATCTCTATTTGCAGATGACATGATTCTATACATAGAAAATCCAAGAGAATCCACAAAAGCTCCTGGAAGTAGTAAGTGAACACAGTCGCAGCTGCACACCCTCCAGACACTCCTCCTCACCACCATCAGGCATAACACTGTCACTGGGCGATGGCTGACCGGATTCCAAGCTACATGGGTCCCTACACAGGAAGGCTGTGCCATAGTGGGCAGCATGGCCCAGCACGCCGGGGAGACAGGACAGTGGGTCACTCTCTCCTTGGTGGAGGACCTCGTCTCTGTGTTCCATCACTGCCGTGCGCCCCGCGGTGTATCTGGCTGAGGGAATTCCAGTGGGAAGACACACGAGCTCATGAATCCTGAGAGCTGCGGAGAATCTGGTGGAGCTGCACCGATTGTCCATGTTGGCCACTAAGGAGTCTAGTCATTCTCAGGGCTTAGCCTGCTTAGTTGGTCATATTTTTACCAAATGTAAGATGGCTTCATTAAGAACTCCGAGCAGAAGGTGCTGTTCTTAAGGGAGAAGCCTAAGGAATTGTTTCTAAAGAACAGGGAGGGATGGGAGAGAAAGCTGAGAAGGCTTCAGCACTCCTAATCAAGCAGTGCGCTGACAAAGCCTCATGTTGTACAGTTTCCAATTATCACTATTAAGCGTTTTTGTGATGTTAAGCTATGGTTTTGACATTGACGTGGCTGTGTGGGTTATTCTACAGTTTGGAGTGATTGTTCAGACTCCAACTCTGGAGGGTACTGAAATGTCATCTCACTCAGTGAGTACTGAAACTTAATTGTTTTAACCCAAACCCTCCTTTTCCCCCTGCCTCTAGACTCATTCTTGAGTGAAATCCCAGGGTGCTGCCCAGAAGCTGTAGCTAAGTGGGCAGGTCTGGGTGTACGTGCTGACCCTGTCCTTACCACACCCCCTGGGGTTGCGAGTGCTTTGGAGACACAGCCAAGGAATCTCAGGGCTCCTGCCTGGGTTGGGATCTGCCACATTCCCAGCATTAGACCAGCCTGGACCAGGGTTTCTCAGACTACGAGTTGTAGCTCTTCACTTGAAATCAGTTTAATGGCCATGGCCAATGTTTATGAAAGTGAAAAGCAGGGACCAGTAGATGGAGTAATGGTTATGTCACTGGACTCCCATGTAGTGGACTGCCGTTCGTACCTGGATCAGGTGGCTTGAAACTCACATCAGGTGCATGTGCGTTTGTGCCCAAAATCCCAAGATGAGAATGGAGGAGAAGGGATTATGGCATGGCCATCCCCACTGGAGAGTGATTTCTCGCTGTCTGTCTGTCTCTGTCTCTCTGGTGAGTGCATGCGCCCTACAACAAAAATCTGCCTAAGGAAAACAAAAGGATGGGCTGGTAGTTAGCACGGTGGTTAAGGTGCTGGATACTCCCACATGGCTGACTATGGATTCAAGTCCTAGACCTGGCGGCTTGCTTTCTCACTTTCTCTATTTCTCTCTCCTTGTCTCTCTCTAGTCAAATTAAAATAAATGAATGAATAACATTTTTTTCCTTCTTCCTCTCAGCGACCCCTATGCTCAGGCCGAGATGAATGCTGCGGCAGAGGCCGAGTTCAACATTCTCCTGGCCACCGACTCCTCCTACAAGGTTACTCACGATAAACAGCACCCACCCGACACAAGCAGTTTCTTCATACTGTGAATGCCGTGAAAAGAAGACAGAAAACTCCAAAGCAAAGTAGTGGCCAAAGAAAACATCCAGGAAGCCAAAGAGGTCTACAAAGAACATTTCCAGGATGATGTCTAATGAAAAGGGAAGGAACTACATTGCTGAGAAACATGATGGCGTCTTCCTATAGCAGTAAAAGCTGTTCCTGAGGGCTCTGCTGTTCCTAGAGGAAATGTTCTCTTCCCAGTGGGAAACACAGTCCAGAGTGTTACTGCTTTACAGACAGGACTGAGACTACTCGTGTTTAGTCCTGGTGTCCAATCACAGGGGCCGCAAATTCTAGAGAGCAGAAGAAAATCTTGGCAAACTATTTGGTAGAAACTTCTGGTAACTTTGATGGTCTGGAATACAAGTTCCATAATTTTGGCTACAGAGGAGCCTCTTCCCCAGAGACTGCTGGCCCAGGAGCTCCTGCTCATCCGGTTAACTTCCAAGGAACAGATACAGCCGCAGGAATTGCTCTAATTAAACACACTATGGAACGAAAGCTCCTGTTCCAGGCTACTGTGTCCCAGCGGCAGAGCGCAGCACCGTAACGGCTCCGGGGAAGGACCATGGCAAAGATGCCTGTGAGCATACAGTAACGTGGTTTCCCGCAGGGCCTGTATCTGTGGTCAGCCATAGCGGTGGCATTTATAATGCTTGTGAGAGACCGTGGGGTGAAGGTCTCAGGCATTTAACAGTATCCAGATGCACAGAGGCACCGCTAACGGTCAGACCTGATTCTGGAAATCCTCTTGACACTGTACTAAAGGTTTTGGGGATTTTAGGTAAGAAGATTCCTGTTACTGAGAACTCAAAGGGCTTTAAGTTCCTGCCACCTTATCTTAGAGTTGTTCAAGGGGACGGAGTAGATATCCATACCTTAGAAGAGATCATAAAAGGTATGAAACAAACAAGATGGAGCACTGAAAACGTTTGCTCCAGTGCTGGTGGTGCTTTGTTCCAGAAGTTAACAAGAGAGCTCCTGAATTGCTCCTCCGAGTGCAGTTATGTTGTCACCAGGCCTTGGGATTACTGTCTTCAAAGACCCAGTTGCTGAGGCCCGACCGCTCCGTCACTTCGCGCATCCCCACCCTTCCTCTTTCTTGTATCCCAGGTTGGTTGTATGGGACTTTAAGACGAACTCACACCCCACCCCACCGGCAAACCAGATCGAAGTGGCCAGCAGTTCCGGACACCAGGCGGCCTGACCTGTCACTCATCTTCTGGCCCTTCCCCACGTGCCTTTGGACTCTCTGAATTTTGGTGAAATGTGCGCCGCACGATTTCCTTTTTTTTTTTTTTTCTTTAGGTGTTGCTAATTAGGTCAGTTGGAGGCTCACCACTCCTTAGAAACAGGGAGGACTTTGGGCCATCCAGGGCTAGTGGCAACAGTTCATGGTAATTGTGAGCAACAGGTAGGCCAACCATAAGACAAATCATCAATTTTCTAATCCTGTAAAACTCTTAACACTCAGAGATACCTTAAATAAGTTAGGAAGCAACATATAGATTACCTAATGACTACGAACAATTGCAGAGGCTCAAGAAATATGAGCAACCAACAAAACGCCTCTCCCTCATGGGAAATCCTCAAGCCCACATTACCCACAGTCAGTACAATGGATGTCGTGGGCATGTCTGATAAAGAATTCAGAATATTTGTAGTGACCAAACTAACTGAGATGGAAGAGAAAAGAGACAAGGAGCTCCAGGAGATGAGGAAGTCCTTTCATGACTTGAAAGAAGAAATGGATACCTTAAACAAGAACCAGATGGAACTTCTAGGGTTGAAGAATGTGATACAGGAAATCAGTACCTTCCTTGAAAGTATTAAAAGTAGGTTAGATCAGGCAGGATATTGAATCTCTAACGTAGAAGACAAAACATCTGACCTAAAAAAAAAAGTATCAAGAAGATTGAGGAAACAATCATGAAAAATGAGGATAATATATGAGGAATACTGGATACTATCAAGCGCCCCAACATCTGGATAATTGGTATCCCAGCAGAGGAAGAAAATAATAAGGGCCTGCATAATTTATTCCATGAAATCCTGGAAGAAAACTTTCCAAACCTAGAAAGGCATTCAAATATCCAGACCCAGGAAATACATAGGACCCTGAGTAGAATCAACCCAAAAAGATCCTCTCCAAGGCACATCATAGCCAGACTGACAAAAACAACAGACAAAGACAAGATAGTAAAGTTGGCAAGAAGGAAATGTCAAGTGACTTACAAAGGTCACCCCATCAGGCTAACATCAGATCTCTCGGCAGAAACAATGCAGGCAAGGAAAGAATGAGGAGGCATAGTCAAAGTGTTGGGTGAAAAACAATTTCAACCAAGAATACTATACCCGGCAAGATTATCTTTCATATGGGAAAAAAAGATAAAAACATTCTCAGATAAACAAAACTTGAAGGAATTTGCCAACTCCAGACGGGCTCTTCAAGAGGTTCTGAAGGGAGTACTATACCAGGAAAACTAAAAAATCAGACAGACAGTTATACGAGAACAAAAAACAACCAAGGAAATGGTTCACTTAACGATAGGATCAGGTACGGAAATATTGATAATTACATTGAATGTCAATGGATTAAATTCTCCAATTAAGAGACATAGACTGGCTGAATGGATAAGAAAACAGAAACCCTCTATCTGTTGCCTACAAGAAACTCACTTTATGGATAAAGATATACATAGACTATAAGTAAAGGGCTGCAAAAAAGATACTCCATGCAAATGGAAATCAAATAAGGGCTGGAGTAGTGATAGTGATCTCAGACAAAATAGATTTCAAGACAAAGACTGTAAGAAGAGACAAAGAAGGGCATTATATAATAGTAAATGGGGTAATCCAGCAAGAAGACATAACCCTTATAAATATCTATGTACCTAACTCAGGTACACCTAAATATGTGAAGGAAAGACTGCTGGAGCTAAAAGGAGAGATAGGGAGAAATACTATAATTGTTGGAGATCTCAACACCCCATTATCTACTTTAGACAGATCTTCTAGACAGAAAATAAATAGATACAGGACTTACATGATACTATAAATAAAATGGGCCTGACAGATACCTATAGAACTTTCCACCCTACATCCACAACATATATATTTTTCTCACCCCGGCACGGAACCTTTTCAAAGATTGATCATATGTGAGGACACAAATCAAGCCTTTACAGATTCAAAGGCATAGAAACTGTATCCAGCATCTTCTCTGACCATGATGGAATTAAACTCAAGATTAATTTCAAGAAACAACCCTGAAAATACACGAACACATGGGAACTGAACAGCCTACTTCTGAATGACTTCTTCACTACTGAAAAAATTAAGGCTGAAATCAAAAAATTTATGGAAACAAATGATAATGAGTACACAAGTGTCCATAATCTATGAGACTCAGCAAAAGCAGTTATAAGAGGTAAATTCATAGCAATTAGTGCACATAGGAAAAGGATGGAAAGATGGCAAATACATAACTTATCATCATGCCTCAGGGAATTGGAAAAACAACAACAAACAAACCCCAAAAATGCCAGGTGAATAGAAATAATAAAGGTTCAAGCAGAAATAAATGAAATAGAAAATAAATGAACCATACAGAAAATAAATGAAAGCAAAAGCTGGTTCTTTGAAAAGATTAACAAGACCGACACACCATTGGCTAGACTGATCAGGAAGAAGAAAGATAGAAACCAGGTTAATCAAATATGTGATGAAATAGGCAATATTACAACAGACATAGCAGAAATACAAAATATCATTAGAGGATACTATGAGCGACTATCTATCAACAAACAAGACAACTTGGAGGAGATGGACAAATTCCTGGATGCATATAATCTACCAGGATTGGATCAGGAGGACATAGAGAACCTGAATAGACCTATAACAAGCCAGGCGATTGAAGCAGTAATAAATAACCTCTGACAAAGAAAAGCCCAGGTCCAGATGGCTTCACTTCTGAATTCTACCAAACTTTTAAGGAAGAGTTAACCTCTATCCTACTAAAATTATTTCTAAAGATTCAAAAGGAAGGAAACCTTCCAAATTCATTTTATGAAGCGTCCATCATCCTCATCCCCAAAACAGATAAGGACATGACCAAAAAAAGGGAAAACTACAGACCAATATCACTGATGAATATAGATGCAAAAATTCCCAAAAGATACTCGCAAATCGTATCCAACAACATATAACAAAGATTATTCATCACAACCAGGTAGGCTTTATACCAGGGATGC
Source organism: Tupaia tana (assembly GCA_026018925.1). Classification (NCBI taxonomy): domain Eukaryota; kingdom Metazoa; phylum Chordata; class Mammalia; order Scandentia; family Tupaiidae; genus Tupaia; species Tupaia tana. Next base: position 135,342,271 of record JAKSZU010000002.1, on the reverse strand, counting down.
ACGTGTGGTTCAATATACACAAGAACATAAATGTAATACACCACATTAACAGAAAGAAACATAAAAATCATATAATCATCTCAATTGATGTGGAGAAAGCATTTGATAAAATACAACATCCTTTTATGATTAAGACCCTCAGTAAGATTGGTATAGAAGGGTCATTTCTCAACACAATAAAAGCCATCTATGAAAAACCTACAGCTAACATTATACTGAATGGGGAAAAGCTGAAAGCTTTTCCGCTAAAATCAGGTTACTAGGCAAGGCTGCCCACTTTCTCCACTGCTCTTTAACATAGTACTGGAAGTCTTAGCTATTGCAATCAGAGAAGAGAACAATATAAAAGGTTCTGAATAGGCAAAGAAGAGTTGAACATATCTTTATTTGCAGATGACATGATGGTATACTTAGAAGACCCAAAGGTCTCCATGAAAAAAGTCCTTGAAGTAATAAGTGAATACAGTAAAGTGGCAGGAAACAAAATCAACATCCAAAAATCTATAGCTTTTCTATATACTAACAAGTTGAACGAAGTAGGGCTGAAGAAAGGAATCCCTTTCACCGTAGCCACAAGATGTATAAGATACCTAGGGATAAACCTAACTAAGAAAGTCAAAGACCTTTATAAAGAAAACTATGAAAATATTAAAAAAGATATTGACAGTAACATAAAAAAGTGGAAGGACATCCCATGCTCCTGGATTGGAAGAATTAACATAATCAAAATGGCAATTCTACCCAAATTAATCTACATGTTTAATGCAATTCCAATCCAAATACCAGAAATATTCTTCACAGATCTAGAAAAGACAATCATAGCATTTGTCTGGAACCATAAAAGACCTCGTATTGCAAAAGCAATCCTGCGCAAGAAGAATGGAGTAGGAGGCACATTACTCCCTGATCCCAAGATATACTATAAAGCTGTGGTCATCAAAACAGCATGGTATTGGCATAAAAACAGACATGTGGACCAATGAAAGAGAATAGAGACCCCAGAAATAACCCCCAAAGCTTACAGCCAACTGATCTTTGACAAAGGATATCAGTCAATCCATTGGGAAAAGGAAAACCTCTTTAGTAAATGGTGCGGGAAAAACTGGGTATCCACCTGCAGAAAGATCAAACTGAACTTCTATCTTTCACCATTAACAAAAGTCAACTCAAAATGGATCAAAGATCTGAACCTAAGACCTCAAACAATAAAACTACTGGTGGAACATGCTGGGGAAACTCTGGGGGACATTGAGACCTCTTAAATAAGACTCCCAAAGCACAGGCAATAATCTCTGAAATAGACAAGTGGGACTATAAGACTAAGAAGTTTCTGCACAGAAAAGGACACAGTAACAAGTTTGAACCGACAACCCTCAGAATGGGAAAATATTTTTGTTAAATATGCCTCAGACAAGGGACTGATAACCAGAATACCCAGGGAACTCAAGTGCCTTATGTGAAAAAAAAAAAAAGATTAACCCAATTAAAAGATGGGAAAATGAGCTGAACAAAAATCTCTCTAAGGAAGACATATGAACAGCCAAAAAGCATATGAGGAAATGCTCAACATCCCTCATCATAATAGAGATGCAGATAAAAACCACAATGAGATACCACCTAACCCCTTCAGAATGGCAAAGATGAAGAATATAAAAAGTGATAAGTGTTGGCGGGGATGTGGTGAAAAGGGAACCCTCCTACAATGTTGGTGGGAATGTAAACTAGTTCAACCACTGTGGAGAACAATATGGAGGTTCCTCAAAGATCTACAAATAGAACTACCATTTGACCCAGCAATCCCGCTTCTGGGTATTTACCCGAAAGACAGGAGAATGCTCAGTTGGAAAAGTGCTTACACATCAATGTTTATTGCAGCATTATTCACGATCGCCAAGACATGGAACCAACCTAAATGTCCACAAACTGATGAATGGATTGGAAAAGTGTGGTATATATACTCTATGGAATACTACTCAGCCATAAAATAACAAGACCCTGGCATTTGATAGAAAGTGGTCAGATATTGAGGACCTATTGATGAGTGAAGTAAGCCAGGCTATGAAAGAAAGATATTGTATGTATCCACTCAATATATACCGACTATACGCACTCTATGGTAGAGAGCGAAGAATTGGAGGACATAAAAACAGTGAAAGTACTTAATGAGAATAGGACAGTGGGGAGTGGGGGGTTGAAGAGAAGAGGATAGAGAAAGATAGCAAGAGAACAAATAGAGAGGCAGGATGTTAGTGGGACACAGATATGGCTTATTACCTGTTGATGATGACATATATAGTATTCTCAACTGGATTGGTCTGAGAAGTATTTCATGATGGGTAAAGTCTTTTTACAAGCAAAATGAGAAATAGTGATTGATTGTTTAAAAAAATAATTAGAATAATAGTAATAATGATTGGGAAAAACATTGAAAAGATATTGAATGATGAAGTGGGGAGATTAATGTCTCTGTATTGACTGACATGCATGGCATTCCCTCTTGAAAAAGCAATGTAATACACTGTAAAGTTATATGTAATCCAATGGAATATAAAGAAGATCATGATGATAATAAAAATAAAAAGCAACACGTTTAGTAATCAAAATAAGAACCATTATAATGATTATAATGAACATTTTTGCCAATGAAAAAAAAAATTACCCAGTTGCTGATCCCAACAAAAGGTCCAAAAAGGGCCGATTACCTTTATATAGGACAGCTGCGGGACTTTTGTTACACTTGAGAAACAAAAAGGAGACCTTGAGGAATGCGGTCATGATCTTCTCCATACTCTCTTCAAGAACGGGAACGTGACACAAAGCCATGCCTTTGATGAAGTACGAAAAAATGCACCACTTAATATTGAATCCGAAGCAGCACCTCATTAGGCTTTGTTTTGGCTACGTGTATGTATACGTGTACACATGCTCGGATACCCCTGTATATGTATACGTGTACAAGTGCTCGGATACCCCTGTGTATGTATACGTGCACACATGCTCGGGTACCCCTGTGTATGTATACGTGCACACGTGGTCGGGTACACCTGTGTGTGTATACGTGCACACGTGGTCGGGTACACCTGTGTGTGTATACATGCACACGTGCTCGGGTACTCCTGTGTGTGTGTATACGTGCACACGTGCTTGGGTACACCTGTGTGTGTGTATACGTGCACACGTGCTTGGGTACTCCTGTGTGTGTGTATACGTGCACACGTGCTCGGGTACACCTGTGTGTGTGTATACGTGCACACGTGCTCGGGTACACCTGTGTGTGTGTACGTGCACACGTGCTCGGGTACACCTGTGTGTGTGTACGTGCACATGTGCTTGGGTGCACCTGTGCGTGTGTATATGTGCACACATATATGTGCACAAGTGCTCCGGTACACCTGTGTGTGTGTATCTGTGCACATGTGCTCGGTGACACTTGTGTGTGGATGTGAAATAACATTTATTGTACAGATTATGAGGATTCTTTGTGTTTTATGATACATCACAGCCAAATTATTTGTTGGTTTATGGACACACTGCCCTTCCATCTTTTTTCCTTTTTGCCACTGTTTAGGTGATCTCAAATTAGGAAATGGATTTAACCATGTAAAAGAGGAATGCTAAAGTAAGCTTTTAGGGCCCTTTGCTAATAGATAGCAATTCTAGCTGGTAATGATCTTTTCACAAAACAGAACTGTGGAACTTTTATATATAACTGAACATCACATAATACAGACTTGCATAAAATTATCATGATTGCTTTATGTTCATATTTAACTTGCATTTTTCTGCAAACAAGATTGTGTACGGTATCTCTAAAGTCTCAGTGATTGACAGTCTTTCCAACTTGTCCTCATTTTTACGAGCACAGATTTTCCTTTTTTTTTTTTTCTTTCTTTTTTTCGCTACAGGGCGCTTGCACCTGCCAGAAAGACAGAGAGAGACAGAAAGTGAGAAATCACCCGCTGGGGTGAGGCCACGCCACAATCCATTCTCCTCTCGGGATCTTGAGCATGCATGCACATGCGTCCGGCATGAGTTTAAGCCGCTGGGTCTGGGACTTGAACCGTGGTCGACTACGTGGGAGTCCAGCAACGCCCTTACGCTAACTTCTGGTCCCAAGCACAGACTTTCAAGAAAATACTTGAAAATAAATTACATCGCCTTTTGTCCATTAATGAGCAAATAAAACACGTCCTTAACAAAGTCATTTGTGTTATCATACAATTTGAAAATTATGTCAGGACATACCCTGTATAATTTCTAACCTCACTGTCCCTTGTAGAATATGTAGAATATGTATCATTCCACATTAAAGAAAGGAAAGGTCCCTACTGGAACGTCTCGCACTGTACAGTTACTATGTACCTTGGTTATTGTGCTACCAGTGAAATGCCAGCTTTGAAAGGCCTGTACCCCGATTTTACACGTCAGATACTGCCTGTGGCTCTAATATGCACCTCAAGAGTTTAAGGAGATAATGTTTTAAGAGAGAATTTCTGCTTCCACTATAGAATAGATACATAAATGTAAAATACTGACAAAAGCAGAAGCAATGTATTTTAAAGTAATTACACTTCTGAATTTATTTTTCATATTCTATAGTTGGTATGGCTTAAATGAATTAAGTGGAGTGGGTAGTGAGTGTACTTATTTCAAATGTTTTGATTCCTTTATATTAAGTTTTTTAAAAACTGGGAACCAGCAGTTAGTGTAATGGCTATGTCGCTGGACTCCCACGTAGTCGACCGCAGTTCACGTCCTGGACCCAGTGGCTTAAAACTCACGCCAGGCGCGTGTGCGTGCGTGCCCAAGATCCCGAGAGGAGAATGGAGGAGAAGGGACTGCGGCGTGGCCACCCCCCTGGGGGGTGATTTCTCGCTTTCTGTCTCTCTGTCTCTCTCTGTCTGTCTGGCGAGCGCACGCACCCTATAGCAAAAAAAAAAACTCTCCAAAAAAAAAAAAACTTAAATTGGATATTAAATTTTAAAAACATAAATGAATGAATAAATAAAATTAAATAAATAATTCTAAAAAAAAAGCAAAGGAGAAGGAAAGAATTAATAAAGAACTGAAAATAGTATTATTTAGTAAAGATTAATTACATACACATGTACATTTACAGGCATATATGTTTGTATAATACATTCTGATATACAAATTAACTTTTTCAATTACTGTTGTACTGTGAGTCATGGTTGCAGAAGTTAAAGCTGCTGCCCTTAAATGTCCCAGAGACTGAGACCAGCAGATGATGGAAAGGTTATGCCGGTGGACTCCCATGTAGTCGACCATGGTTTGAGTCCAGGACTGGAGGCTTAAAACACATGTTGGGCACATGTGTGTTCATGCCCAAAATCCCAAGAGGAGAATAGAGGTGAAAAGATTGCGGTGTGGCCATGCCCCCCACCTGGGGGGGGGGTGGATTTCTTGCTTTCTGTCTCTCTGACGAGTACACATGCCCACAGCAAAAATCTCTATTAAAAAAAAAAAAAAAAGGTCCCAGAGACTTTTACGTATACCTGGATGGTCAGTAGTCTGTCAAGTAAATACTTCCATTTCGACTTACAGTTCAGGGAAATGTCACAAAATACTCCCCACTTCGGGTGTTGCCTTACAGCAATGTTGTGTAAGTTAAGGTGACTTCATGGTGTCTGTGGTGGGCAGGAGAGCTGCTGAGCCAGTGACTGGTCCTGCGACGTGACACCTACCCCGGCCTTTCCAGAGCTCTGTATTACCGAACCACTACTGAAAGGCTGTACACAGCTTTGGCAATACGTTTGACTTCTGAGGAGAAATATATCTTCTCATAACTGTCTATCACAGAAATAAACTGATATGTAATTAAAAAATGAAAATAAATGAAATATGGTAAAGTGGCAGGACACAAAATCAGCTTACAAAAATCACAGCATTTTGAGACCAGCAGTTGGTGTAATGGCTATGTCCCTGAACTCCCATGTAGTCAACTGCGGTTCAAGTCCCGGACCCGGTGGCTTAAACTCATGCCAGGCACGTGTGCATGTGTGCCCAAGATCCCGAGAGGAGAATGGAGGAGAAGGAATTGCTAAGTGGCCATCCCCCCTGGGGGGTGATTTCTCACTTTCTGTCTCTCTGTCTCTGTCTTTCTGGTGAGTGCACATGCCCTATAGCAAAACAAAACAAAAATCTCTCAACAAAACAAAAACAAAAAAACACAACATTTTTATATGCCAACAATGGACAAACTGAGAAAAAAATTGAAGAAAGCAATCCCATTTACAATAACCACAAAACCAGTAAGATATCTAGGAATAAACCTTACCAAAGACATCAAAGACCTATACAAGGAAAACTATGGAACATTTTGAAAAGAAATTTAATGTGATACAAAAAAGTGCAAAAACATCCCACATGCCTGGATTGGAAGAATTAATAAAATCAAGATGTCAATCCTACCCAAATTAATCTACAAATTCAGTGCAATTCCAATTAAACTGTAAGACCTACCCCACAGAAATAAGAAAACAACCATAACATTTGTCTGGAATCATAAAACGCTCCATATCACCAAAGCAATAGTATACAGGGAGAATAAAGTGGGAGGCGTCTCATCTCCTGACCTCAAAACGTATTACAAAGCTATGATAATTAAAGCAGTATGGGACTGGAACAAAAACAGGCAGGTAGGCCAATGAGAACCCCCAAATAAACCCCAAAACATACAGCCAACTGATCCTTGACAAAGGGCACATGACGATCCAGTGCAAAGAAGAAAACCTCTTTAGCAAATGGTGCTGGAGAACTGGATTATCCACTTGCAGAAGAATGAACCTGGACCCTTATCCCTCACCACTAACAAAAATGGATTGAGGATCTAAACATAAAACCTCAAACTCTAGGACTACTTAAGGATGGGGTTGGCAGGTGGAGTGGTGGTTAAAGGTGCTGGATTCTACATGGCTGACTGTGGTTGAGTCTGGGATCTAGTGGCTTGCTTTCTTGCTTTCCTTTTTCTCTCTCTCTGTCTCTATCTGGTCAAATATAAAAATGATAATAGTAATAACAAATGGAAAGAAATGAATATTTTTTAAAACTTCTGGTGAAAAAAACAGGGAAAACTCTTGGAGACCTTGGAGTGGCACAGACTTCTCACAGACGTCCCCCGAAGCACAGGCAACAGTCCCCAGAAGAGACAAATGGGACTGTGTTAGGCTGAGAGGCTTCTGTTCGGCAAAGAAGCAATGCCAAGGGTGAGCAACCAGCCCTCGGAGTGGGGAATATATTTGTAACTACCCCTCAGATAAGGGGCTGACGACCAGAACACACAGGGAGCTCAGCAGCTTCTCCACAAAACAATAATCGATCCAGTTAAAGACGGGAACATGAGCTCAACACAGCCCTCCAAGGGAGATACGCAAATGGCCAAGGGGCACAGGAAAACGTGTTGGACATCTCTTATCATAAGGGACGTGCAAATCAAAACCACGTGGGGGATCGGCAGGTGGCGTGGTGGTTAAGGGCACTGGACTCCCACATGGCCAACAACTTGAGTCCTGGACCTGGAGTCTTACTTTCTCGCTTTCTCTCTCTCTCTCTCTCTCTGCCCCTCTCTGGTCAAATTAAAATAAATAAATGAAGTTAAACAAAATAACTCTAAAATAATAAATAAATAAATAAATAAATACACGTGGACATGCCATCTAATCCTAGTAAGAATGGCTAAAATTAAAAAAATAAATAGTGGTAAGTGTTGGTGAGGCTGTGGTGAAAAGGGAACTCTCCTACACTGTTGATAGGAATGTAAATTAGTACAAGCACTGTAGAAAACCATCTGGAGACTCCTCAGAAAACTACAAATAGAACTATTATTCAACATAGTAATTCTAAGATTTTACTGAAAGAACAGTAAAATCTTCAGTAGGAAAAAACACTTGCACATCCATGTTTACTGCAGCATTATTTACAATTGCTAGGACACAGATTCAACCCAAATACCCAAGAATAGATGAAGTGTGGCCTGGGTACTCTATGGAATATACTCAGCCACGAAAAACAATGAGGCCCTGACATCTGATACTAAGTGCACCAATGTGGGAGGCTTAGTGCTGAGTGAAACAAGCCAGACCATGAAAGACAGACTTCGTGTGCCCCACTCGGTATATACCGATTGTCCACGCTCTATGGCAGAAACTGAAGACTGGCAGGTCCTGTAGCAGGGAGGGCGACCGTAGATCCTGGAGACAGTAAGGACGGGGTGACAGGGGGCAAGGATTAGAGGGATGGAGGGAGGGGGACAGGGGAAAGCAAAAGCACAGTCCATTTAATTGACAGAGATGAGAAGCTATGAGCTGGTGATAATGTACACGGTGACCTCCGTCTTGACGGATGGGCACTGTGTCCGTGCTGGGGAAGCCGCGAGTGTGTTGTAAACATGCACAGTGATTAATGTGAACAATCAAAATGATTTTTGCTATAGGGCACATGTGCTCCCCAGAGAGACAGAGACAGACAATGAGAAATCCCCTCCGGGGGGATGGCCACGCACAATCCCCTCTCTGCTCTCCTCTCAGGACTTGGAGCATGCGCACACGCAGCCAGTGTGTTTCAAGCCTCTGGGTCTGAGACTTGAACCTCAGCCCGCCATGCGGGAGTCCAGCATCCTAACCACTAGGCCACCTGCTGGCCTAGTAAACATCCCTGGCAAGCTTGTAGCGAACGTCAGAGGCGGAGCTTTCTGTGAGTTTATCCGTCTTACAGCGGAGTCTCCTGATGGTCTCCTCCTGCCATCAGGGCTGTCGGGAGCCCCAGGCTCTTTGGTCCCCAGATTACATTCCGCAGTGGCTCATGTGGAGAGAACCCCTCCTCTCTCAGCCCCTCAGGCGGCGTCTGAGGACGAGGTCTGCCTCTGGGGACAGGCACAGGGCCAGGGAAACCCGCAGGGGCTGTCCTTGTGGACACTGAGGATCTAGCCAAGGGCACCCTCTGCCCCAGCCATAGCCAAACAGCAAAGAACAGAATCCTCCGAGTCTGAAAAACGGCACGGCATTGCCAGTCTGCCTTCTTCTTTCCCGCTTTCTTGCTCTTACCATGAAACAGCAATCCCTGTGCTCATGGTTGGTGTAAATATGACCCAGGTAGTAAGCTCTGGGAAGCCGGCTGGCAGCTGTGTGGACGTACGGGGAGATGCACACGTGGTCTTTCAGCCAGTGATGTCACCACTGCCCACACGACGGAGACACACACACACAGGAAATAGCACGATTGTCGTCACAGGGTTAAGGCCAATCTTTTGTTTTTGAGAGAGAATTTTGCTATAGGGTGTGTGCTTGCCAGAGACAGAGACAGACAGAGAGACAGAAAGCAAGAAGTCACCCATGGGAGGTGGGGATGGCCATGTGAAATCTCTCCTCATTCCCCTCTCAGGATTTTGGGCACACACGCACCCCCGCCCAGAATGAGCTTTAAGGTGTTGGGTCCAGGACTCAAACCCTGGCTGACTACGTGGGAGTCCAGCGATGTAACCACTGCACCATCGCTGGTCCCTATGTCCAATAATATCAGATGATATAATGCCTCTACATTCAACTTTAAAATGTCAGTAAAAGATTATGATAAATTCCACTAACTGAGGTGGATGGAGTCTTAGAAATCAGTTTGGAAGACCAAAACATAGTACAGTAAGAAAAAAGCTATTTAGGGGCTAGCTGGTGACGCTGTAGCTGGGTGCTGGACATGGCTGACGACAGTTCGAGTCCCAGACCTGGTGGCTTGCTTTTTCCTTCCTCTCTCTCTCATTAAATTTTAAATAATAATAATAATAATAAATGAAATCAATTAAGTAATTATTTTTAAAAGGCTATTTAAATAGTAGTAGTGGAAACATCAATGAAAACTGTGCACATCAGAACCAGCAGATGACTGAATGGTTACGTCTCTGGACTCCCACGTGGTCAACTGTGGTCCGAGTCATCAGGAATGCCAGAGACAGGGACGGTGGGCAGAGGAGGCCGCTCTGGGAAGGAAGGGAATTCAGGTCTTTGATTTCCGTCCCGTTATCCGTTAAGCAGAGGCTCATTTATGCGTTGCTGGAATGGAAGGACAACAGGAGAGGGAGACAGGAAATCGAACTCTGGCTTCCTCTACGGGGTCTGTAGAAATGCTATGCAAAGCTGGTTCTAGACCAGAGGGGGGGACAGGCAGAGCTGGGGGCCTCAGGTGTGAAGAGGGAGGAGTTTGCTCTGTCAGGGGTAAAGGCTGGCTGGTCTGAGCAGAGGCAGGGCAGAGGCTGAGGGCAAAGCCTGGGACTGAATATCCAGGCCGACCTTGGTCTCCGAGGCTCAGTTATTTGCAGTGACTTCCCTCTTCCTCCTCCAAGCGTTGTAGTTCTGTCACTGGACTCCCACGTAGTCCACCTCGGTTCCAGTCCCAGAACGGGCTTAAACTGACACCTGCATGTGTGGGTGCATGCCCAAAATCTGAGAGGACAATGGAGGAGAATGGAGGACAAGGGATTGCAGCGTGGCCATTCCCTCTGGGGGTGATTTCTGGCTCTCTCTCTCTCTCTCTCTCTGTTTCTCCTGTGAGGCCACAGGTCCTATAGCAAAAATCTCTCTTAAATTTAAAAAAAAAAAAAAAAGTGTTATAGTTCCTAAATGTCCCGGAAACTGGTACCCTGGGCAGGGAAAGGATCCAGAGATGACAGGAAGCTCAGTGTCCCCGTCAGAACCACCTGGACTGCGGGGAGGTTCTCAGGTAGGTTTTTATTTTTTTTCCAGACACTTTCCTCCAAGTTAATTGAGGTGTCATTTCCATGCAGAAATGTACCCAAAGTTAGTGCAGTTTGAGTTTCGCAGAGGTGTGTGCCTGGGTGAGCACTCAGGGCCTGGAAACCCCCCGCCCCTGGGAGGCTCTCTCTGCCCCGTCTGGTCAGAGCTCTCTGCCCTCCCTGGCCCCAGGCTCCAAGGGGCACTTCTCTCTGAAGCCTCACTCCTCCATTTGCTCATTTGTTATTTTTCTTTTCTTTTGTCTTATTTTCCTTTTTTTTTTTTTTTTACCATTTTATTACTATTATTATTCATACACTCCATTGTTATACATCACACATCATTTAGTGTGTAAAGAGATTTTACCCAGCATGGTACATGCCACAGGGCAGGCCAGGGGAGAATACTGTGCTGACGTCACCACCAGGCGATCCTCTCAGGCTCTCTCCTGTCCTTAGAGACACCCCGGGACACACCCAGCCCAGGAGCAGGTCCAGGCAGCTGCCTGTGCCCTCGCTTACCTGCGGGCATCAGCGACTTTTTGGGGTCCCCGGAGACTGACCCATCCATTGCACACAGCTGCCCTCAGGGGTCTGGCAGCAGAGCTCAGGGTGGGCGGCTTCCTGCTGGTCTGACCCTGCAGTTCAGGAGCGCGGGTCCCAGGGCAGGGAGACATCAGGGCGCAGGAGAGACTGACAGCTCCTAGCACAGAGCTGGCCCCAGGTCCACAGCAGGCCCGGTTACCAGGGCCAGGGTCTCTGCAGGGTCCTCCCTCACACATCCGGCTCCTGGGCGCTCACAGGCCAGAGCACATGTCAGCCTGCACTGCAATTTCAGCTGCCCCCAGGGAAACTAGGGGGCCTCCCTTCAGGTCTGAGGGGCAGGGCGGGTCCCAGGGGCTGTAGGGAGGAACTGCCTTCTTGTACCCTGCTCTGAGAGGCCACACTGGATCATGGGTGTCCAGACACCTCAGGGAAAGCTGGGGGCCCAGACTATCCTCAGGGCTGAGCTCCACAGGTTCCTCATTTTGGGAATGTTGTGGTGAAGGGAATAAAGTGGGGGGAAGGGAAGAGAGTTCGGAGTGGAGGGAGGTGAGGAAGAGGAAGCCAGGGAGGAAGTCCAAGGGCCTCTCTCCTCCCTCCCCAAAGACGGTTTTCCTCTGGACTGCACTCCCCCACCTGTGTCTGTGAGGAGGGCCCCCAGGAGGAGCAGAAGAGCTCAAGTCTCTGATGGCCCCAGGACAGTGCGGCCACTCTGGAGGGCAGCAGCTCCCTTCTGTCCCCTTTGCGAATGTGAGCTCGGTCTAACTAACTTCTCCAGATCCGGATTCCCAGAGAAGCAGAAATGAGAAGGGCACCGTCTGCAGCAGGTCAGTGAGAGACCCTGAAATGGAAAGGGAACCTCTGGAAAGCCCTGCAGGAGGGAATTCCGGGTGCTGTCCCCTTAGCCACCCCACTCCACCCTGTTGGTGTCTGTCCTCTCCAGGTCCCTAGCACAGCCCTCCATGCTGGGGACCCTGAGACCCAGAGCTGGGACAGCAGGACCTTCCTCTGCCCTCCCTCCCCAGGTGCTGGCCTGACTCTCAGGGGAGAGGGAAGGAGGGAGGGGGCTTATGGTGTGTTCCAGGCCCCCTGTGTCTTTGTATCTGCCTGGTTGCCTGATTTCAGTGATGAAAATGGAATACTGATGTTTGCAAATATTAATGTCATTTACTGAATGTGGAAAAGTTACTCCTTAGTTTTCACAGCCTCATAAGGATTTTAGAACAAAAGGCACAGCTCAGAGAGTACTGGCTGTGGGAATCTGATATTCTCCCCTCCCCATTTAAATAGCTGGGAGTCCTAAGGCCAGGGCCACAGTGCATGGAAAATGTCCTGTGTGCAAAGGCCGCCAGGGTCAGGTCCTCCAAGGTTCAGCCCTCCAAGGTCAGGCCCTCCGAGGTCAGGCCCTCCAAGGTCAGGTCCTCCGAGGTCAGGCCCTCCAAGGTCAGGTCCTCCGAGGTCAGGCCCTCCAAGGTCAGGTCCTCCGAGGTCAGGCCCTCCAAGGTCCAGTCCTCCAAGGTCAGGCCCTCCAAGGTCAGGTCCTCCCTGCTGATTTTTAACCTCCAGTGGCCCCTCAGGTGGATTTGCAGTCCAGGCCCACTCTGCCTGGGTGTTCTGAAATTCCTCGTGCCATGTTGTAAGTTAAAGTAGGCCAGACTTCAACAACCTGGGGAAAACAAACCCAAATCATCTTGGAGGAATCTGCTAGCATCTACATTTTGATACTATAAAATATATTGGGGGGGGGGGGACCAGCAGTTAGCGTAATGGCTATGTCGCTGGACTCCCACGTAGTCGACCGGGGTTCACGTCCCGGACCCGGTGGCTTAAAACTCACACCGGGCGCGTGTGCGGGCGTGCCCAAGATCCCGAGAGGAGAATGGAGGAGAAGGGATTGCGGCGTGACCATCCCCCCTTGGGGGTGATTTCTTGCTTTCTATCTCTATGTCTCTCTGTCTGTCTGGCGAGCGCATGCGCCCTATAGCGAAAACCTCTCCAAAAAAAAATATATATATATTGGGGGGGGGGCAGGTGGTGTGGCGGTTAAGGTCTGGACTCCCGCATGGCTGACCACGGTTTGAGTCTTGGCCCTGGGGGCTTGCTTTCTCACTTTTCCACTCTCTGTCACTTTCTCTCTCTCTGGTCAAATTAAATAATAATAATGATAATTTTAAAAAATAATTAAATAAACAATTCTTAAAAAATATTGTTTCTTGAGCAAAATAAGAATTTATCAGGAAAACAACTATGACACCAGTGTGTCCCCAAGATCCAAGGCCTCAAGAAAGTCAAGCAGAGTGGCTGGTAGGTGGCATGATGGGTAAGGCACTGGACTCCCACGTGGATGACAGCTGTTCGAGTCCCAGACTTGGCGGCTTGCTTTCCCACTTTCCTGATCTCTCTCTCTCTCTCTGTCTGTCTAGTCAAGTTAAAAATTAATAGTAATCATTCTTTTAAAATATTTAAAATCACATTAAATATAAAGTCAAATAGAAACAACAGACAGCAAAATATAAAATAAGAAAAGTACCAAAAAAACACACAAAATCCCTGTGTTCACTATGATTAAAAACTAAGCCTTGAGTCTAGCAGGTGGCATGGTGGTTAAGGGCTCTGGACTCCCACATGGTCAACGGTGGTTCAAGTCCCACACCTGGTGGCTTGCTTTTTCACTTTCCCTCTCTCTCTCTCACTCACTTTCTCTCACTCTGTCTCTGATCAAATTAAAATAAGTAAATAATTAAATAACATTATATAAAATAATTCTTTTTTTAAAAAAAGCCTTTGGGGCCAGCAAGTGGTGTGGTTAAGGTGCTGGCTCCCACATGGCCAGTGGCAGTTTGAGTCCTGGACTTGGAACCTTGAAAATCATCCCAAGCTCTGTGCGTGCCCAAATTCCCAGTAGAAGAACGCAGGGGAGGGGACTGCTGTGTGGCCATCACCCCTGGGGGATGATTTGTCACTTTACCTCTCATGTCTCTCTGGCAGGTACACGTGCCCTCTGGCAAAGATCTAAAAAAAAAAATTAAGGTAGACTTTTCAAGCATTTTGAGCTCTAGTTTTGTTCCCCAGGTTTCAGCAGAGGCCATATAAGGAGAGTAAGTTCTGGGTCTCTGCTATCCTTCCAACTATGGCTGGGCTGTTGAGTAACTCGGATGGTCTGATGTTGCAAACACTGAATGTGAAACTCAGCTGCAGTTTTCCCTGACGGGCGACTTTCCACAGTAAGTCTGCAGCCAGGCCAGCAGGGTGGTGGTGGCTGAGGGCTCTGGGTCCCACGTGGCGACCACAGTGGAATCCAGGACCTGGCAGACTGCTTTTTCACTTTCCCTCTCTGTTTCTCTCTCACTCTATCCCTCTCTGGTCAAATTAAAATAAATATGAATAAAGTTAAATTATATAATTCTTTTTAAAAATATTAGTGAACGGAGTTCGCATCCAGACGGCGGAGGTGAAGGTGTGAGTTCACTGTTGTGGACAAGCCCGCCTTTGTGCTGAGCTGGAAGGGGTGCAGTGGCCCTTCATTTAAGTCTCCTCTCCAGGGAGGCGCCCGCGCCTGCGCACACACTGAGTTTTAAACTGAGGGGAGCCTTTTAAGGAAGCGCGGCCCGCGGGCGGGGAGGTCTGACTCCGTGAACACGTGGCCGGGCTCCCGCAGGATCCCCCTGCACGTCGGGTGGAGCCAGTGCGGCCGCCATCCTCCCGGTCCAAGAGCTGCTCCTTTTCCAGGGGCTCTAGGTCTGACTCCAGGTAGGGCCGGCCTTCGTCCAGGAGCCAGAGCCGGGTAGAAGGAGCAGGTCGAGATCCGGTTCCAGGAGGCGCCGCCCGCGGAAGTGCAGCAGAGCGGTGGGATCCCACAGCCACCGGTACCCGAGGGCCAGAATCGGTCCAGGAGGCATTATCCGCATTATCCGGCTCCGCCCCACACCAGGCCCGCAGCAGGTCGCCCTCTCAGGAAGGTCATATTACAGGAGAGGGACGGGATCAACCTGGGACCCCGCTGCTGTGGCTTGGGCCCCGGTGCACCCGGAGGATACAGCAGGTGGAGGGAGAGCTCCAGGACACAGTCTCCAGCAGAACCCCCTTTTGCTTAAGTGAAAAAGATCCAATGGAGCCCTTAGAAGTAGCAAAAGCCAAGGCTGCGAAAGCTTTAGGAACGACAACTGTGACCACCAGCGAGTCTGAGATTGTTTCTGGGACCTAATAACCACGCAAAGTGAGAACTCTGTAGAAAACCAATACATAAATCAGCTAAAGCTGCTGCAGAGGAGCCGCCCTCAGGGTCACCAAGAATCCATCTGAAAGAGAGTCCTTGGGACTGTGAGTACCTGGCTAGATGACAGAAAGTAGTGACTAAGGCCACCTGAAGCCGCACTTTAATGAGAGTTTGTATCTCATCCTTTTGGGTCACTCAGTGGTAATTGTTGCAATTAATACGCCAGCAGGGAGATGTACACACTGAATATTCAGGTATCAACATTGTAGTTTTCTCTCACGGACAGGAGGTAGCACAATGGACCAGAGGTTACGCACAGGCGGAGTCTTTCCCATGTACGTACACACACTTGTAATATTATGTGCTATGTAAAAGTGCAATTTGTCAGACAAACAATAATCAAACTGTGTACTGTGTATTCGTTAAAAAAATTTCTAGTTTTTGTAAAAAATTAAATGAACAATTATTTAAGTGATACAAAGTGAAAATAAATTTAAGAAAACGAGTTCACAATAGCACCCAACATTTAGGAATCGATTTAAGCAAATAAATGCAACATTAACATGGAAAGCTGTGAAACTCTGCTCAGCGTCTGCCCTGGTCTAGGAGCGGGTCTGGGTTCCAGGTGAGGCCATCTGGGCCAGCAAAGGCGAACAGACTGCTTGGGAGCAGGCACCCCAGGTCCCAGGTCGGGGGCTTGGAGGGTGCAGCCCTCGTGAGGACCTGGAAGACCATGGAGGTGGCAGGAGAGAGAAGAGTGTGATTGAGCTGTGGGTGACAGGACGGGAAGGGGCCACCAGGGTTGAGTCTTTGCCTAGGGTTCATTCAAGTGGCCGCTTTCAGATATCCTGTGTCCCCCTGGCGGTCCCCTCTCGCTGCTCCCTCCTCTGAGACGGCCCCCCCACACATAGTCACACACACTCCAAAGAAAAAGAGCAGAGGGGGAAAGAGAAATGCAGAGCCACCACGGCTGGTCTCCACGCTGCCCACGCACAGCCTCGGCCACCCGGGTCAGGGCGGGCGCCCAGGGAGTGCGCAGGGACAGGACTTTCCCCCAAGTCCCAGCCATCCCAGCTGGGAGGAGCTCTGCGCGCCCCGCGGCCCTCTGCTGCCCCCTAGCGGGCTCTTTAACTGCACCGTGAAGCTGTTGGACAGGCCAGGGGACTGAGAACCAGGGCCAGTCCTGAGTACAGGGGCAGGAGGATCTGACCTGAGCCCGGAGAGAAAGTGAAAGGCCAAGGGATGGGAACCCCCTGCGCTGGCTTCCCTAACAGACCCCGCCCTCCAGACTGGGCCTCTGACACTCAGGCCTCAGATCTGGCCACCCTGTCCTGCTCTCCCTGGTGGTGGCACTGTCCTGGCCTGGCCCAGATCTGACAGGCAGGTCACAGTCCTCAGACTGCAGTTTCAGCATCTCCACGCGGGCTCAGAAATCAGCAAGGACCCCAGAGGTACTGCATAGGCCTATTCATTTTGCCATGTTAGGAAGTAAAACAGAATTTTATTATTTTTAAGAATTATTTATTTTATGTGTTATTGTTACTTTTTCATTTGACCAGTGAGAGTCAGAGAGAGAAAGGGAAAGTGAGAAAGCAAGCCGCCAGGTCGGGACCTTCAACAGCAGGGAGCCACGTGGGAGTCCAGTGCCCTTAACCACTGGCCCCAGAATTTAAGAAATATTAATTTATTCAGATTAATATTCATGTACCATTGATATTATGAAAAGTTTATTTGTATGAAAAATAAGTGTTTTCCCAAAAAGTAATTGAGCTCAGTGGCTCACTTTGTTTTTCTGCATTTCTTGTATGACTGTATCACTCAGAAACCATGGCTGGATTTAAATATCTGCTCTGGGACCCAGCAGGTGGCGTGGTGTTAAGGGCGCTGGACTCCCACGTGGCTGACTGGGATTCGAGTCCCAGACCTGAGGGCTTACTTTCTCAATCCCTCTGTCCCTCTCTGGTCAGATGAAAGTAAATAAATTTAAGTAAAATAATTCTTTTTTTTTTTTTTTGGAGAGGTTTTTGCTATAGGGCGCGTGCGCTCGCCAGACAGACAGAGAGAGACAGAGAGATAGAAAGCAGGAAATCACCCCCCAGGGGGGATGGTCACGCCGCAATCCCTTCTCCTCCATTCTCCTCTCGGGATCTTGGGCACGCACGCACACGCGCCCAGCGTGAGTTTTAAGCCACCGGGTCCGGGACTCGAACCACGGTCGACTACGTGGGAGTCCAGCGACATAGCCATTACGCTAACTGCTGGTCCCAGTAAAATAATTCTTTAAAAAATCTGCTTCTTTATACAAACTGTTATTTTGGTTGAAGTACGTACAAAAAAATCCAGCTTCACATAATATATAGTTAGAAAAGATAGTATTTATTTTTGAGAGATTTTTGATATAGGGCGTGTGCACTTGTAGGAGAGACAGAAAGTTAGAGATCACCACCACCACCACCCCCCAAGGGGACCAGCCATGCTGCAATCCCTTCTCCTCCATTCTCCCTTGTGATTTTGGGCACACAAACACACCACTCGTTGTGTTTTTAAGCACCAGGTCCAGGAATGGGACCGTGGTCAGCCACGTGGGAGTCTAGCGCCTTATCCACAACGCCACCTGCTGGTCCCCAAAAGACAGTATTTTTTTTTTTTTTTTTTTGAAGGAGGAGAGACTTTTGCAGTAGAGGGCCTGTGCTCACCAGAGAGACAGAAAGCAAGAAATCACCCCCCACCACCACCATGGGGGTGGCCTTTCTACAATCCCTTCTCCTCTGTTTTCCTCTCCTCTGGGCACATGAGCACAGCAGTCAGCCCTGTGGGAGTCCAGTGACGTAACCGCTATGCCATTTGCTGGCCCCTAGGACAGTATTTTTAATTACTTTTCATGCTCAGCAGGTGGTGTGGTGGTTGGGGCACTGGACTCCTGAGACATGGTTAGAGTTCAGACCTGGCCACTGGCTTTCTCACTTTCCCTGTCTGTTTCTCTTTCTTTCTTTCTTTCCTTCTTTTCTTTTCTTTTCTTTTTTTTTTCTTTGTTCTTTTTTTTTTGAGAGGTTTTTGTTATAGGGAGCGTGTGCTCGCCAGACAGACAGAGACAGAGAGAAAGAAAGCGAGAAATCACCCCCCGGGGGATGGCCCGCCGCAATCCCTTCTCCTCCGTTCTCCTCTCGGGATCTTGAGCACGCACGCACATGCCTGTGGTGAGAGTTTAAGCCACCGGGTCCAGGACTCCAACCTTGGTTCACCACATGGGAGTCCAGCAATGTAGCCATTATGCCATCTGCTGGTCCCAAGAAACATTGTTTCTAAAGAGTCATTTATTATTTAATCCCATTTGTTATTATAATTAGTATTATGATTTTAATTTGACGAGAGAGAGAGAGAGAGAGAGAGAAAAAAAAAAATGAGAAAGCAAGTTACCAGGTCCAGGACACGATGAGACCCGCTATGTGGGAATCCAGTGTCCTTAACCACCATGCTAACTGCTGGCCCCAGGGAAACATCTTTTTAGACAAAGACTATTATTTTTTTTTTTTTAGAGGTTTTTGCTATAGGGCACATGCGCTCGCCAGACAGACAGAGAGACAGAGAGATAGAAAGCGAGAAATCACCCCCCAGGCGGGATGGCCACGCCACAATCCCTTCTCCTTTACTCCCCTCTCAGGATCTCGGGCACGCATGCAGTCGCCGGGCATGAGTTTTAAGCCACCAGGTCTGGGACAAAAAACCACGGTCGACTACGCGGGAGTCCAGCGACATAGCCATTACGCTAACTGCTGGTCCGAGAGAAAGATTTTTGCTATAGGGTGTGTGCGCTCCTAGAGAGGCAAGAGAGAGACAGCGAGACAGAAAGTGAGAGATCACCTCTCCCCGGGGGATGGCCACACCACAATTTCTCCTCCATTCTCCTCTTGGGATCTTGGGCATGCATGCACACGTGCCTGATGTGAGTTTAAGCCACTGGGTCCAGGACTTGAACTGCTGTCGGCTACATGGGAGTCCAGCAACATAGCTGTTACACCATCTGCTGGTCCCTGTCTCTGTCTCCTTCTGGGAGCACATGTTTCCTATAGCAAAATTTAAAATAATAGTAAATAAAAATTTTGATAACTCTTTTTAAAATAACATTTTCAGATGAATTGTGAATAAATATCCTTGCCACTATACTAAAACTACACGAGTATTAGTTTCTTTTTTCTTTTACCTTTTTTTTTTTTTTTTTTTTTTTTTTTTTTTTTTTTGGTATAGGTACATGCGCTTGCCACAGAGAGGGAAATTGAGAAATCGCCCCACAGGGACTAGCCACGCT
This sequence comes from Tupaia tana, assembly GCA_026018925.1. NCBI lineage: Eukaryota > Metazoa > Chordata > Mammalia > Scandentia > Tupaiidae > Tupaia > Tupaia tana. The sequence continues at coordinate 135,322,468 of JAKSZU010000002.1, read as the reverse complement.
GTGGTCCCTCCTCCTCCAGTCCCCTCTTAGGACTTTGGCGCACATGCAAAGGCATGACTTTCCAGCAGCAGCGCAGTTTTCAGGCCCTCAGACCTCACCGTCCTCCACGTGGGATCCGGCACCTTCCCCTCCCCACTTGCTGCCCCACGTGTTCGTTTCTTACAGGCCGCAGCCTGAAACTCCGTCACTGAGTATCCTCACTGCGTTATACTGAAGCCCACAGGTACACCGTGCACGCTGGGAGCTCTGTACTAACGCACGCTTTCTAAAGGGTGACGCTGGGGGGAGTGGGGGTGGCTGATGACATGGAGGTTAAGGGCGCTGGACTCTCACAAGGCCGATCATGGTTTGAGCCCTGGACCCGGTGGCTTGCCTTCTCACTTTCTGTCTCTCCCTTGCTCTGTCTCTCTCTGGTCAAATTAAAATAAATACATGAATAAATAAAGTTAAATAAAATAATTCTTTAAAAAAAAAAAGAGTGATGCTGGTCCTCTGGCTCTCCTATATGTCACAATTGGTAGAGTTTCCTTTGTTTATTTATTATACTTAAAATATTTTGCTACAGAGAGAAAGAGACACAGGAAAGCTCTGCCCATGGGGTACGGTCACACACTGCAATCCACTCTCGATTGTTTTCTCCTGTCTGGGAGGAGCTTCTGAGGGCCAGCTGGCCTGTTTCCCAAGCCTCTAGGTCCAAGACTCTGAGCTGCGCAGTGCCAACCCCTGTCTCCACCAGCTCACCGCGGGCTGGCCTGCAGATGCTTCTTTGTGTTCAGATAAAACGATAACAGCACTGAAAGTGGAGGGAGGACCGGCCTGCTAAGAAGGGAGAGAAACTTCCAGAACGTGGTGCCTGAGCTCTCGGGGGGGACAGGGAGAGAAGGTAACTCCGGTCAGCTGACCAGGGAGGCTGAGTCAGAGTGCTGCCAGGTGGTGTTCGATTCCATCCCCCAACCCAGACCTGTCAGCTAGTTGTTCACAATCCTTTTTTTTTTTTTTTTTTTTTTTAAATAAGATTTTACGTGTTCACAAAAATGAGAAATCATCTCTCGGGGCTGGGGGAATGACCATGTTACGGTCTCTTCTCCTCCATTCCGGGGACTTGGGGCACACAGGCACGTGCACCTGGTGTTTTCCAGACAACCAGTCCAGGGCTTGAACTGAGAAGTGGGCCATGTGCGATCCAGGCACCCTAACCTCCGCACCACCTGCTGGCCTGAGGAAGCAGAGCTTTAGCAGTAGAAAAGTGAAAACCAGGGCCTGGGCTCAGAATAGTCTGCTCCTTCAAACAAGTGCAACTTAGCCACGGTCCCTAACCCTCACAGGCATTCAGCCCAGTCAGACCTAGGGAGAAAGGGAGGCCCCCTTCCAGCAAGGTTAAAGACAGCAGCCATAAGGACCCAGATTTATCTCAGGGCTTCATTTTGGCCTGGAGGGACAGGTGATAAGACCCAGACTTATTCCAGAGCTTGATTTTGGCCTGGACAGACTGGAGGGGCTCCTTGTCCCTTGCAGGGGGAACGTGGCCATCTGAGACCTGGAGAGAACAGAAGTCCCAGTCGGGCACCACAGGGCCTGGTCATTCCCAGCACATGCTGCAGGCTCCTGAAGGAGGCAGTTTGCAGCAGCCACAAACTACGGAAATTAGGTTTCAAGACAAATAGATCCGCCTACTTCAAGGTGGGGAGACCACCCCCCCCCCCACACACACACAGGCTCTTGCATCACAGAGAAACAGAGAAAGTGAGAAATGACCTCTGCCAGGGGCGGGGGTGGTGGTGGTCATGCCACACCATTCTCTTGGGATTTGGGGCACACACATGTGCCCTGAATTATTTTGAAGCCGCCAGGTCTGGGGCTTGAACCAAGTAAAAAAAAAAAAAAAAAAAAAAAAAAAAAACTGCCAGGAGCTGGGAGTTCCCTGCCTGAACCCCCACTCTACCTGGTGAGCCCACAACGGAGGTTTTAAATCACAAAGCAAGTTCGTGGTGTCTAATAACCAGGCAGGTAGGCCAATGAAGTCTCAGGAAATTACTGAATGCCCTGTCCCACAGCACTTCCTGTTTATTAAGAACACAGTGATGGGGCCAGCATTGGCAGGGTGGTGAAGATGGTGGCCCCGCCTGGCCAATTGTGGTTTGAGTTCTGAAGTCTGAAAATCAGGCAGATGCTTGCAAAATCCTGAGGGGAGAATGGAGGACAAGGGCTTCTCAGGGGGCCGTGCTCCTGGTGGGTGATGTCTCACTTTCCCTCTCCCTCTCTGCCTCCCTCTCTCCAGTGAGGGCACACTCCCTATGGCCAAAAAAAAAAAAAAAAAAAAAAAAACCACTTTAAAATATTTACTTTTATGTTTCATAAATATTTAAGAGAAGTTACTATTGTATTTTGAAACTTGCATTTCTTTTGTCAGGCCTATGTGGTGATTTAAAAGTGGAGTGTAACTTAATTTATATTTTGGTGATGGAGGCAAATGCTTTTATTTATTGTCTGAATAAAACACTTCTTTCTGAGCTTGCTGAGATTCTTGCAAATAAATACCAATTTTGCAATTTGTATGAATTGATTTTCCCTCACAACTGTCCAGCCGACTGCTTCTTAAACACTGGATTGTGGTAGTTTTATGTGTTCTGTGGTTGCTGTAACAAATTGCCACAAACTTAATGACCTGGAACCCCAGAAATGCGTTCTCTCACAGCCCACAGGCCTGGTGTCAGCGGGGCTGACAGGGCAGAGGCCACCCCTCACCCCTCCCAGCCTCTGGCGCCCAGGGGAGCCTCACTGCAGCCTCCAGTCACTGTCCTCACTGTGGCCTCTCCTCTGTGGCCTCAGCTCCCTCTGCTCCCTGTACAGGGCCCGACCTCGCCTTTACAGCCCACCTGGAGGATCTGGGCCAGCGTCTCTCAGGACCTTAACCCCCCAGGCCTGTCACGGTGTAGACAGTCCTCACTGCTGCCATCTAAATCAGTCCTGTCCTGGGGATTTGACATGGTATCTGTGGGAGGGGGTATCGTTCAGCCCATCAAAACAGCCTGCCAGTTTCCCGTGGCTGCTGTCAGGAACCACCACAAATTTGGTGATTTAAAAGGAAACGTTGGCTGCAGCTGCACCAGGAGCAGCAGGGGCAGCAGGAGGGCGGCTGCGAGTGATGGTGGAGCCCGCGGCCTGCGGACTGGGATGTCTGCAGCTAGAAGCGCGTTCCGGTTTCCCAGGCCTTGGCTGACCTGTGACAGAGACCCTGGACGGTGGGCTAGCAGGCCCTGACATCCGGGAGGTCCCACACTGGGGAACACCTGGTCTGTGCGGTCCGGCTCTGCTGCTGATTAAACAGATGAATGAAGAATGAGAAAGACGCCCACGCGGCCATGCTGGAGGGTCTGCACACAGGGCGGGGAGGAGGACGGCCCACAGAGGACACCGGGGTAGGTGGGACCCAGCGAGCCCGTGTCCCAGCCCTGGAGAAACAGCGCGGGCTGCAGTCAGCACAGTGGAAGGGGGGGGACGCCCTGTGATCGGGGAAAGGAGCCTTTCAGGACGGGGTGCCTGCAATCTCCTCTCAGTATCTTACACAGTAGGAAGGGTTTGGAGGTGATTATGGACTAGACCTTAATAAAGATGAAAGCGTCTTGGCGCTGATGCCCTCCCTGGTAGAATGGGGACCTCTGGAATCAGCCATGTGCACTTAGCAGACACCAGGACCCGCACAAAGTGGGGAGCTCAGGACCTGCTGCTCTGAGGATGGGGAGGGGCGGGCTCAGCAGGGGCACCGTCAGTCACGTGGTTCTGCAGCTCCTGTGAGCAGGGCCTGTGCAGGGCACGTGCAGCCCTTGGTGATCAGGAAGAAGGCGACCCCCGCATTAGGCCCCATTCTACTGACTCTCCTGCAGCAGAGGGGAGCCTGGAGCATGGACAGCCTAGGGGCGAGCAAGTGCTTCCGCCAAAGCCAAGGTGAGGTCGTTCCCCGCGTGGACACCAGCCTTCAGTCTATTTCACCAAGTGTGACAACTTCCGTATTTATGTCTACGACTTGGTGAAAACATCCTACATGTCATGGCGAACTTTGCCAAATGTGTGGAGCTATAAATGTATAATTCGTAGATATTAAAATATTATTCACTTATAGGTGTGAGGACAGAAGTCAAAGTTAGCTTGAGTGGGTAAAGCCAGGGCCTTGTCCGGGCTGGCTCCTTCTGGAGGCTCCAGGGAACAGCCTGCTCCTCTCCTTCCCCTTCCAGCTCCTGCAGGCTCCTGGGGTCTCAGCTCCCAGCCCCCCTGCTCCCCACAGGGCATCCTCGCCCTCTGCCCCTGCCTCCTCTGACGGGGACCAGCGTGGTCACGTGTGTGCACACCACATACGAGACAGTCTCCCTCCCAGAACCTTCACTTAGCCAGGGCTGCAGAGGCTCTTTTCCATGAAGGTGGCATCCTGGCTCCCAGGGCTCAGGGTGTGCCGGGGCCACTGATCAGCCTGCTGCATGTGCACTTCTCAGTAAAATGACCGTAAAGACGCACGTCCTGCAGTTTGTATTTAGTGTTGTTTATTGTAACTGGCTCCCCCCCCCCCCCCAGGGCTATCTGTGCTCCCTGGAGAGAGACAGATAAGAGAGAGCAGGGAGAGGGAAAGTGGGAAATCCCTCTCCCCTGGGGCATGGCCGTCCTGCAATCCCTTCTCCATTCTCCCAGGATTTTGGGCACACAGGGCAGGGCACCATGTGAGTCTCAAGCTGCAGGACTTGAACAGTGCAGGCAGCCCTGTGGGACCCAGCACCCTAACCCCTACGCCACCTGGGACCACTCAGCCTGTGTTTGTTACATTTACAACGCTTTACACATTCATACTACATGCTGATAGCTTTTGCTTTATTTTATTTTTTAAGAATTATTTTATTTCACTTTATGTATTATTATTTTAATATTTCCAGTGAGACAGAGGGAGGGGGAGTGAGAAAGCAAGCCTCCAGGTCCAGGACTCGAACCACAGTCATGTAGGATCCCAGTGCCCTTAACCACCACTTCGCCTGCCTGCCCCGGTTCTGCTTTATTTGTATTCAAGGCTGTATGCAAGTGTGGGCTGTGTTTTCTAGAAACACACAGTCACAGAGTGAGCAGAACTGAAGAGGGAGAAGACAGAGAGGAAGCCAAAGCTAACACACACTCCTGTCTGGATCTCACAGCATCTCTGCACACACAGGTCACACCGAGGTCAACACGCTCCTCAGGCACTTTTCTTGAAAGTAAATAGAAATTTTGATTCTGGTTTTCTCACAGGACCCACTAAATTATAAATAAGGGGTATATTGGAAGGGTAGTAACTTCTCAAAATATTCATAAAATGACTGAAAAGTCCTTAATCCTTACGCCGGGGAGGAATGCTGTGTTGTGGAAAATTGTACGTCCTCGCTCTAACCTGCATGACGATTTGTATTTGCCTCACGGATTTGGCTTTGAGTCTTTTATTTATTTATTTATTTGAGAGAGATTTTTGCTATAGGACTCCTTCGCTCACCAGAAAGAGAAAGACAGACAGCAAGGAATCCATGGCCACGCAGCAATCCCCTCCCCCATTCTCCTCTTAGCCACCAGGTCCCCGGGACTCAAACCACAGTCAACCACATGGGGGTCCAATGACAGAGCCATTATGCCAGCTGCTGGTCCCAGCTCTGAGTCTTTTAACTGCCCTGTCTGTCTCTAAGTCAGCACCTTCCCCAGCCCCGTGTAACCTGTCTCTGTAGGACTAGAGAAAACCCACACCCGAGGCAGAGCAGAGGGACGGAGCTGAGGCCGGCATGCTGGCTGAGCACCTGCAGCTTCCCTGGGATCATGGTTGGGCTCTACATGTGTGTGCATGTGTGTGAGTGTGTGTGTGTGTGTGTGATATCTTCAGGATTTTCTATATAAATGAGCATTCTATCTGCTAACTAAGATCATTTTCCTTCTTCCTCTCCATTTCTGATGTCTTTTTCTTGCTCAGTTGCTCTGGCTAGAACTCCCAGTATCATGGTGACCAGGAAATGGTGACCGCACATCCCAGTCTTAGAGGAAAAGCCTTGTCTGTCACCCCTGAGTGTGGTGTTAGCTCTGGGCTTTTCACATATGGCTGGTACGTATGTATGTGTGTATGTATGTATGGATATATATATGTATTTTTAGGGCACATGCACTGCCAGAGAGAGAGAGAGATTGAGACAGTGAGAGGGAAAGCAAGAAATCACCCAGGGGGATGGCCACACCACAGTCCTTCTCCATTCTCCTCTGGGGATCTTGGGCCTGCAGGCACTTGCGCCTGGAGTGAGTTTTAAGCCCACAGTTGGGGACTGGAACCCAGGTCGACTACGTGGGAGTCCAGTGACTATTACCCCATCTGCTGTCCAGGTCCTTGAAGATTTTTAAGGAGGGAGGGACCAGAAAGAGCTCTCCTCGCCAGCGGAGTCTTTGCAGCAGAGCAAGACCAGAGGCAAAGACCTGTCAGGAAGTTGTGGGGAAATCCAGGGGCAGATGAGGAGGGCCTGCTAGGGCGTGACTGCTCTTGGGGATTCGCTCCCAGCTGGGGCAGACGCCCACGTGGGGCAGCCTCAAAGGCCTGGTGGGAGAGGAGGCTGCGCCCCAGATCCCCGCGGTGCAGTGCTGAGCGCCAAGCCCCAAGCCTAAGCCTGTGCCATAGGGCAGTGGCGCGAGGGAGGAATGGGACTGGCGCTCCTGGGCTGGGGGTCAGTCCCATAAACCAGGTTGTCAGGGATTTAGCGTCTGTGGACGTGGGCGGAGCGGTCAGATGACGAGCAGGAGCTGGGACGGGGTCAGCTGGGAACCGGAGCGGGCTGGAGCAGCTCCAGGGCGGCGCTAAAGGAGCGCCCCTGCGAGGGGGGCCGAGCTCAGGGTGCGCGACAGCTGGGAAACCGGGGTAATCGGCCCTATTTGGTTTCTCATTCTTTTTTCATTTTTTCCAGCACCAAAGCTCGCCCTCGCTTCAAATGAACTGTCCCTCACTAGTGAGGAACACCCTGGTATTGCGCAAGCCCCAGCCAGCCCGGAGCACGGTCTTGGGACCCTTCTCCGCCCGCACCCGCTCCCGGGTCACCCAGGGCGGTGGCTCATCCCAGACCCAGCAGGACGCCAAAGGGCCCAGCCGCTCAGCTCTCGGAGCACCCTCTCTTCCTTCCGCCTCCAGGAAGCAGCGGGAAGGTGTGGACCCTCAGCAGGCCGGGACCGTGAGCCGGAAGGGGGAAACCCGGAGTCACCGGGGCCCTGGATCCTGATCCGCAGTCCGGCTGCAGGGTGCTCTGTGAGGCGAGGGGCAGGGCGAGGGAGAGACCACGTGGAGCCCCGGTGGGCGCCAGAGCAGGAGGTCGGGGTGGGCCGAGGCGTGGAGGGACGCGGAAGGCGGAGACGGCCAGTGGAAGCGGCTGGACCTGCCATGGTCGGGGCGCCGGCTCCCCGCGCTCTGCCCCGACGCCCGGCCCCTCGCTAGCGGCGTGGACTCACCGTCCTCTGTCGCCGTGGACTGGGGACAGGGCTGGGCGGCGCCGACACGCGGAACTCCCCTCCTCCGGGACCACCGGTCAGCGTGGTCGGGACCGGGACCGCGACCACCACGGCCGCACCCTCCCCGGGGCTGTCCCTGCGCCGCGGTCCTTTGGCGGCCGAGCTGGCCCCGCGCGGGTCCCCGAGCTGCCGGGCTCTCCCCGGGGCTGCCGGACCTCCCGACCCCGCCCGGCTTCCCCGGAGCCCGCGAGCAGCGGTGGGCTCAGGCCTCCCCAGCCTCGCCGCCCTCGCGGGTCCCCTGAGTGCAGGCGGGAGGCGGGGAGGTGGGGAGATGGGGAGGCGGGCTGGGAGCGGAACCGCCCACTCCCCCAGGCCGGGCTGCGGGTTCGAGGCTCCGCACAGCCCCGCCCAGGGCCAGCCGCTCCTCAGAGCTCCGACTGGACAAACTGGCTGCGTCTGAGAGCTCAGCTGCCCGACATTTCTTTCAAAATAATCTAAAAGTAAGGCTTTTCTTTATTCATGAAAGTAGGTCACGGGGCGGGGGCAGAGAGACAGAGAGACAGAGAGACAGACCCTTCGCTGGTTGTAGTCGCACCGCCATCGCCTTCCCTGAGTCCTCTGGCTCCTGGGATCTGGGCCCGCGCAGTCTGCCAGTAAGAGATCGATTCCCAGCGACTCCCGGGGACATCTCACGCAGGCGGTGTCTTTAAAGGTCAGCCTTCCTGAAGCGGCTGTGAAATCCACTCGGGGTGCATCGTCGTCCCACCCCACACACTCGGAATCACTCTCCTTAGCAAAGATCCCTCCGGGATGGTGTTTCCGCCCCACTGGCCCCTCCAGGGAGCTCCGCACTGGGGCTGGACCCCGCGCAGGCTGCTGTCCCAGTCCCTGCCAGGGATTGAAAAACACACAGGGCACATTGCCAGGGTGCCCCAAATCCCACAGGGGGATTGTGGTGTGGCCACCCCACCCCCCTTTCCAGCACATTCCTTAGAGCAGATTTAAAAAAGAAAGAAAAAAAAGAGAAATAAAAAGGAGCTCCACATTGAACCGGAGGGCTAACCTGTGGTCTAGAAGAATTGGGCGCTCACTGGGATAAGAGGCTCCCACCTGCACACCTGCTTCCCCCCAAACGTGCACTCAGGTGCAACAGCAGTTCACACTCACTCGGAGGGGATGGGGAGTTCCTTTGCTCAGGGGATATTTCTGAGTCCTTAAATAATTAGACAGGGAGAAAGGGCAGAACCCAAACACGGCTGAGACAGAGGTTCAGCCATCAGACCCATGGTTAATACCGTAGGTTAGACGAGGCTGGAACACCGGACACGGCAGTGATGCAAGAAGTGACCCGAAAGGCAGAGCCTTGAAATATCCCTGAGTGCTCCCTGCAGACAATTGCTCTGAGAGGCTGAGCACTGCCCTGCTCAGGAACCCAGAGGGAAGGGTGAGCAGGGCGGGCTGCTGGGGATGCGGTTCCTTGTTGTTGTTATTTATCTCATTTAACTTAGTATCATTATGATTTTAAGTTTGCTATAGGACATGTGGGCTCACCAGAGGTGGGGAGGAGTGACAAAGCAAGCCACCAGGTCAGGAACTCAAACCTTAGTGGGCCATGTGGGAGTCCAGTGCCCTAGCCACCACGCCACCCCTGTGTCCTTGTTAGGAGTGATTCCTCCTCAGGTGAAGGCACTCGGCCTCCCCTCAGAGGAACTAGAAGCACATGATCGGATCCAGGCCCAGGTGGCCCTTAGCCTCAGCAGCTGGCAGCAGCAGCAGCAGCTAGGAGCCCCCACACCAGCAGTCCCCGCTAAGGTTTACTGCACCACACGGGGACCTGGGTGAGAGGAATAACGTATCTTGCAGCAGGTAACGGAGAACCCACAACTTATGCACGTGTGTGGGCTCTCGCTCCACGAGAGCCATGGCTCACTTAGATTAGAGCTTCCTGGGGCTGCAGGTGGTGTGGTGCTGGACTCCCACATGGCCAAACACGGTTCCCAGACCTGGCAGCTTGCTTTCTCACTTTCCCTTTTTTTCTCTCTCAATTTAGTCAAATTAAAATAATAATATAACAAATAAAATAAATACTTCTTTTTGAAAAAAGAATAGAGCTTCCTGGGGGCCAGCAGGCGGCATGGTAGTTAAAGTGCTAGACTCCCACATTGGCTCACCATGGTCCGAGTCCAGGACATGGTGACCTGAAAGTCATGCCACGTGTGTGTGTATCATAACCAAAATCTGAGAGGAGAGGAGAGGAGAATGGACTGTGACATGGCCAGCCCCTCTCCCATCTACAGGAATGATCTCTCATTTTCCTTCTCTCTGCCTCTCTCCAGGGACCATGTGCCCAATGGCAAAAATCCCCCAAACAAACAAAGAAAATAATAGAACACCCAGAACATGTGGCACAGGTGTGTGGGCCAGTATTCCAAGAATATTGAGGATTCCTGAAGTCACTGTGAAATCCACTTGGTGTCATCATCAACCCCCTAAACCTCTCAGGTCATTGATCTTAGCAAAACACCTCCGGAAATGCTCGTCCCACTATACTCCCTGCCAGGCACACCTCAGTGGAGCTCGCTGCCCGTGGTCATAGGAGCCTCCGGGCTCATCTCAGGATTCGCTCCTGGCCTGCAGTGGGGAAGGGGCTTGGGTAGCACGGAAGGCTGCACACAGCGACCGGTGGCACAAGTGGCTCATCAGACAGAGCAGAAAGGATCCCTGTGGGACAGAGCAAAGCCACACCCTACGCAGTTCCCAGGTCAGTGTCGGTAGCAAATGAACCTGTTTTCCACAGGCTCGTGAAGCAAACTAGAAAGTTCTAAGATTAGGAGGGGCTGGGTTTCTCAGTAATTAATATGGAACAACTTCTCTTCCTGAAAGAAGGTTCATTTTGTTAGTAGTTCTTAAATCATTGAGTTTTGAAACATTTTCTGCTAAAAACGAGCCCAACCTAATGTATTCTAGGTGAGGTGCAGTGGGTGCCCTGTAGTACATCTACGCAGGGAAGAAAGGTGTCCTACTCATGGCCGCTGTCCCCAAAACACACTGCTCATCCGCGTTTATTGAAAAGAGACTTTTCTTTTAGGTTTTTGCTGTAGGGTGTGTGCGCTTGCTGAATGGAGACAGAGAGAAAGTGAGAAACACCCCCAAGGTGGGATGGCCACTTCACAATCCCTTCTCCCCCATTTTCCTCTCGGGATTTTGGGCAGGCACGCACCCAGTCTAGGACTTGAATTGCATAGGAGTCCAGCACCGCAACCACCATGCTACCTGCTGGCCCTGAAAAAAACTTTTTTTTAAAAAAAAGAATTATATTATGTGAGGCTGGCAGGTGGTATGGTGGACAAAGGTTCTGGACTCCCACACGGCCGACTGCAGTTCGAGTCCCAGGCCTGGTGGCTTGCTTTCTCACTTTCCCTTCCTCTCTCTCTGTCTCTGTCTGGTCAGATTAAAAAATAGTAATAATGGGGCCAGCAGGTTGCATGGTGGTTAAAGGCATTGGACTCCCACATGCCAAACATGTTTCAAGTCCCAGACCTGGTGGCTTGCTCACTCTCTCTCTCTCTGATCAAAATTTAAAAAAAAATAAATAAATAATTCATTAAAATAATAATAATAATAACAAGTTGAGTTAAATAAATAAATCATTTTTTAAAAAAGAAGAGAATTTTTTATTTAACTTTATTTTCTTAATTTGAATGGAGAGGGACAGGATGAGAGAGAGAGAGAAAGTGAGAAAGCTAGCTGCCAGGTTTAGTACTCAAACCAGGGTCTCTCATGTGGGAGTTCAGCGCCCTTAACCACCACACCACCTGCTGGCTCCTGAAAGAACATTTTTTACAAGCAAATATCAAACTCCACATTAGGACAAATAGTGCTTCTCCTGCGGCTCTCCAGTTTGCTTGCAATTTGAATATAATCTTATTATCAGTTAATCAGAGTACAGCGTATAAGAATAACTCATTAGAAGCAAGTGATTTTCACTCCATATTTGTACTAAATGTTGCATATTTGACATTAGGATGTATTTTTATAAGCAAAAGGCCCCACAAAGACAGCCTCTGCTTTGGTAGCATAACACATAGCATGATTTTGACTTTCTTTTGAAAAAAGATTTGCTATAGGGCACATGTGCTCGCTGGAGAGATAGAGAGAGACAGAGAGAAAGTGAGAAAGCCCCTCCCTAACCCTAGTGGGAATGGCCACACAACAATCTCTTCTTTCCATTCTCCTCTCAGGATTTTGAGCATGAATGCACACACACTGGGTATGAGTTTCAAGATGCTGGGTCTGGGACTCGAACTGTGGTCAGTTGCATGGAGTCCAGTGCCTTAGCCACTATGCCACCTGCTGGCCCTCATAGCATGTGTTCTGTGACTGTGATGTCTAGAAATATGAATTTCAACTTAGTATCTTCTGCAGATTATAGTTTCTCACAGCATTTTTTTTTTTATGGTGGAAGAATATGTATTTAGAATTAGCCAGCTGGACTTGCTTTAGATGATCCCAATTTTGTTGGCAACATCCAGAGCATCGTAATCGGGAGCCAGTCGCACATACGCCTTCTTCTCTCCGTCAGGCCTGATTAGAGTGCTGACCTTGGCTACATCCATATCACAGAGCTTCTTCACAGCCTGTGTGACCTGGTGCTTGTTGGCCTTGACATCCACGATGAACACAGTGTGTTGTTGTCCTCTCTCTTCTTCATGGCAGACTCGGTTGTCAGGGGGAACTTGATGATGGCATAGTGGTCAAGCTTGTTTCCCTGGGGCGCTCTTCCGAGGATATTTAGGCTGCCTCTGCAGCCTGAGCGTCTTGGGCCTCCAGAAGGTGGGTGATGTACGGATCTTCTTTTTTTTGTGGCTGTGGACACCTTTCAGCACGGCCTTCTTGGCCTTCAAGGCCTTCACTTTAGCTTCAGCTTTGGGAGGGGCAGGAGCTTCCTTCTTCGCTTTTGGCGCCATCTTGGCGAAAAAGCAGCATTTTTTTTTTTTTTTAAAGAGAGATTTTGCTATAAGACACATGCGCTCACGGGAAAGACAGAGACAGAAAGCAAGAAACCACGCCCTGGGGGGATGGCCACACCACAGTCCCTTCTACTCCTTTCTCCTCTCGGGATTTTGGGCACGCATATACACGTGCCTGGCAGGAGTTTCAAGCCACTGGGTCTGGGACTTGAACTACAATCAGTCATGTGGGAGTCCCACGACGTAACCATTATGCCATCTGCTGGTCCTGTCTCACAGTATTTTTGATAACTATCATTCAGCAAATGTCATGCTTAGGTACTGTCCTTGAAAATATAGTAGAAGATCTTAATTTGGTATCTTTTCAGTTATACAGAAGCTGTAACTTGTGCTCTGTCTCACACTCACAGGCTGACCTGAGAGGGCGCCTGCGAGGCTCCGCCCTTCCCGGGAGAGCGCTGAGATGCTGTTCCATGTGTAACCCGGCAATGGTGCCCGCACAGACCGTGCCACGTGACCTGCGTTTTCTGGGTATAAGCAGCGCTGCGCTCTGAGTGTGTCAGCTATTTTTTCACGCATGGACAATAGATAAATTTTAATTTGGAAAAAAGGAAACTTGTGACAGGAATGGAGCTTGATAAGCTTGGCACACCCTGTGGGGAGCGGTCAACTTTGGGGATCCAGGTTACAACGCTGAGGACGGAGAGAAACAACTCCGGGTGTTTGTAGGACACCTGGAAGTAAGGGTACCGTGGATGAAAGGGCGCAGTGGGTTCCCCAGTCTCCAGGATTTAATTCCACAGAGGCAGAGCGTGAGATCCTGACAAGGGATGTGGGCAGTGCGTCTGCCAGAATTTGTGACCCAGCAACTTGGGGAGACGGGTCTTCCACTACTGACCCTGGACCACACCTCTGGAAGCTGGAGTTGGAAGCTTTGGTGAAGAGCAATCTTCTACAGAAGGAAGAGGATGTGGGGAGGTGGGGAGGAGAGAGGAAGGAGAGGGGAGGGAAGGAGGTTTCTTTCTGGGGGTCTGTACATTTTAGCAGGTTGACAGGTGTCTGCTACTTCAACCCCTCTAGAGGGCTTATGGGCTGATTCTCCCTCTGTTTTCATAGATCATCAATTTCACTTGCTCTCCATTTTTCCAGTGTTTGTGTGAATTTTCATCACCGAATCACAGATTTTTTTTAAAAAGAATTATTTTTATTTAACTTTATTAATAATTATTATTTTTTTCCTAGTTTTATCAAAGGGAGACAGAGAGGGAAAGTGAGAAGGCAAGTCACCATGTCTGGGACTTGACCCATGGTCAGCCATGTGGGATCCAGTGCCTTTAACCAACACACCACCTGCCAGCCCCGCAACAATTTTCTTTATAATATGAATTTCAGCTCCTCTCAAATTTTTTAAAAATAATTATTTTATTTAACTTTTATTTATTTGTTTGTTTATTTATTTACTTAAATTTGACCAGAAAGGGACAGAGAGAGAGAGAGAGAGGGGAGGGAAAGTGAGACAGGAAACCACCAGGTTCAGAACTTGAACTATGGTCAACCATGTAGGAGTCCAGCACCCTTAACCACCACACTACCTGCCGGCCCCTCTCATAATGTTTTAACATATCTCAGGAGGCAAGGAAGAAAGATTTTATGCTCAGTTAAGTCATCTTGAATTCAGAGGCTTCTCTCATCTTATTTTTCTTCCTTCTTTCTTTCTCTCTCTTTACCTTCCTTCCTCCCTCCCTCTCTCCCTCCTTCCCTCCTTTCTTTCTTTTTCTTTTTTCTCTTTTACTTTCTCCTAGCATGAATACACTATATATTGGTTTAGTCAAAGTTATTATCATTTACATTATCACTGATAGTTAACTTTCCATTTTTGTGTCTGTTAAATGTTTTGCTTCCCATCCCCACCCTTGTTTCACTCCATGTCTCCCCCTATTTCCCACCTCCCACCCACATTGACTAGTATTTACAGTTGCTCTTCCTGTAAAAAATTATTTATTTCAACACCAGGTGGCCTGTGGCTGCAGGCCCGTACACCTGGGACCTTCACACATCCCCACCCCTACTCTTCTCTGGACCTCAGGTTGGTTGCATGGGACTTTAAGATGAACTCGCACCCCACCCAACCCACCTGCAAATTGGATCGAGCCAGCCAGAAGTTCTGGACACCAGGTGGCCTGCAGCTGCAGGCCAATCTGCTCGGGACCCGTCACTCATCCTCTGGCTCTTCCCCACTTGCCTTTGGACTCTCTGAATTTTAGTGTTTTTAATAGTGTGCAGTGTGCATTGCATGCTACATGATTTTGTTTTTGTTTTTGTTTTGTTTTTCTTTGCTCTTGAGGTGTTGCTAATTAGGTCAGTTGGAGGCTCACCACTCCTTAGAAACAGGGAGGTCTTTGGGCCACCCAGGACCAGTGGCAACAGTTCATAGTAATGGTGAGCAACAGGCAGGCCAACCATAAGAGAAATCATCAATTTTCTAATCCTGTACAACTATTAACACTCAGAGATACCTTAGATAAGTTAGGAAGCAACATATAGATCACCTGATGACTAGGAACAATCACAGAGGCTCAAGAAGTATGAACAACCAACAAAATGCCTTTCCCCCAAGGGAAGTCATCAAGCCTACATCACCCACAGTCAATACAATGGACGTCATGGACATGTCTGATAAGGAATTCAGAATATTTGTAGTGACCAAACTAAATGAGAAGGAAGACAAAAGATACAAGGAGCTCCAGGAGATGAGGAAGTCCTTTCATGACTTGAAAGAAGAAATAGATACCTTAAACAAGAACCAGATGGAACTTCTAGGGTTGAAGAATGTGATACAGGAAATCAAAACCTCCCTTGAAAGTATTAAAAGTAGGTTAGATCAGGCAGAAGATCAAATCTCTAATGTAGAAGACAAAACATCTGACCTAGAAAAAAGTATCAAGAAGATTGAGAAAACAACCATGAAAAATGAGGATAATATACGAGGAATACTGGATACCATCAAGCGTCCCAACATCTGGATAATTGGTATCCCAAAAGAGGAAGAAAATAATAAGGGCTTAGATCATTTATTCCATAAAATCCTGGAAGAAAACTTCCCAAACCTAAAAAGGCTTTCAAATATCCAGACCCAGGAAATACATAGGACCCGGAGTAGAATCAACCCAAGAAGATCCTCTCCAAGGCACATCATAGCCAGATTGGCAAAAACAACAGACAAAGACAAGATACTAAAGTGGGCAAGAGGGAAATGCCAAGTGACTTACAAAGGTCACCCCATCAGGCTAACATCGGATCTCTTGGTGGACACAATGCAGGCAAGGAAAGAATGGGGAGGCATAGTCAAAGTGTTGAGTGAAAAACAATTTCAACCAAGAATACTATACCCGGCAAGATTATCTTTCATATGGGAAAAAAAGATAAAAACATTCTAGAATAAACAAAATCTGAAGGAATTTACCAACTCCAGACCAGCTCTTCAAGGGGTTCTGAAGGGAGTACTATCCCAGGAAAACTAAAAAGGCAGACAGACAGTTATATGAGAATAAAAAGCAACCGAGAAAATGGCTCACTTAATGAAAGGAACAGGTACAGAAATATCGATAATTACACTGAATGTCAATAGATTAAATTCTCCAATTAAGAGACATAGACTGGCCAAATGGATAAAAAACCCCAGAAACCCTCTGTCTGTTGCCTACAAGAAACTCACCTTATGGATAAAGACATACATAGACTAAAAGTAAAGGGTTGGAAAAAGATATTCCATGCAAATGGAAATCAAAAAAGTGCTGGAGTAGCAATATTGATCTCAGACAAAATAGATTTCAAGACAGAGACTGTAAGAAGAGACAAAGAAGGGCATTATATAATAGTAAATGGGGTAATCCAGCAAGAAGACATAACCCTTATAAATATCTACGCACCTAACTCAGGTACACCTAAATATGTGAAGGAAAAACTGCTGGAGCTAAAAGGAGAGATAGGGAGAAATACTATCATTGTTGGAGATCTCAACACCCCATTATCTACTTTAGACAGATCTTCTAGACAAAAAAATAAATAGAGAGATACAGGACTTAAATGATACTATAAATCAAATGGGCTTGACAGATATCTATAGAACTTTCCACCCTACATCCACAACATATACATTTTTCTCACTCTGGCATGGAACCTTTTCAAAGATTGATGAACAACAAGTTGAACGAAGTAGAGCTGAAGAAAGGAATCCCTTTCGCTGTAGCCACAAGATGTATAAGATACCTAGGATAAACCTAACTAAGAAAGTCAAAGACCTTTATAACAAAAACTATGAAAATCTTAAAAAAGATATTGAAAGTGACATAAAAAAGTGGAAGGACATCCCATGTTCCTGGATTGGAAGAATTAACATAATCAAAATGGCAATTCTACCCAAGTTAATCTACATGTTTAATGCAATTCCAGTCAAAATACCAGAAATATTCTTCACAGATCTAGAAAAGACAATCATAGAATTTGTCTGGAATCATAAAAGACCTTGTATTGCAAAAGCAATGCTGCGCAAGAAGAACGGAGTAGGAGGCATATCACTCCCTGATCCCAAGATATACTATAAAGCTGTGGTCATGAAAACAGCATGGAATTAGCACAAAAACAGACATGTGGACCAATGGAATAGAATAGAGACCCCAGAAATAACCCCCAAAGCTTACAGCCAACTGATCTTTGACAAAGGTTATCAGTCAATCCATTGGGAAAAGGAAAATCTCTTTAGTAAATGGTGCTGGAAAAACTGGGTATCCACCTGCAGAAAGATGAAACTGAATCCCCATCTTTCTCCATTAACAAAAATCCACTCAAAATGGATCAAAGGGGACCGGCAGTTAGCGTAATGGCTATGTCACTGGACTCCCATGTAGTTGACTGCAGTTCGAGTCCCGGACCCGGTGGCTTAAACTCAAGCCGGGCGCGTGTGCGTGTGTGCCCAAGATCCTGAGAGGAGAACGGAGGAGAAGGATTGCAGTGTTACCATCCCCCCGGGGGGTGATTTCTCACTTTCTGTCTCTCTGTCTGTCTGGAAGCGCATGTGCCCTATAGCAATAAATAAATAAATAAATAAATAAATAAATAAATAAAAATAAAAAAAAATGGATCAAAGATCTGAACCTAAGACCTCAAATAACAAAACTACTGGTGGAAAATGCTGGGGGAACTCCGGGAGACATTGGAGTAGGCAAAGACTTCTTTTTTTTTGGAGAGGTTTTCGCTATAGGGCACGTGCGCTCGCCAGACAGACAGAGACAGACAGAAAGTGAGAAATCACCCCCCAGGGGGGATTGCCATGCCGCAATCCCTTCTCCTACATTCTCCTCTCGGGATCTTGGGCATGCATGCACACGCGCCCGGCGTGAGTTTTAAGCCACCGGGTCCGGGACACGAACCACGGTCAACTACGTGGGAGTTCAACGATACGCCATTATGCTAACTGCTGGTCCCAGCAAAGACTTCTTAAATAAGACTCCCAAAGCACAGGCAATAATCCATAAAATAGACAAATGGGACTA
The DNA here is from genome assembly GCA_026018925.1 of Tupaia tana. Lineage (NCBI taxonomy): Eukaryota > Metazoa > Chordata > Mammalia > Scandentia > Tupaiidae > Tupaia > Tupaia tana. Next base: position 135,304,470 of record JAKSZU010000002.1, on the reverse strand, counting down.
TATCAGACTAAAAAGTTTCTGCATAGCAAAGGACACAGTAACAAGTGTGAACCAACAACCCTCAAAATGGGAAAATATTTTTGTTAAGTATGCCTCAGACAAGGGACTGATAACCAGAATACACAGGGAACTCAAGTGCCTTATGTGAAAAAAAAATGATTAACCCAATTAAGAGATGGGAAAATAAGCTGAACAAAAATCTCTCTAAGGAAGACATATGAACAGCCAAAAAACACATAAGGAAATGCTTAACATCCCTCATCATAAGGGAGATGCAGATAAAAACCACAATGAGATACCACCTAACCCCTGTCAGACTGGCAAAGATGAAGAATATAAAAAGTGACAAGTGTTGGTGGGGTTGTGGTGAAAAGGGAACCATCCTACACTGTTGGTGGGAATATAAACTAGTTCAACCACTGTGGAGAACAATATGGAGGTTCCTCAAAGATCTACAAATAGAAGTACCATTTGATCCAGCAATCCCACTTCTGGGTATCTACCCAAATGACAGGAAAACGCTCAATCGGAAAAGTGCTTGCACGTCAATGTTTATTGCAGCATTATTCACAATTGCCAACACATGGAATGAACCTAAATGTCCACTAAACTAATGAATAGATTGGAAAAGTGTGGTATATATACTCTCTGGAGTACAACTCAGCCATAAAAAATAATAAGATCCTGGAATTTGATAGAAAGTGGTCAGATATGGAGGATCTATTGCTGAGTGAAGTAAGCCAGCCTGTGAAGAAAGATATTGTATGTATCCACTTAATATATACTGACTATGTGCACTCTATGGTAGAAAGCAAAATATTGGAGGACATAAAAGCAGTGAAAGTACTTAATGAGAATAATACAGTGTAGAATGGGGGGGGTGAAGAGAAGAGGATAGACAAAGATAGCAAGAGAACAATAGAGAGGCATGACATTAGTGGGACACAGATATGGCTTATTACCTGTTGATGATGACGTGTATAGTATTATCAACTGGATTGGACTGAGAAGTATTTCATGCTGGGTAAAGTCTTTTTACAAGAAAAATAAGAAATAGTGATTGTAATGTAATAAAAAAATAGATAATAAAAAAAAAGAGAAAAAAAAAAAGAAATAGTGATTGTTTAAAAAATAATTGGAATAATAATAATAATGATTGGAAAAAACCTTGAAAAAGTATTGGATGATGAAGTGGGGAGTTTAATGTCTCTGTATTGACTGATATGCATAGTCATCCTTTTTTTTTTTTTTGAGAGGTTTTTGCTATAGGGCGCGTGCACTCGCCAGAAAGACAAAGAGAGACAGAGAGACAGAAAGTGAGAAATCACCCCCCCAGGGGGATGGCCACGCCGCAATCCCTTCTCCTCCATCCTCCTCTCAGGATCTTGGGCACGCATGCACACGTGCCTGGCGTGAGTTTTAAACCACTGGGTCCGGGACGCGAACCACAGTCGACTACGTGGGAGTCCAGCAACATAGCCATTATGCTAACTGCTGGTCCCCATAGCCATCCCTTTTGAAAAAGCAATGTAATACACTGTAAAGCTATATGCAACTCAATGTAATATAAATAAGATTATGATGATAAATAAAAAATTTTTAAAAATTATTTATTTTTATTATTTTTTAAAAATTTGCTATAGGGCACATGTGCTTACCGGAGTGAGAAAGTGTAGGGAAAGTGAGAAAGCAAGCTGCTGGGTCCAAGGCTCCTACTGTGGGACTCCAACTGAGTGGGTCATGTGGGAGTCCAGCACCTTAACCTACACCACAGTACCTGCTGGCTCCAACTCTCCCTACTTTTATAGCTTCCAATCTTTCAGTTTCTGTCATGAGTGCAGACATTGTGTACTTTAAGGGGGTGGGCATACAATGCCTCTCTTTGGTAGTCTGGCTTTCTTCACTCAGCATTAAACCTTCCATATTTATTCACTTTGTATCAGATTTCAGGGTCTCTGTTTCTTTTCTTTTTTTTTTTTTATCATTGATGAATATAGATGCGAAAATTCTCAACAAAATACTCGCAAATCGTATCCAACAACATATAACAAAGATCATTCATCACGATCAGGTAGGCTTTATACCAGGGATGCAAGGATGGTTCAATATACGCAAGACCATAAATGTAATACACCACATTAACAGAAAGAAAGATAAAAACCATATGATCATCTCAATTGATGCGGAGAAAGCATTTGATAAAATACAGCATCCTTTTATGATTAAGACTCTCAGTAAGATTGGTAAAGAAGGGTCATTTCTCAACACAATAAAAGCCATCTATGAAAAACCTACAGCTAACATTATACTGAATGTTAAAAGCTTTCAGCTTTTCCTCTGAAAACAGGTACTAGGCAGGGCTGCCCACTTTCTCCACTGCTCTTTAATATAGTACTGGAAGTCTTAGCTATTGCAATCAGAGAAGAGAACAATATTAAAGGCATTCGAATAGGCAAAGAAGAATTGAAAATATCTTTATTTGCAGATGACATGATGGTATACTTAGAAGACCCAAAGGTATCCATGAAAAAACTGCTTGAAGTATTAAGTGAATACAGTAAAGTGGCAGGATACAAAATCAATATCCAAAAATCTATAGCATTTCTATTTATGAACAACAAGTTGAACGAAGCAGAGCTGAAGAAAGGAATCCCTTTCACCGTAGCCACAAGGTGTATAAGATACCTAGGGATAAACCTAACTAAGAAAGTCAAAGATCTTTTTAAAGAAAACTATGAAAATCTTAAAAAAGACATTGAAAGTGACATAAAAAAGTGGAAGGATATCCCATGCTCCTGGATTGGAAGAATTAACATAATCAAAATGGCAATTCTACCCAAATTAATCTACATGTTTAATGCAATTCCAATCAAAATACCAGAGATATTCTTCAGAGATCTAGAAAGGGCAATCATAGAATTTGTCTGGAATCATAAAAGACCTCGTATTGCAAAAGCAATCCTGCGCAAGAAGAGTGGAGTAGGAGGCATATCACTCCCTGATCCCAAGATATACTATAAAGCTGTGGTCATCAAAACAGCATGGTATTGCCATACAAACAGACATGTGGACCAATGGAAGAGAATAGAGACCCCAGAAATAACCCCCAAAGCTTACAGCCAACTGATCTTTGACAAAGGATATCAGTCAATCCATTGGGAAAAGGAAAACCTCTTTAGTAAATGGTGCTGTAAAAACTGGGTATCCACCTGCAGAAAGATGAAACTGAACCCCCATCTTTCACCACTAACAACAGTCAACTCAAAATGGATCAAAGATCTTAACCTAAAACCTCAAACAATAAAACTACTGGTGGAAAATGCTGGGGAAACTCTGGGAGACATTGGAGTAGGCAAAGACTTCTTAAATAAAACTCCCAAGGCACAGGCAATAATCCCTAAAATAGACAAGTGGGACTATATTAGACTAAGAAGTTTCTGCACAGCAAAGGACACAGTAACAAGTGTGAACCGACAACCCTCAGAATGGGAAAATATTTTTGTTAAATATGCCTCAGACAAGGGACTGATAACCAGAATACATAGGGAACTCAAGTGCCTTATGCAAAAAAAAAAACGATTAACCCAATTAAAAGGTGGGAAAATGAGCTGAACAAAAGTCTCTCTAAGGAAGACATACGAATAGCCAAAAAGCATATGAGGAAATGCTCAACATCCCTCATCATAAGGGAGATGCAGATAAAAACCACAATGAGATACCACCTAACCCCTGTCAGAATGGCAAAGATTAAGAATATAAAAAGTGATAAATGTTGGTGGGGATGTGGTGAAAAGGGAACCCTCCTACACTGTTGGTGGGAATGTAAACTAGTTCAACCACTGTGGAGAACAATATGGAGGTTCCTCAAAGATCTACAAATAGAACTACCATTCGATCCAGTAATCCCACTTCTGGGTATTTACCCAAAAGACAGGAGAACGCTCAGTCAGAAAAGTGCTTGCACATCAATGTTTATTGCAGCATTATTCACAATTGCCAAGACATGGAACCAACCTAAATGTCCACAAACTGATGAATGGATTGGAAAAGTGTGGTATATATACTCTATGGAATACTACTCAGCCATAAAAAATAACAAGGCCCTGGAATTTGATAGAAAGTGGTCAGATACAGAGGATATATTGCTGAGTGAAGTAAGTCAGGCTATGAAAGAAAGATATTGTATGTATCCACTCAATATATACCGACTATCAGCATTCTATGATAGAGAACAAAAATTGGAGGACATAAAAGCAGTGAAGGTACTTAATGAGAATAGGACAGTGTGGAATGGGGGAAGTGAAGAGAAGAGGATAGAGAAAGATAACAAATGAACAATAGAGAGGCAGGACATTAGTGAGAAACAGATATGGCTTATTAACTGTTGATGTTGACATGTATAGTATTCTCAACTGGATTTGTCTGAGAAGTATTTCATGATGGGCAAAGTATTTGTACAAGCAACATGAGAAATAGCGATGGACTGTTTTAAAAAATAATTAGAATAATAATAATGATTGGGGAAAACATAGAAAAGATATTGAATGTTGAAGCGGGGAGATTAATGTCTCTGTACTGACTGACATGCATGGCATTCCCTTTTGAAAAAGTAATGTAATACAATGTAAAGTTATATGTAATTCAATGTAATATAAAAAAAAAGATTAAAAAAATAAATTTAAAAAAAAAAAAAGGGTCTCTGTTTCTTATGGCCGAGTAGTATTCCATAGTGTATATGGGCCTCACTTTTCAATCCATTCATCTGTTCTTGGACACCTGGGTTGATTCCATGCCTTAGCACTTGTGAATAATGCTGCAATAAACATGGACGTGCAAGTGTTTTTCTCATTGAGGATTTTCCTTTTTTTTTTTTTTTTTGTAAATGCCTAGGAGCATAATTGCTGGATCATATGGTAGTTCTATTTGTAATTTCTTTCTTTTTTAAATTTAGTTTATCTCTTTTCTTTTTCTTTTCTTTTGTTAAAAGACTTTACTCAACATGAAATACTTCTCAGACCAGTTCAGTTGAGAATAGTATACATGTTGTCATCATCAACAGGTAATAAATCATTTCTGTGTCCCACTAATGTCATGCCTCTCTATTTGTTCTCTTGCTACCTTCTTCATACTCTTCTCTTCTCTTGCCCTGTTCTACACTGTCTTCACCATCGCTATTTTCACTGCTTTTATGCCCTCCAATATTTCTATCCCTATCATATTAAATGGATACATACAATATCTTTCATATCCTGACTTGCTTCACTGAGCAATAGCTCCTCCATATCCGACCACTTTCTATCAAATGCCAGGGTCTTTTTTTTTTTTTTTTTTTTTTTTTTTTAATGACTGAGTAGTATTCCATAGAGTATATGTGCCACACTTTTTCAATCCATTCATCAGTGTGTGGGCATCAGTGTGTGGGTTGGTTCCATGTCTTAGTGATTGTGAAAATTGCAGCAATAGACATTGATTTGCAAGCACTTTTTTGACTGAGCATTCTCCTGTCCTTTGGATAGATACTCAGAAGTGGGATTGCTGGATCAAATGGTAGTTCTGTTTGTAGATCTTTGAGGAACCTCCATATTGTTCTCCACAGTGGCTGAACCAGTTTATATTCCTACCAACAGTACAGGAGAGTTCCCTTTTCACCCCATCCCTGCCAACACTTATCACTTTTTATATTTTTAGTCTTTGCCATTCTGACAGGGGTTAGGTGGTATCCCATTGTGGTTTTAATCTGAAGCTTCCTTATGATGAGGGATGTTGAGCATTTTCTTATATTCTTTTTGGCTGTTTATATGTCTTCCTTAGATTTTTGTTCAGCTCATTTTCCCATCTCTTAATTGGGTTAATCATTTTTCTTTGTGTAAGGCGCTTGAGTTCCCTGTGTATTCTGGTTATCAGTCCCTTGTCTGAGGCAGATTTTACAAAAATATTCTTCCATTCTGAGGATTGTTGATTCACACTTGTTACTGTGCCCTTTGCTGTGCAGAAACTTCTTAGTCTGATACAGTCCCACTCGTCTATTTTAGGGATTATTGCTTGTGCTTTGGGAGTCTTATTTAAGAAGTCTTTGCCTACTCCAATGTTTCCCAGAGTTTCCCCAGCATTTTCCACCAGTAGTTTTATTGTTTGAGGTCTTAGGTTCAGAATCTTTGATTCATTTTGAGTTGACTTTTGTTAATGGTGAAAGATGGGGGTTCAGTTTCATCTTTCTGCAGATGGATACCCAGTTTTATCCAGGACCATTTACTAAAGAGGTTTTCCTTTTCCCAATGGATTGACTGATATCCTTTTTCAAAAATCAGTTGGCTATAAGCTTTGGGGTTTATTTCTGGGGTCTCTATTTTATTCCATTGGTCCACATGTCTGTTTTTGTGCTAATACCATGCTGTTTTGATGATCATGCTTTATAGTATATTTTGGGGTCAGGGAGTGATATTCCTTTCACTCCACTCTTCTTGCACAGGATTGCTTTGCAATACGAGGTCTTTTATGATTCCAGACCAATTATATGATTGTCTTTTCTAGATCTCTGAAGAATATCTCTGGTATTTTGACTGGAATTGCATTAAATATGTAGATCAATTTGGGTAGAATTGCCGTTTGGTTATGGTAATTCTTCCAGTCCAGAAAAATGGAACATGACATCATTTTTTATGTCACTTTCAATATTGTTTTTTTAAAAGAATTATTTATTATTAAATTATATTCATTCATTCATTTTATTTTTTTTTCCTCTCTTTTTTTTGGAGAGGTTTTTGCTATAGGGCACGTGTGCTCGCCAGACGGACAGAGAGAGACAGAGAGACAGAAAGCAAGAAATTACCACCCAGGGAGGATGGCCACGCCGCAATCCCTTCTCCTCCACTCTCCTCTCGGGATCTTGGGCACACTTGCACAAGCGCCCGGTGTGAGTTTAAGCCACCGGGTCCGGGACTCAAACCGCGGTCGACTACATGGGAGTCCAGCAACTTAGTCATTACACTAACTGCTGGTCCCTTCACTCATTCATTATAATTGGACCAAAGGGAAACACATGGAGGGGAGTGAGAAAGCAAGTCACCAGGTCTGGGACTTGAACCATAATTGGCCATGTGGGATTGTCCAGTGCCTTAACCACCACGCCATCTGCTGATCCCTCAATATCATTTTTAAGATTTTCAGTTTTCTTTTTTTAAATTTTATTTAATTCTTTTTTAAATTTAAATTTATTTATTTACATTCATTCACTATGCATCATTACAGCATACAAAAGGAGATTTCTCATCCAGAATACACTGTATATGGCTCAATCAAGTACATCAACATACGTGTTTATAGTTTTCTTTGTAAAGGTCTTTGACTTCCTTAGTTAGGTTTATCCCTAGGTATCTTATACTTTTTGTGATTATGGTGAAAGAGATTCTTTTCTTCAGCTCTATTTCATTCAACTTGTTGTTCATATATAGAAATGCAGTAGATTTTTGGACATTGATTTTGTATCCTGCCACTTTACTGTATTTACTTATTATTTCAAGAAGTTTTTCACGGAAACCTTTGGGTCTTCTAAGTATACCATCATGTCATCTGCGAATAAAGATATTTTCAGCTCTTCTTTACCTATTTGAATGCTTTTTATATTGTTTTCTTTTCTGACTGCATTAACTAAGACTTCCAGCACTATATTAAAAAGCAGTGGAGAAGGTGGGCAGCTTTGCCTAGTACCAGTTTTTAGTGGAAAAGCTTTTACCTTTTCCCCATTCAGTATAATGTTAGCTGTTGGTTTTTCATAGATGGCTTTTATTGTGTTGAGAAATGACTCCTCTATACCAATCTAACTGAAGGTCTTAATCATGAAAGGATGTTGTATTCTATCAAATACTTTCTCTGCATCAATTGAATTGATCATATAGTTTTTATCTCTTTTTGTTAACATAGTGTATTACTTTATTGTCTTGAGTATGTAGAACCACCCTTGCATCCCTGGAATAAAGCCTACCTGGTCGTGATGAACAATCTCTGTTATATGTTGTTCAATACAATTTGCGAGTATCTTGAGAATTTTTGCATCTATATTCATCAACGATATTTGTCTGTAGTTTTCCTTTTTTGTCATGTCCTTATATGTTTGGGGAATGAAGACGATGGAGTCTTCATAAAATGAATTTGGAAGGTTTCCTTCCTTTTGAATCTTTAGAAATAATTTGAGTAGGATAGGGATTAACTCTTCCTTAAAAGTTTTGTAGAATTCAGAAGTGAAGCCATCTGGATTTGGGCTTTTCTTTGTTAGAAGGTTATTTATTACTGATTAGATCTGGCTTGTTATGGGTGTATTCAGGTTTTCTATGTCCTCCTCATTCAATCTTGGTAGATTATATGCATCCAGGAATTTGTCCTCCTCCAAGTTCTCTTGTTTGTTGGCATATAGTCGCTCATAGTATCCTTTAATGATATTTTGTATTTCTATTACGCCTGTTGTAATGTTGCCTGTTTCATCAGGTATTTGATTTATCTGGTTTCTTTCTTTTTTCTTCTTTATCAGTCTAGCCAGTGATGCATCGATCTTGTTAATCTTTACAAAGAACCAGCTTTTGCTTTCATTTATTTTCTGTATGTTCATTTATTTTCTATTTCATTTAGTTCTGCTCAAACCTTTATTATTTCTTTTCACCTGGCATTTTTATTGTTGTTGTTGTTGTTTTTCCAATTCCCTGAGGCATGATGTTAGGTTATCTATTTGCTACTTTTTCATCTTTTTCTTATGTGCATTAATTGCTATGAATTTCCCGCTTATGACTGCTTTTGCTGTGTCCCATAGATTATGGACACTTGTGTACTCATTATCATTTGTTTCCATAAATTTTTTGATTTCAGACTTAATTTTTTCAGCAGTTAAGAAATCATTCAGAGACACTGCCCCTTTGGCTGCAGCAACCAGCAGCCTGGTACATCTGAAGGCATCTGGGCAGCAAGGGACACAGAGGCAGGGGCAACTCTGCTCCCACCACCTCACCTCCAGACCCCCCAGTCCAGGGTCCACCCAGACCCATAGGCAAGTAGACAGTTTCTCCATTTATTTTTCTTTACAGTCCTCCATTCTTTTGTAAATTTCCTCCTCTCCCTCTCCCCACAGACTGCCCCTTTGGCTCTAGCAGCCAGCAGCCAGGTACATCTGAAGGCATCTGGCAAAATTGCGTGTCACACTAACACGTGGCACGTGACTTTTTCTTTATTCCCCTCTCTCCTCCTTTCTTTTCTCTTATATTATCTTCTCTTCTTCTTCCATTTTGCCAGAGGGACTAGCTAGGCCTAGAATTAGAGATCTGAAATTTTCTAGTCATATAAAGTTATATTGGTTCCTCCCTTATATGGAACCAGCTGTGAAAAAGGAGATTCTGCTCCTCAGACACCTGACTATGGTATCTTTTTTGAGACCACATTATTAAAAACAACAGAACAAAGACTTCAGCAGACGTCAATTCCCAACCAAAGGGAAACACACTCCTAGCCAGTGAAACATTTGCCTAACAGGTACTTAAAAGTTAGTAGATCTTCCAATGGCTAGAAGTAGAAGAAGAGCCTCAGGTATGAATAAACAAGGAAATATATCTTCATCAAAGGTACAGAGTAACTCCCCTCCATCTTTAGTGCTAATGGATGATGTTACCAAAATGTCAGACAAAGAATTTCAAACATTTACAGTGAACAAATTCTTCGAGTTGGAACAGAAAAGAGACTATGAACTACAGGAGATGAGAAAGTCATTTGAAGATATGAAAGAAGAAATGGACACTCTGAGAAAGAACCAGATGGAGCTATTAGAGATAAAGTCTGGAATAGAGGAAATCAAAAACTTCCTTGAAAGTATTAAAAGTCGATAAGATCATGCTGAAGATCGAATCTCTGATGTAGAAGATAAAACCTCTGACCTAGAAAGAACCACCAAAAAGATAGAGAAAATAACAAAAAAACCCACGAGGATAATATACAAGAAATACTAGATTCCATAAGACGCCCAAATATTAGAATAATTGGCATCCCAGAAGGTGAAGAAACTAATAACAGCATGGAAAATCTATTCCATAAACTCCTGGAAGAAAATTTCCCGAGTCTAGAGAGCCACTCTAGCATCAAGAGCCAAGAAATACAAAGGACCCCAGTTAGAATCAACCCCAGAAGATCTTCCCCAAGGCACATATTAGCCAGCTTACCCAAGACCACAGATAAAGACATAATACTGAAACTGGCAAGAGAGAAACGAGAAGTGACGTATGAAGGTCATCACATCAGGCTAACACTGGACCTCTCAATGGAAACAATGCAAGCAAGGAAAGAATGGGAAGATGTATTGAAAGTGCTAAGAGAGAAACAATCTCAACCAAGATTATTGTATCCTGCAAGATTATCTTTTGTATGGGAAAAAAGATTAAAATCTTCTCAAACAAGACCTGAAAGAATTTGCCAGCACCAGGCCAGCTTTTCAAGAAACCCTGAAGAAAGTACTATTCCAGGAAAACTAAAGAGCTAACAGACAGAAACAAAGGAATAAAAGGCTGCTGTGACAATGGCTAACTTAAATCTTGGGACAGATCCAGTTAAATCGATAATAACATTGAATGTGAATGGATTAAATTCCCCAATCAAGAGACACAGACTGGCCGAATGGATAAAAAAACAGAGACCCTCTATCTGTTGCCTACAGGAAGCCCACCTCATTGATAAAGACATACATAGACTGAAAGTGAAGGGTTCAAAAAAGGTTTTCCATGCAAATGGGAACCAAAAAAGAGCTGGAGTTGTGATACTAATTTCTGACAAAATAGGCTTTAAAACAAAAACTGTTTGAAGAGACAAAGAAGGGCACTATATTGTAGTAAAAGGATCAATAGATCAAGAAGATATAATTCTTATAAATATCTATGCGCCTAACACAGGAGCACCCAAATATGTGAAGGAAAGACTGTTAGATCTAAAAGGGGAGATAGACTGCAACACACTAACTGTTGGAGACCTCAGCACCGCACTATCCCCTTGGGACAGATCATCTAGACAAAAAAATAGATAAAGAGATAAAGGATCTGAATGATACCGTAAATGAAATGGACTTAACAGACATCTTTAAAACTTTCCATCCAAAAACCATGAGATACATTTTTTTCTCACCCCCACATGGAACCTTTTCGAAGATTGACCACATCATAGGGCACAAAGCAAGCCTCTACAGATTCAAAAGCATAGACACTATTTCCAGCATCTTCTCCGACCATGATGGAATTAAACTTGAGTTTAATTTCAAGAGAAATCCTCAAAAATGCTGAAATACATGGAGTCATTCAGTAGTAGGTTAACCTACTACTGAATGACTCCACAACTACTGATGAAATAAAGTCCAAAATCAAAAGATTCATGGAAGCTAATGACAACGAGGATATGAGTTTCCATAATCTTTGGGACACTGCAAAAGCAGTCATAAGAGGGAAGTTAAAGCCATTAGTGCTCGTAAGAGGAAGATGGAAAGAAGGCAAATGGATCACCTAACATTATGCCTCTGAGAATTGGAGAAGCAACAGCAAAATAATCCAAAAAACTCCAGGAGAAAGGAAATAATAAAGATCCAAGAAGAAACAAATGAAATAGAAAATAAGCGAACTATACAGAAAATAAATGAAAGTAAAGGCTGGTTCTTTGAAAAGAAACAAAATTGATACACCACCAGCGAGACTTATTAAGAAGAGAGAAAGGTACCAGGTGAATCAAATCTGCAATGAAGCAGGAAATATAACAACAGACAAAGTAGAAATACAGAACATCATCAGAGGATACTATGAACAACTATAGCCAAGAAACAAGACAATCTGAAAGAGATGGACAAATTCCTGGACACGTATACTCCAACAAGATTCAGCCAGAAGGATACAGAAAGTCTAAATAGGCTTACAACAAGCCAGGAGATTGAATCATTAATAGCCTTCCAATAAAGAAAAACCCTGGCCCTGATGGATTCACCTCTGAGTTCTACAAAAACTTTCAAAGAAGAGTTAACCCCCATTCTGCTCAAGTTATTTCTAAAGATCCAAAAGGGTGAATCTCTCCCTAATTCATTCTATGAAGCCTCTGTCACCCTTATCCTCAAAACAGATAAGGACAGGACAAGGAAGAAAAACTATAGGCCTATATCTCTGATGAATATAGACGCAAAGATTCTCAACAAGATACTAGCAAACTGTATCCAACATCTTATAAAAAAGATTATACATCATGATCAGGTGGGCTTTATTCCAGGAATGCAAGGTTGGTTCAACATATGCAAAATCATAAATGTAATACACCATATTAACAGGAAAAAAGACAAAAATCATATGGTCATATTGATTGATGCAGAAAAAGCATTTGATAAGATACAACATCCCTTTATGATCAAGACGCTCAGCAAAATCGGCATAGAAGGGTCATTTATCAACACAATAAAAGCTATCTATGAAAAACCAATTGCAAACATCATCCTGAATGGACAAAAGCTGAAAGCTTTCCCATTAAAAACGGGTACAAGACAAGGATGCCCACTTTCTCCACTCCTTTTCAATATAGTACTGGAAGTCCTTGACAATGCAATTAGAAAAGAGGAAAAAATAAAGGCCATCAAAATAGGAAAAGAAGAGGTGAAACTCTCTCTATTCACAGATGACATGATTGTGTACATAGAAGACCCAATGATTTCCATGAAAAAATTTCTGGAAGTCATGCACGAATACAGTAAAGTTGCAGGATACAACATTAATATACAGAGGTCTAGAGCATTTCTTTTTTATTCTTTTTTCTTTTATTATTATTATTTCATTTTATTTTCTTCCATACATTCAATCACATTATTATTTGTCTTACAAAATGGATATTTAAACAGGTGAACATTTTGCCCTAGTACTGTTGATAAAACTATGAAATATCTTCAACAGGTAATACCACACCTCTTTGTGCCACTAATGCTTTGCCTCCCTGTCCCTCCCCCAAATGTCCTTCCTCAGACCCTCCTCTTTCACACACACTGTATCTGGTATTTACATCTATATACTGCGTTTCTATTACCTTTAGATAATTAGTTTCAGTCACAGAGTGCAGACACTTGGTGTATGTTAAGTGGGGACATACAATGCCTCTCCTTCATAGCATGGTTTGCTTCACTCAGCAGTAAGTTTTCCATATTTATCCACTTCCTGTCAAAAGCCAGGGTTTTGTTGTTTTTTATGGATGAATAGTATTCCATTGAGTATTTGTGCCACAGTTTTTCTAACCATTCATCAGTTCGTGGGCATTTGGGTTGTTTCCATGACTTAGCAATCATGAAAAGTGCCACAATAAACATAGATGTGCAAATACTTCTCTGATTAAGTATTCTCCTGTCCTTAGGGTAGATACCAAGGAGTGGGATTGCTGGATCATATGGTAGTTCTATTTGCAGATTTTGGAAGAATCTCCAAATTGTTCTCCACAGTGGTTGGACCAATTTACATTCCCACCAGCAGTATAAGAGAGTTCCCTTTTCACCACACCCCCACCAGCACTTTATTATTATTTTTTATTAAATCTTAGACATTCTGACTGGGGTTAGGTGATATCTCATTGTTGTTTTGATCTGCATTTCTCTTACAATGAGGGATGTTGAGCATTTTTTTCATATGCCTTTTAGCTATTCGTATGTCATCTTTAGAGAGTGGTTTTTTTTTTTCATCTCATTCTCCCATCTTTTAATAGGATTGATTGTCTCTTTCCGGAACAGCTGCTTGAGTTTCTTGTGAATTCTGGTTATCAGTCCCTTGTCTGATGCATAGTTTACAAAAATATTTTCCCATTCTGTGGGCTGTCTGTTCACACTAATCACTGTGTCTCTTGCCATGCAGAAACTTCTTAGTCTGATGTAATCCCACTTGCCTATTTTAGGGATTATCGACTGTGCGTTGAGAAGTTTTCCCCTACCCCAATGTCTCCCAGAGTTTCCCTGGTGTTTTCCAGGAACAGTTTTATGGTTTGAGGTCTTAGATTTAGATCTTTGAACCGCCTTGACTTTATTTTTGTCAGAGGTGAGAGGTAGGGGTTCAGATTCATCTTTCTGCAAGTGGAGATCCAGTTTTGCCAGCACCATTTGCTGAAGAGGTTTTCCTTTTCCCACTGGATTGACTGGTATCACTTGTCAAAAATCAGTTGACTGGGGACCAGCAGTTAGCGTAATGGCTATGTCGCTGGACTCCCACGTAGTTGACCGCGGTTCGCGTCCCAGACCTGGTGGCTTAAAACTCACGCTGGGCGCGTGTGCGTGCGTGCCCAAGATCCCGAGAGGAGAATGGAGGAGAAGGGATTGCGGCATGGCCATCCCCCCTGGGGGGGGGGTGATTTCTCGCTTTCTATCTCTCTGTCTCTTTCTGTCTGTCTGGCGAGCGCATGCGCCCTATAGCAAAAACCTCTCCAAAAAAAAAGAAAAAAAAATCAGTTGGTTGTATGTTTGAGCATTCATTTCTGGGGACTCTATTCTGTTCCATTGGTCTACATGTCTGTTCCTGTGCCAGTACCATGCTGTTTTGATTTCACAGCTTTGTAGTACAATTTTGGGTCAGGGAGTGAGATGCCGCCCACCCCACTCTTCTTGTGCAGAACTGCTTTGGCAATATGGGGTCTCTTATGATTCCAGACAAACGTTATGATTGTCTTTCCTAGATCTGTGAAGAATGTGTCTGGTACTTTGATTGGCATTGCATTAAATAGGTAGATTAATTTGGGTAAAATTGCCATTTTGATTATATTAATTCTTCCAATCCAGGAACATGGGATGTCCTTCCACTTTTTTGTGTCATTTTCCATTTCTTTTTTTAGCTTCTCATAGTTTTCCTTGTGGAGGTCTTTAACTTCTTTGGTTAGATTTATCCCTAAGTATCTTATACTTTTTGTGGCTATCGTAAATGGAACAACTTTTTTCAGTTCTATCTCAGTCTGCCTGTTGTTTGTATACAGAAATGCTGTAGATTTCTGGATATTAATTTTGTATTCTGCAATGTTACTGTATTCATGTATTACTTCCAGAAATTTTTTTATGGAAACCATTGTGTCTTCTATGTATACAATCATGTCATCTGCAAATAGAGAGAGTTTCACCTCTTCTTTTCCTATTTGAATGCCTTTTATTTTTTCCTCTTTTCTGATTGAATGGCCAAGACTTCTAATATTATATTGAAGAGGAGTGGATAAAGTGGAAATCCTTGTCTTGTACCCGTTTTTAGTGGAAAAGCTTTCAGCTTTTCTCCATTCAGGATGATGTTCGCTATGGGTTTTTTATAGATAGCTTTTATTGTTTTGAGAAATGACCCTTCTATGCCGATTTTGCTGAGGGTCTTGATCATGAAGGGATATTGTATCTTATCAAATGCTTTTTCTGCATCAATTGATATGACCATATGGTTTTTATATTTCTTCCTGTTAATATGGTGTATTACATTTATGGTTTTGCGTATGTTGAACCAACCTTGCATTCCTGGGATAAAGCCTACCTGATGATCATGATGTATAATCTTTTTTATAAGTTGTTGTATATGATTTGCTAGTATCTTGTTGAGAATCTTTGCGTCTATATTCATCAGGGATATTGGTCTATAGTTTTCCTTCCTTGTCCTGTCCTTATCTGCTTTAAGGATAAGGGTGATAGAGGCTTCATAGAATGAATTAGGGAGAGATTCACCCTTTTGGATCTTTAGAAATAACTTGAGCAGAATGGGGGTTAACTCTTCTTTGAAAGTTTTGTAGAATTCAGAGGTGAATCCATCAGGGCCAGGACTTTTCTTTGTTGGGAGGTTATTTATAACTGATTCAATCTCCTGGCTTGTAATGGACCTATTCAGACTTTCTGTATCCTCCTGGCTCAATGTAGGTAGATTATACATTTCCAGGAATTTGTCCATCTCTTCCAGATTATCTTGTTTCTTGGCATACAGATGTTCATAGTATCCTCTAATAATGTTTTGTATTTCTACTATGTCTGTTATTTTGCCTGCTTCATTGCAGATCTGATTCACCTGGTTCTTTTCTCTCTTCTTCTTAATAAATCTTGCTAGTGGTGTATCAATTTTGTTTATCTTTTCAAAGAACCAGCTTTTACTTTCATTTATTTTCTTTGTAGTTTGTTTATTTTCTATTTCATTTATTTCTTCTCGGATCTTTATTATTTCCTTTCTCCTGGAGTTGCTGTTGCTTTTCTATTCTGTGAGGCATGATGTTAGGTGATCCATTTGCCTTCTTTTCATGCTCCTCTTATGTGCACTAATTGCTATGAATTTCCCTCTTAAGACTGCTTTAGCAGTGTCCCAAAGATTATGGAAACTCATGTCCTCATTGTCATTGGCTTCCATGAACTTTTTGATTTCAGTCTTTATTTCTTTAGTAGTTGTGGACTCATTCAGGAGTAGGTTATTAAGTTTCCATATATTTGAGTATTTTTGAGGATTTCTCTTGAAATTAAACTCAAGTTTAATTCTATCATGGTCAGTGAAGATGCTGGGTATAGTTTTTATGCTTTTGAATCTGTAGAGGCTTGCTTTGTGCCTTATGATGTGGTCAATCTTTGAGAATGTTCTATGTGGTGGCGAGAAAAAAGTGTATCTTGAGGCTTTGGGATGGAAAGTCCTATAGATATCTGTTAAGTCCATTTGATTTATGATATCGTTTAGATCTTTTATCTCTTTAACTATTTTTTGTCTAGATGATCTATCCAGAGGGGATAGTGCAGTGTTGAGGTCTCCAACAATTAGTGTGTTGCAGTATATCTCCCTTTTTAGATCTAGCAGTCTTTCCTTCACATATTTAGATGCTCCTGTGTTAGGCACATAGATATTAATAAGCATTATATCTTCTTGATCAATTGACCCTTTTACTACAATGTAGTGCCCTTCTTTGTCTCTTCAAACAGTTTTTGTTTTAGAGTGTATTTTGTCAGAGATTAATATTGTGACTCCAGCTCTTTTTTGGTTCCCATTTGCATGGAAAACCTTTTTCCATCCCTTCACTTTCAGTCTATGTATATCTTTATCTGTGAAGTGGGTTTCCTGTAGGCAACAGATAGAGGGTTTTTGTTTTTTAATCCATTCAACCAGTCTGTGGCTCTTGATTGGAGAATTTAATCCATTCACATTCAATTTTATTATTGATGTTAATGGATCTGTCCTGACGTTTAAGTTGGCCATTGTCTTAGTTGCCTTTTACTCCTTTGTTTCTGGCTGTTACTTCTTTAGTTTTCCTGGAACAGTACTTTCTTCAGGGTTTCTTGGAGAGCTGGTCTGGTGTTGGCAAATTCTTTCAGGTTTTGTTTGTCTGAGAAGATTTTAATCTTTTTTTCCTATATGAAGGATAGTCTTGCAGGATACAATAATCTTGGTTGAGATTGTTTCTCTCTTAACACTTTCAATACATCTTCCCATTCTTTCCTTGCGTGCATTGTTTCCATTGAGAAGTCCGGTGTTAGCCTGATGGGGGTGACCTTTGTAAGTCACTTGTCGTTTCTCTCTTGCCAGTTTTAGTGTCTTATCTTTACCTGTGGTGTTAGCCAGTCTGGCTATGATATGCCTTGAGGAAGATCTTCTTAGGTTAATTCTATTTGGGGTCCTTTGTATTTCTTAGGTCTGGATGCTTGAGTGCCTCTCTATACTTGGGAAATTTTCTTTCAAGATTTCATGGAATAGGTTTTCCATGTCCTTATTAGTTTTTTCATCTTCTGTGATACCAATTATTTGGATGATAGGATGTCTAATGGAATCTAGTATTTCTCGTATGTTATCTTCATGGTTTTTTTTGTTATTTACTCTATCTTTTTGGTGGTTTTCTCTAGGTCAGAAGTTTTATCTTCTACATCAGAGATTCGACCTTCAGCATGGTCTAATCGACTTAATACTCTCAAGAGAGTTTTTGATTTTCTGTACTACAGACTTCACCTCTAATAGTTCCATGTTATTCTTTCTTAGTGTGTCCATTTCTTCCTTCATATTGTGGAAGGACTTTCTCATCTCCTGCAGTTCATTGTCTCTTTTCTGTTTCAGCTCACAGTATTTGTTCAACATGAATGTTCTAAATTCTACCTCAGACATTTTGGTAACGTCCTCTATTTTTTCAAGAAAAGGAAGGGAGTAACTGTGTTCATTTGATGGAGACATATTTCCTGCTTTATTCAGATCTGAGGTTCTTCTTCTACTTATAACCATTGAGAGATGTGTTCCCTTTGAAAAACCTTTTAAGAGAACCTTTCCTTGAATAGGAGTAAGTATGTTTCCTTTTTGCTGTGGAATGAAGACAGCCAAAGTCTCTTCTATTGTGTTTAGCAATGTGATGGAAGAAAAAGTATTTGCTTCAGGTGTACAAAGAAAAGTGTCTCCTTCACAGGTGGTTCAGTGAAAAGGAGGATCCCTGAGAGTCTTAAAATACTAGAATATTTCAGAACTGTAATTCTAGACCTATCTAAACCACCAGGAATGGTGTAGATAAAGGAAATGAGGACCAAATAAGTGGGAAGAAAATAATAAGTAGAATAAAGAAAAAGTCACGCACCCTGCTCAAAAGATGGGAGTGGGGTTTCTGTAGGACTGAAGGCATTCCTATGTGGTAATGAGAAGAGAGAAATTTACAAATGAAAGAAGAGAAGAAAGAGGGAAAAAGGAAGGAAAAAAAAGTGTATCTGGCTGACAGAGGGGTCTCTGTCTTGGGGATCCTGGGGCTGAAGCTACGGGGGGCAGTCCTCCCTCAAAGTTCCTGGCCCAGGGGTCAAAAGATGGGAGTCTCTATAGCATTTCTATATACAAACCACAGGCAGATGGAGATAGAACTGAAAAAATTTATTCCATTTACCATAGCCACCAAAAGTATAAGATAGTTAAAGATAAATCTAACCAAAGTAGTTAAAGACCTCCACAAGGAAAACTATGAGAAGCTAAAAAAAGAAATTGAAAATGACACAAAAAAGTGGAAGGACATCCCAATTTCCTGGATTGGAAGAATTAATATAACCAAAATGGCAATTGTACCCAAATTAATCTACCTATTTAACGCAATGCCAATCAAAGTACCAGACACATTCTTCACAGATCTAGAAAAGACAATCATAAAATTCGTCTGGAATAATAAAAGACGCCTCATTGCCAAAGCAATTCTACTCAAGAAGAATGGAGTGGGCGACATCTCACTCCCTGGCCCAAAATATACTACAAAGCTGTCATAATCAAAACAGCATGGTACTGGCACAGGAACAGACAGGTGGACCAATGGAACAGAATTGAGTCCACAGAAATAAATTCCCAATTATTCAGTCAACTGATTTTTGACAAGGGGTACCAGTCAATCCAGTGGGAAAAGGAAAACCTCTTCAGCAAATGGTGCTGGAAAAACTGGATTTCCACCTTTAGAAAGATGAATCTGAACCTCTACCTCTCACCTTTGACAAAAATCAAGTCAAGGTGGATCAAGGATCTAAATCTAAGACCCCAAACTATTAAACTGCTTCTAGAAAACACTGGGGAAACTCTGGGAGACATTGGGGTAGGGAAAGACTTCTTACATAAGACCCCCCCAAAGCACAATCGATAATCCCCAAAATAGACAAGTGGGATTACATCAGTCTAAGAAGTTTCTGCATGGCAAAAGACACAGTAATTAGTGTGAACAGACAGCCTTCAGAATGGGAAAATATTTTTGTAAATTATGCATCAGATAAGGGACTGATAACCAGAATACACAAGGAACTGAAGAAGTTGTTTGGAAAAAAAATGATGAACCCTATTAAAAGATGGGAGAAGGATTTGGAAAAAAAAAACCACTCTCTAAAGGTGACATACGAATAGCCAAAGGGCATATGAAAAAATGCTCAACATCCCTCATTGTAAGGGAAATGCAGATCAAAACAACAATGAGATATCACCTAACTCCAGTCAGAATGGCTAAGATTAAAAAAACAAAAAATGGTAAGTGTTGGCGGGAGTGTGGTGAAAGGGGAACTCTCTTACACTGCTGGTGGGAATGTACATTAGTCCAACCACTGTGGAGAACCATTTGGAGATTTCTCAAAAGTCTACACATAGAACTACCATATGACCCAGTGATCCCATTCCTTGGCATCTACCCAAAGGACAGAAGAACTTCATTGGTAAAGTGCTTGCACATCGATGTTTATTGTGGCACTTTTCACGATTGCTAAGACATGAAATCAACTCAAATGCCCCCGTACGGATGAATGGATTGAAAAACTGTGGCACATATATTCTATGGAATACTGTTCAGACATAAAAAAGAACAAAACTCTGGCTTTTGACAGAAAGTGGAAGAATATGGAAGATTTACTGCTGAGTGAAGCAAGCCAGGCTATGAAGGAGAGACATTGTATGTCCCCACTTAATATATTACGAGTGTCCGCACTCTATAACTGAAGCTGATGGGCTAAAGTATGTACAAACACAAGAGATGGGTGTGAATGCCAGATGTGGTGTGTGTGGAGGAGTCGGGCCTGGGGAAAAACATTTGGAGGAGGGTTAGGGAGACAGCATTGTTGAGACAGAGAGGTAGTATTGTTATATTTTGATCAACTGGACTGGGGAGAAATGTTCGCATATTGAAATGATCACCTTGTAAGCTAAATAATGTGATTGAATGTATTAAAAAAATGTAAAAAAAATAAAGAAGTCATTTAGAAGTAGGTTGTTCAGTTTCCATGTGTTTGTGTAGTTTCAAGGGTGTTGAAATTAATCTTGAGTTTAATTCCATCATGGTCAGAGAAGATACTGGATACAGTTTCTATGCCTTTGAATTTGTAAAGGCTTGTGTTCTAACATATGATCAGTCTTTGTAAAGGTTCCATGCCAGAGTGAGAAAAATGTATATTTTATGGTCTTAGGGTAGAAAGTTCTATAGGTATCTATCAAGTTCATTTAATCACTTAATTTATAGTATCATTTAGGTCCTGTATCTATTTATTTTTTGCCTAAAAGATCTGTCTAAAGGAGATAATGGGGTTTTGAGATCCCCAACAATTATAGTGTTTTTCCCTATCTCTCCTTTTAGTTCCAGCTGTCTTTCCTTCACTTATTTAGGTGCTCCTGAGTTGGGTGCATAGACATGTATAAGCATTATGTCCTCTTGCTGGATTACCCCATTTACTATTATATAATGCCCTTTTTTTGTCTCTTCTTACAATCTTTGTTTTGAAGCCTATTTTGTCTGAAATCAATACTGCAACTCCAGCCCTGTTTTGATTTCCATTTGCATGGAATAAATTTTTCCATCCCTTCACTTTTAGTCTATGTATGTCTTTATCCATAAGGTGCATTTCTTGTAGGCAACTGATAGAGAGTTTCTGTTTGTTTTTTTTTTTTTTTTTCCCCATTCGGTCAGTCTATGCCTCTTAATTGGAGAATTTAATCTATTGACATTCAATGTTATTATTGATATTTCTGTTCCTGTTCCTATCATTAAGTGAGCCATTTTCTTGGTTGCTTTTTGTTCTCTTATAACTGTTTGTCTGACTGTTTAGTTTTCCTGGTATAGCACTCTTTTCAGAACCTCTTGAAGAGCTGATCTGGAGTTGGTAAATTCCTTCAGGTTTTGTTTATTTAAGAATGTTTTTATCTTTTTTTCCCATATGAAAGATAATCTTGCCGGGTACAGTATTTTCCGGAAGCCATGTTCCAGCCAGGGTGGGTACACAGGAAGGTGACACGGGTGAACAGGAATCAGACTGAGATCTCATGCCCTTTAGCATTTTTTCAGCCTGCTACAGCCAGAGTAAGCTCCAGACTGCAGCCCTGATCACCAGGAGACATGCGTATTTATTATTGAAGGAGTTTTACAGGAGTAGGATGGGTGAGGGGTAGTAAGTGAAAGATTTTACTCCAAAAGGTAAAGCATTCAAAGTATAGGAACAATAATCATAAAACATGATGTCTGTTTTGTTTAGGTATAAACAGTCATAATTCTTAGAACGAGGAAGTCCATTTGTCAGGTGCATTCTCTCCTTAGATCTTGATTACTGGGGAGGGTCTTTTGGATAAGAGGGCTCCCAGGAATCTTAATAACCTCAGTCCCAGACCAGTTTGATAACTTCAGTCCCAGATTGGCTTGAGAACTTGAGCCCCAGGTCAGCTTGAGAACTTCAGCCTCAGGCTAGGGTGGCAGCAAATTGCTGGTTACAAGGGCCTAGAAATAAATCCTGTCTGGTTTAGTAAAGACAAGGTTAATATATACTAAAGTGGAATACCTATGTTATCTCTGGGGTAGTCTACAGCTAAGAGGGTGAGTCTAATGTCTACATGGGAAAGGAATGTGGTCTTGTGAGCAGTTTAATGACTGACCTAAAGGTTACTGTGTACTTGGGACCCTCTACGTGCTGCTCTATACAATGGCTGTGGCTTGGGGAAAGGCAATCTTCCCTTGTCCTGAGATTAAAGGTGGCTCATGGTCTTTGGGGTAATAGCACCTCGTGGATGAGTCCCTGAGCCCCTCCCAGCTACTGAGATCGGTTCACCAATTAGTAGCTTTAACCTAAACCTTTCTAATGCTTATCTATGTAATCCCCAGTAGGAGAAGTGAATGTAGCATTCTTTGTTGACATTTTCCAGGAGGGTGGGGTGAATCTAATGGGAGTAATTCCCATTCGCAGCTGCCACTTTAGTGGATCCTCATTCCTTCAGGATTGTTGTAAAAGTTATAGTAAGGCTGGGGGTGCCTTTATGGGGTACCAGGGTATGGCAATAAGGCTCATGGCAGAGGAATTGAGTGCAGGCTAGTAAAACAACACAATGGAGTCCAGAACTTATAAAACTGTTGACCTTGCAAACAGTTCTCCTCAGCCGAGTCCTTGCTTAGGCACGAGGGGCAGTTCTTTTACACCCAGCTTGTGTTAACTGCACGGTCCCAGCAAGTATTCTTCATTAAAGTTGTTTTTCATTCAACACTTTGACTATATTTCACCATTCTTTCCTTGCCTGCATTGTGTCTGCCGAGACATTTGTAAGTAACCTGATGTTTCTCTCTTGCCAACTTTAGTATCTTGTCTTTGTCAGTTGTTTTTGCCAATCTGGCTATGATGTGCCTTGGAGAGGATCTTTTTTGGGTTGATTCTACTCGGGGTCTTACGTATTTCTTGAGTCTGGATATTCAAATGCCTTTTCTAGGTTTGGGAAGTTTTCTTCCAGGATTTCATGGAATAAATTTTCAATGCCCTATTATTTTTTCCTCTTCTGGGATACCAATTATCTGGATGTTGGGGCGGTTGATGGTATCCAATATTCCTCGTATATTATCCTCATTTTTATTGGTGTTTTCTCAATCTTCTCGATACTCTTTTCTAGGTCAGATGTTTTGTCTTCTACATTCAAGATTCAATCTTCTGCCTTATATAATCTACTTTCAATACTTTCAAGGGAGATTTTGATTTCCTGTATCACATTCTTCAACCCTAGAAGTTTCATCTGGTTCTTTTTTAAGGTGTCTATTTCTTCTTGCAAATCATGAAAGGACTTCCTCATCTTCTGGAACTCATTGTCTCTTTTCTCTTCCATCTCAGTTAGTTTGGTCACTACAAATATTCTGAATTGCTTATCTGACATGTCCGTGACGTCCATCGTGTTGTCTGTGGGTGATGTGGGCTTGACTATTTCCCTTGAGGGAGAGGTATTTTCTTGGTTGTTCATATTTCTTGAGCCTTTGAGATTGTTTCTAGTCATCTGGTGATCTATATGTTCCTTCCCAACTTATTCATGGTATCTCTGAGTGTTAAAAGGTGTGCAGGATTAGAAAATTGGTGATCTCTCTTCTGGTCTGCCTACCAGTACCATGCACTGTTGTCATGGGTCCTGGGTGACCCAAAGTCCTCCCTGTTTCTAAGGAGTGGTGAGCCTCCAACTGACCTAATAAGGTTCACCTCAGGAGCAAAGAAAAAATCATGTGGCCTGTAATGTGCCACGTGCTATTCAAAACACTGAAATTCTGAGAGTCCAAAAGCAAGTGGGAAGGGGTGGAGGATGAACGATGGGCCCCAGCTGGCAGGGCCTGCAGCCAGCAGCAGCCTGGTGTCTGGCAATGCCACTGGCTTGAGTTGGTCTCCAGACGGAATGGGAAGTGGTGCAAGTTTATCTTAAAGTCCCCTATCTGTAGGTTTTTCCTTTTTTTTTATTGAAGAGGTTTTTGCTACAGGGCGCGTGCGCTTGCCAGGCAGACAGAGAGAGACATAGAGACAGAAAGTGAGAAATCACCCCCCAGAGGGGATGGTCACACCGCAGTCCCTTCTCCTCCATTCTCCTCTTGGGATCTTGGGCACGCATGCACACGCGCCCAGCGTGAGTTTTAAACCACCGGGTCCGGGACTCGAACCATAGTTGACTACGTGAGAGTCCAGCGACATAGCCATTACGCTAACTGCTGGTTCCCTGTAGGTTTTTGAAGAACTTCCATATTGTTCTCCATAGTAGCTGTACAAATTTACATTCCCAAAAACAATGTAGCAGGGTTCCCTTTTCACCACAGTCTTGCCATTATCATTCTTTATTTGTTTAATCTTAGCTACTCTGACTGGGGTTAAGTGGTATCTCATTGTGGTTTTGATCTGTTTCACTATGATAAGAGATGCTTAGTATTTTTTGCCATTCACATTTTTCTTGTAGAGTTCTCTATTCACCTCATTTGCCCATTTTTAACTGGATTGTTTGTTTGTTTGTTTGTTTATTTATTTATTTATTTATTTGCAGGTAGGATAATCTGCTTGAGTTCTCTAAATTCTGGTTATTGGTCCTTTATCTGAGGCATAGTTTGCAAATACATTTTCCCATTCTAAGGGTTGTCTTTTCTTTCTTTTTAAGAAATCAGTATTTGTTTATTTTTATTGTATTTTCTTATGATAATTATTTTTATTTTTACCTAAGTGAGACAGAGAGAGAGAGGGAAAGTGAGAAAGCTAACTGTAAGGTCTGGGACTGGAACCACAGTCAGCCATGTGGGAGTCCAATGTCCCAACCACCATACCACCTGTTGGCCCCCAAATATCTTTTTTTTTTCAAATTGAAAATTTTTGTCAACCCTGTGTCAAGTAAGTCTGTTAGCACCATTTTTCATGACATTGTACTCATGTTGTGTCTCTGCGTCACACTTTGGTAATTCTGACAATATTCCAAGCTTCTAAATTAGTGTTAGGTCTGCTAAGAAGACCTATGATAAGTGATCTTTGATGTTACTATGTAAATGTTTTGGATTGCCATCAACTACACCCATATGCTATGGTAAATGCATGTGTTTGAACTGCTCCATTGACTGGCAGTTCTCCTGTCTCCCTCATTTCTCTCTCTTTCCTTGGGCCTCACTATCCCTGAGACAAAATAATAATAAAAGTAGGCAGCTATAACCCTATGATGGCCTCTATGTCTTTAAAGGAAGAGTCACATGTCTCACATTTAATCAAATGCTAGCAATGATTATGCTGAGTGAGGAAGGCACAAAAGTAGAGACAGGCCAAAAACCAGGACCCTTGGCCCAGTTGGCCAAACTGTGAATGCAAAGGAAAAGCTCTGGAAGCAAATTAAAAGAGCTGCCCTAGTGGACACACATGATGAGGAAACACAGTCGCGGTGCTGATAGGAAGGAAATTGCAGTGGTCTGGAGGGAAGAGCAAACTCAGCCACAATATTCCCCTGAATCAAAGCTGAATCCAGCACAAGGCCCTCCCTCTCTCCAATTCCATGCAGGCTGACAGAGGTGAGGAAACTGCAGAGGAAAAGTTTGAAACTAGGGAACCAGCAGTTAGCGTAATGGCTATGTCGCTGGACTCCCACGTAGTCGACCGCGGTTCGCGTCCCGGACCCGGTGGCTTAAAACTCACGCTGGGCGCGTGTGCGTGCGTGCCCAAGATCCCGAGAGGAGAATGGAGAAGGGATTGTGGCGTGACCATCCCCCCTGGGGGGTGATTTCTCGCTTTCTGTCTCTCTGTCTCTCTCTGTCTGGTGAGTGCACGCGCCCTATAGTGAAAAACCTCTCCAAAAAAAAAAAAAAAAAAAAAGTTTGAAACTAGCAGAGGTTGTTCATCAGGATCAGGAAAAGAAGCTATCGCCATAACATTGAGGTGCAAGGTGACACGGCAGGTGCTGATGCAAAAAAAGTTATCCAGACGCCCTAAGAAAATTGATGAAGATGGCTAGGCTGAACAACAGACTTTTAATGTAGACAAACAATCTCATATTGTAAGTAGATGTCAGTTAGGGCTTTCATAGATTGAGAGGAGAATCAATGCCTGGCCTCAAAGTTTCAAAGGACAGGATGACTCTTGTTAGGGACTCAGGCAGCTGGCAACTTTAAGCTGAAGCCAGTGCTTATTTATCATTCCAAAATCCTAAGCCCTTAAGAATTATGCTAAACATACTCTGCCCATGTTCCGTAAATGGAAAAACAAAACCAGATGAAAACACATCTGTTTACCACATGGTTTGCTGAGTATTTTAAGCTCATCGTTGAGGCCTATTATTTGGAAAAAAAATGATTACTTTCAAAACATGACTGCTTATTTACAATGTAACCAGTTCCAGTTTACCCACAAGTCCTGATGGAGATATACAGACAAATGCTGTTTTCATGGCTGCTAACACAACATCCATCCTGTAGCCCATGGATCCAGGACTCATTTAACTTTCAAGTTTCATTAACTAAGAAGTTCTCTTTGGGGTCAACTTGGTGGTGCAGAAGTAATGTTAGGAGATGCTAAACCTACAGGAAGACCACAGGTTCAGTTCCCGGTTGATCTATACACACTGTGTGCACCCATGATCCTGGTTTGCTGGGAGTGCTAGGGCGGGATGGGGAGAGACTGTGATGTGACACCCTGTTGACAGGCTTCTATCTCTTCATCTCCCTCTCTCTGTCTCACTATCATAAAAGAAATTTTTAAAAATACGTTTTGTGAGGCAATAACTACCATAGATAGTGATTGCTCACACTAATTTAATTAAAAGCCTTCTGGAAAGGATTTACCATTCTATATGCCACTAAAAACATTTGTGATTCAGGGGAAGAGGTCAAAATATTAATATTGGGGCAGCAGATGGTAAAGCAGTTACCTTGCTGGACTTCCACTTGGCCGACTGTGGTTCAAGTCCCAGACTCAGTGGCTTGAAACTCACATTGGGTGTGTGTGCATGCATGCCCAAGATCCCAGGAAGACAATGGATGAGAAGGGATTGTGGTGTGGCCATCCCTGCCCCCAGAGGGGAGCAATTTATCACTTTCCCTCTCTCTGCCTCTCTCTGCTGCATTCATCCAACTGCAAAAACATTTAAAACATATTGATCCCAACCATCAGCAACCTCTACCTTGATTATTCAACAACCATCGACATCCAGGCAAGATCCCCCACCAGCAAAAGATTACGACTTGCTGAAAGCTCAGATGGTTGCTAGCATTTTTTAGCAATGAAGAATCTTTAAAGACATAATGTGATTGCACGCTTAATAGACTACAGTGTAGTATTGACACAACTTTTTTAGTTTTTAAAATTCTGCCAGAGGATTCATGCACCCACCACACACACACACACACACACACACACACACACACGAGAGAGAGAGAAAGAGGGAAATTGAGAAAGCACCCTGCCATGGGGAGCAGTCCCACCTCAATCCTCTCTCCTCATTTCTCCCCCTTTGGGATTTTGGGCATACCTGCACACGTGCCTTGGGTGTTTTTCTGAGCCACTGGGTCTAGGACTCAAACTACGTGGTCAGCCACATGGGGTCCAGCTGTCTTAGCCACCAGGCCCTGGGCTGGTTCCTAGCTGTAACTCATGTGCATGAGGAAACCCAAACATTTGTGTGACCCATTGCGATTGTCTCTTTATTGTGGTGGCTGGAGCTAAACCCACACTGTCGCTGGGTAAGCCTGTGACTGTGACCAGCACGCGGGGTTCTAGGAAAGCCCGGTATGAAGTGAACGAGAGCAGTATGACTATCACGTTCTCATCTCGCTGATCACCACTGAGCTCTGCCGCTTCCCAGGGGTCACAAGCTGAAGTCACGCATCTGACAGCCATTTATGGAGCAGGTGAGTTGTGACAGGCCAAGTTCAGAGCTGAGGAAAACGTGAAGGCATGAAGGATGTGATGGTGTAATAGCCCAGACCTGCCCGCACCCCCGGGAGCCCACAGTTTTAAAGAGGAGATGAACAATGAGGCACGTGACCCGGCAGCGGAGGTGCAGGCTGCAGGACTCCGCAGGCGCTCGGGTGTTCTGGGCGGGCTTGCCTGGAGCATCAGGCTCACAGGGTCCATTTAGAGGAGGGGCTCTAGCTAAGCCTAAGTGCTATGGTCACGACATGTGGCCCAGACCCGGAGGGGAGTGACCCTGTGAGCCGCAGGGCATTTAGCATCCTCCCAGCACCTGCTCACTGGGCGCCCATAACACGCCCACCCCGACTGCAGTAACTCAAGGTTGTGTGGCCTGACATTGCCGTGCTGGCAGGTGGGGGCCGGTGGGGACAGGCACCCGGGGGCTGCTGCACAGGGAGGAGCTCGGACGCTATTCAGAGCTGACTTTGCCACAGAGGAGGGGGGACGTCTCACCGGGGTATGGAAGGCTTATTTATCTGCCAGAATGGCAACTTAGTTTTTAATCTAGCTTTTTGTTTATGTTAATGTTTATTAATAGTAATTACTTTATTTTAATATGCATTAGAAGAATATTAGCTTTATTTGTATTTATTTTATTTTTAAAAAGAATTATGTATTAGATTAAATATACAAATTAATTTTTAATTTGATCACAAAGAGAGAGAGTGAGGGAAAGTGAGAAAGCAAGAAACCATCCGGGTCTCAAACTGTGGTCACCCATGAGGAAGTCCAGCATCATAATTACCATGCCACCTACTGGCTCCTACAAAAATATTAATTTTTTTAAAAAGAATTATTTAATTTTATTTAATTAATTAATTAATTTAAATTTGAGCAGAGAGAGAGAGAGAGAGAGAGAGAGGGAGAGAAGGTGAGAAAGCAAGCCACCATTGTGGGACTTGAGCCATGGTTGGCCATGTGGGAGTCCAGAGCCCTTAACCGCCATGCCATGTGCTGGTCCCCTCCTTTTTTTTAAGAATATTTATTGGGGCCAACAGGTGGCGTGGCGATTAAGGGAACCTGCGTCACTGGAGTCCCTCATAGCCCACTGCGGTTGGTGTCCTGGACCTGGCGGCTTGTTTTCTCACTCCCACTCCCTTGCTCTTGCTCTCACTATGTACCTCTCTGGTCAAAATTAAAATAAATACATAAATAAATAGAAAGTTAAATTTAAAAGAAAATTCTATAAAAGATGATTATTTATTTAACTTTATTTGTTATTATTGTTTTTTAAATTTGACCAGAGAGGGAGAGAAAGGTGAGAAAGTCAGGTCTGAGACTAGAACCATGGCTCACTATGTGGGAGTCCAGAACTTCAACCACCACGCCACCTGCCAGCCCCTTTTCTTATTTTTTTTAAGAGAGATTTTTGCTATAGGGAGCATGCACTCACCAGAGAGACAAAGAGAGATAGAGAGACAGAAAACAAGTAATCACCTTCTAGGGGAGACCACACTGCAATCCTTTCTCTTCTCCTCTCGGGATTTTGGGCATGCATGCACACGCGCTCGGCATGAGTCTTAAGCTGCCAAGTCTGGGACAATTGCAACTCAGTGCATATGATTTCTGGCAATGTCATAAATGTGCTGTTTCACACTCCAGCCCCAAATCAGTCTCTTTGTACTTGTTTCAATTAGAGCCAGGAGAAGGGCCGGGTGTTGGGTGGCATGCAGGTGGGGTACAGCTCAAGCCATGCCCTCCTTAGCAATGGGGGTCCTCACTGCTGCTCCAAAATACCCACTGTTCCCTCAGAGGGATTCTTCTCTTCAGGCCATTGTCTCTCCTTGTGCTTCAAGCAGAGGACCTCAAGGCAGAGGAATTATCAGAAGCTTTTTTTAGGCTGTGCTGCTTTTGAGTTCTGAAGCAAAATCACTTACTTATTTATTTATTTATTTATTTATTTATTTATTTATTTATTTATTTTAGAGAGAGATTTTTGCTGTATGGTGTGTACACTCACTAGAGAGGCAAAGAAAGACAGAGAGACAGAAAGCAAGAAATCACCACCCCAGGGTTGGCCACACTGCAAGTCCACCTCCTGCATTCTCCTCTCAGGATTTTGGGCATGCACACACACATAGCCGGCATGAGTTTCAGGCTGCCGGGTCCGGGACTTGACCGGCAGTTGGCTATGTGAGAGTCCTGAGATGCAACCATTGCGCCATCTGCTGGTCCTGCAAAATCCCTCTTGATGTCCAAGAATGTAGGAGGTGAGAGCGCAGGGAAGAGGTGGGAGCAGCTGTTTCTACCAGAGAGAGGGCGAGAGAACCTGGAGCTGGAGCTCCCTGTGGCTCTGCCCAGGTTACTCTGTCTCCAGAGCTTTAACCTCCCCAGAACGTGGTTTGGCTCACTCACTGGACCTTTCCTGTCCATCTCCCTCATATTCTAGCCCAGGGGGCCCTTGTGCCGGGGTCCAGCCTCGGCGGGGGTGGGTTGACTCGATGGAGGCAACGCTGGAAGAAGAAGACTAAGGCCTTTGTGCCTTTTTCATGCACGTCCTTAGCCAGACACCCCTCAGAGATCGCTCTCTGAAGAGTGACAACTGCTAGGAATTATCGTGCATTTTTATTGAAAATGTGATACATGCAAGTAAAGGGAGAGGGGCTACGTGTTTCAATTATCAGCTCATAAAGTTTTTAACAATAGAGAACATAGGTTCTATTTAGGGTTGGATTAAGGGTGGGTCTAGTGCAGTTCCACAATTGTAGGTGGGTCTCCATGGAATGCAGTTTCGGGAAAGCGGTTCCAGTAAGCAGAGATGATTATTAGCTGATGCGGCGCAGCAGCCATCTTGTGATTACCGGGAATGCTGCTGAGAAAAGAAAATCTCAAGTATAGATATTAGTTCTTATGGATCTTAATAAAGAATGATACTTATATAGTTTTATAGGGATTTAAAACTTAATTTAAGGAATCCTAATATATTTATCTATTCCACTTGGTGAGGGTGGGGGTGTCCTGGGCCAGTTTTGGCCTAATCTTATTTTATGTAAAGAAAAGATTAAGTTTACCTTAAATGTATTTTGAAGGGCCTTCCAAAGGTCAAGATTATTTCTGCCTAGATAGAACTTCAGCCCACCCTCTACTGTGACCATGGAGATAAAGCATTGTAATTAACAGTAGGTGATCAGAGCAAAGGGGAGCGGTGGGGGGACTTCCTGGAAAATTTTATCATATACTCAGGATATATAAGAGAGCTATGTAATTCTTTTACAGTAGTATATTGGGGAGTCGGGGGGGGTCACTTCCCAGCAAGGCTACCAGTCTCTGGAGTGTACAACAAGCGACCTTGCCGAACATGTTGAGTGGACCCAAGCTTTGTTCCTAGGTCAGGGGAGCATACAACAGCGGCCTTGCCAATGTGTTAATCCGACCGGAAGTGGAGCTCAAAGGTCGGGGGGCTCAGACAGATCCTGGGGCCTCGCTGGGTCGGACTCCTCCACCCTTGAATTACTGCAAGGGCAATTTGGGTGAGAGACATTAACCTGCTTTCATTCTGGGTGATAAGCAGCTCCCTAGTACTGAAATGGTGAGAGGACCAAGTTGTATTGCAAAATGAATGAGGAGTACATGAACTGTATATAGTGTTTCACTGTTCATGTGAAAGGAAAATTTAGGTCAATTCAAACTTTTAAAAAAATAATTATTTTATTTAACATTATTTATGTATTTAAATTTGACCAGGAAGGGGGGGGGGGAAGAGAGAGAGAGAGAGAGAGAGAGAGAGAGAGAGAGAGAGAGAATGAGAAAGCAAGCTGCCAGGTTCAGGATTTGAACCATGATTGGCTATGTGGGAGTCCAGTGCCCTTTAACCACCATGCCACCTGCTGGCTCCAAGTCAATTCAAACTTACTTGCTTAAAGTTAAACCAACATAGAATCCGTCCAGGCATCTCCATCTCTGCCTTTGCTGTCCCTTCTGGGTTCAGCTTCATGGCTATGAAGCTCCCGCAGCCAGGCCCCCCCCCCTCCAGACCCCAGTGCTAGTCAGGTAGGCAAAGGGTTTATCTCCCTCTTATTCTTCTCTGTCCCTTCTAACTTTTCTTTCTCTTTAAAACAAAAACAAAAACAAAAACCTCTTTCTGCCTTTTTTGTGCCTTTGTCTTGCTAATTGTCTCTTCTTCCTTCACCTGGGACAGCATCTGTCTAGGCATCTTGGAGCCTCCTGTGCCATGTGCTGCCTGGTGGGGTGGCAGGGACAATGGCCAGGCAGAGGGGGGGCGCTCACTGCAACAGTAACACCTGGCACATTTTTCAAGCTGCCAGGGCCAAGGTTCAAACTGCATTTGGTCACATGGAATCCACCTCCCAGGGCACAGCTCACCCACTCCAGGTCAGCCCTCAGCACAGGTCTGGGTGGGGGTGAATCATGCCCTGCGTTTCTCTTAGTCCTAGTAAAGACACTCAGCTTGCTTTATAAGAAGAGAGCACTCACTGGTTTTCTGAGGAGTCGTGGAGGGAGAGGGAGAGTAAAATAGAGGAGAAACACTCATCTAAATGGGTCTATTAGAGACCCAGCCTCATGAGTTTGACTTTGAGTAGAAAATGGAGTCATAGCCACCAGATTTGGAAGACAAGAAATGATGACAAGGGGAGGCAAAGTTTTTGTAGCTCCCCCTTTGGAAATTTGAGTCCAACTTTAAGATAATTTCCATGATTTCAATTCCTATTCCCCAAATTTCTCCATTCACATAACTACATCTGAGTGATCTGTTCATACTTTCTTTCCTTTTTTTTTTTTTTGGAGAGGATTTTGCTATAGGGCGTGTGCACTCGCAAAAAAGACAGAGAGACAGAAAGTGAGAAATCACCCCCCCGGGGGGATGGCCACGCCGCAATTTATTCTCCTCCATTCTACTCTTGGGATCTTGGGCACGCATGCACATGTGCTTGACGTGAGTTTAAGTCACCAGGTCTGGGACTTGAACCCCGGTCGACTACATGGGAGTCCAGCAACATAGCCATTATGCCAACTGCTTGTCCCATACTTCCAAGGTTTATGGAAAAAATTAACACCCACAGACAGTGTTCACGATAAGGCTCTGAATGGGGCCTGGGCAGCAATCCCTGGAGTCCAGTCTTCTATTTTACAGGAAATTTCTTATACACTTGAGCACCATCTGCTAGATTCAGGGACACACATGCAGAACTCTGTAAGAGTTTAACCAATGTGTTCCTGGCACTCTGCGATGTGTCGTGTTCTCTGGGACTCCAGGGCCCAGGCCATCAGCCCTGAGACCTCTCTAGAATAGATACAAGCCAAGGAGCAGGGTGAGTCTGAGGAGGATGACGTGGGAGCCCTCAGAGCCTTGGGACTCCTCCTCCTGGCCCAGATGGAGGCTCTGGAGAAGGAGCTCACCCGTGGAAAAGAGACCATGTCACCAAGTACCCAAGGAACTGGCTGTCCTCACAGGCTGGTGAGGGAGGGAGGAAGAGGGGTCTTGCTGGATGGAGAGCCTGCAGGGAAGGACACAAGAATGCACCTCTATTCCTCCCACACTCCTCAGTCCTTCCACATCCTCTTCTCCGTCATCCTGGGCCCTGCTGTTCCAAGCATAATTTCAAAATTCATTAAGCCCTTTTTAAAATATAAAATATATACTCTTGGTGAAGATTGTCTTAAGGTTTGAGGAGGAAACAGATCTCAGCCTTGGTAACTTGTCAGTTTGATAAATAATCAGAAAGGGCTCGAGCTTACAAGGACAGGAGCTGTGCTCTCCCTCTCTTTCTCTCTCTCTCCCTCTTCTCCCTCTCTTTCCCCCTCCAGAATGTGGAATCAGAAGAAAGGTAAGACTCCCCTTCTCTGTCCATACAGAGCACCCAAAGGCCATTCTCAGCAGAGGGAGATGTGACTGCAGGGCCGTTCCAGAGAAGCACCTTCCAGTCCCTGGTTTCCCTGAGGAGAGACTCTGCCAGGACACTTCTAGCCTCTCCCACACTTTACCCTGGAGTTCAGAGGAGGCGGGGAGTCGTAAATAGCCAGTAACCTATGGGGTAGGGGAGCTGGGAACCTCAGATTCTTCTTGGGGAAAAGCCTGTACAAGCCCAGTCCCCTCTACTCCTTCCTGCTGGAGATTGGGCCAGCCACGCCATGACTGGGTGGGCTAGCTCATAAGGAGTCTCAGAAGTAAGCAAAATAAAGATTCCAAAATGCCTTACCAATGCTTACTTCAAGAAAAAGAAACAGTGGGGACCAGCAGTTAGTGTAATGGCTATGTTGCTGAACTCCCATGTAGTCGGCCATGGTTCAAATTCTGGACCCGGTGGCTTAAACTCATGCCAGGCGCGTGTGCATGCATGCTCAAGATCCCAAGAGGAGGAGAAGAGATTGTGGCATGGCCATCCTCCTGGTGGGTTATTTGTTGCTTTCTGTCTCTCTGTCTGTTTCTGTCTCTCTGGCTGTGGGAGGCTGCACACCAGCAAATATCACCCTTACGTTTTGGTTTCTCAGAGAGCAAACAACAATGCCAAAGGCCATGATTGGCTCCCCTTCAAAACCATACTCTGATTGGCCACTTTCCATAAAGGCCATAATTGGCTCCCCTTCAAAACTTCACCTTCAAAACCATATTCTGATTGGCCACTTCCCATAGCAAATTGGTGAGCTTAGAATCCCTCAGATTTGCATACCTGGCACCTCATGATTGGTCCACAAAAGCAACCAATCATAACTCACCTTCTACAATGCTTGATTAGCATATAGGACAACCAATCACTGCCCACCAGCATGTATATAACCACAATCCCTGGCCCACAATCACCAGATGACCCTGAAGACCCTGAAGAGCTATAATACCACGTCATCTCCGGATGACCCTGAAGACCCTGAAGAGTTGTAACACCACATCGTCTGCAGACAACCCTGAAGAGTTGTGACACTGTGTTGTCTCCAGATGACCCTGAAGAGTTGTAACACTGTGTCGTCTCCGTGCTGCCCACAATAAACGGATGACCCTGCAGAGTTGTAACACTGTGTCGTCTCTGTGCTGTCATCTCTGTGTTGTAACACTGTGTCGTTCATCCCGTCTCTCACTCCTTCCCTCAGGAAACCTGTTAGACTGTCCCCCGAGTCGGGACATCTGGTGAGCGCATGCGCCCTATAACAAAAACCTCACCAAAAAAAAAAAAAAAAGGAAAAAGAAAAAGAAACTGTGGAAGCCCAGACACTTGGAAGGTGAGATCTTTGACACAGAGAAGGAGAAATACGAGATTTGAGATTTCAGAGCAGCACAAGGTTGATCAGAAAGCTGTGAACTCACCTTTTCTTGAAATTACCAGCTGAACTTACTATTGAAAGTAGTCAGATTATTTAAGAAATTGTGTGATCAATGAAATGTGGGGGGAAAAAGAATGGAAGACGACTGTAGACACCAGAGATAGTGTGCAGGAAAGGGCAGAGGGTCAGACATAGGGGTAAATATATATAATCTATCTATCTATCTAGATATATTATATCTATATATCTATATCTATATCTATATCTATATCTATCTATATCTATCTATATCTATATCATCTCTCTCTATATTTTATATATATAATATAACTAGAAATGGAAAATTACTGACGATAATATGTATGATTAAGCTACTCTGCAGTATATTCTGGATGGGAAACCATATTTTGTATGCTGTGACAATGTTTAGGGGATGAATGTAAATTAATTAATTTTTTAAAAAGTTTCAGGAGAAAAAAACATGAAAACTTTTTCTTGAAATTAAAAATGCATTAAAAATACCTATTTGATGAGTGGACTAAGCTATATAGCCCCAGCTAGGTGCTACTTTATAGTATGTTCATTCTACTTACTGAGGTTTATGCCTAAAGTCAGACTTGTGTTCATGGATATGTATATATCAGCTGTGTTTGCTATTGAAAATATTTAGATTAATTAAGTTCTTTAGAGAATCAATAAATTGGGGGGGAAAAGGCATAGAAAGCAACCATGGATAACAGACAGTGTGGGAGGAAGGTGGAATGTGGCAGAGGATGAGAGGGAATCAAGAATGGGAAAAAAGGCAAAATATGGGGGAAACAAGAAATGGAAAATTATTTGTTGACGATAACACATATGTTGCTGTGCTTGATTGAGTCAATATACAGTGTATTCTGGCTGGAAAATCTCATTTTGTATGCTGTAATAATGTATAGTGAGTGAATGTAAATAAATAAATTTAAATAAAAAAATAAAAGAAAGTTGTGGACTCACAAATTTCACCAAAAATCAAAGCTATTCCTCAGCTCCAGGGCTACCTGCGACCCTTGCAAATGAAGTTTATCCTCATAAATCTGAGTTCTAATTTTTTTTCAAGAACCTAATTAAATAACATTATATATATATATATATATATATATATATATATATATATATATATATATGCCACTTAGCTCTCATGCAATGCCACTGGATGGGATCTGCCCTAGAAGTGATCACTGGGTCTTCTGTCTGATGCTGTTCTATTTAATTTCTCAACTTCTTAAAGAAGACAGAGGCGAGACACCTTTATGGCTCCTGAGAACTAGTGATTTCAGGGGAATAAGAGAAATGAAGATTTTCCACTGGTAATTCACCCTCCAGCCCACAAACTCAAGTGGTAGGAAGCCTTTCAAGCCTTCTGTCTCTCTCTACCTCTGCCTCTGTCTTCTCATTTTTTTTGTAATTTTTCCTTTACAATTTTTTTTAAGGTAAAGCATTTTCTCAGCTTTCATCCCCTCCTTTCCCTTTATCTTGTTAATAATTCCCTCTCCCCCTCCCACCCAGGACTGGCAAGGAGCAGGCCTTCAGAAGAAGACACCTTCAGGGACCAGCAGTTAGCATAATGGCTATGTCACTGGACTCCCATGTAGTTGACCACGGCTCGCATCCCAGACCTGGTAGCTTAAAACTCACGCCAGGCACGTGTGTGTGTGTGCCCAAGATCCCAAGAGCAGAATGGAGGAGAAGGGATTGTGGCGTGGCCATCCCCCCTGGAGGGTGATTTCTCGCTTTCTATCTCTCTGTCTCTCTCTGTCTGTCTGGCGAGTGCATGTGCCCTATAGCAAAAAATCCTCTCCAAAAAAAAAAAAAAAAAAAAAAAAAAAAAAAAGAAGAAGAAGACACCTTCATGGCTCCTGAGAACTAGTGATTTCGAAGCACCATGTGGTTTTCTACTTTTTGCTCTTTTTAAAATAATTTTTTAAGTTTTTAAAAATTTTTTTCTTCTCTTTTTCTCTGTTTCTTGGTTGTTGTTACTGTTGTTTCTCTCTCTCTGTTTCCTTTTCTGCATGTTCCTGGATGCTCAGATTGAACTTCAAGTTTGGGAAAAAACACACCATCCATCAGATGACTAGAAATCATCATCAGGCCACAAGAAATATGGGAAAGCAAGAAAATACCTCTCCTTCAAGGGAAAAAAAATAGCTCTTCTTCATCCACATTCAGTTCAATGGAAATCATGGAATTGTCTGATAAAGAATTTAGAACATTCATAATGGTGAAGCTAACAGAGATGGAAGAGAAGAGAGACAATGAACTCCAGAAGAGAAAAGAGAAAGAGCTGATGAGTTCCAGGAGGTGAAGAAATTCTTGCAAGATCTAAAAGAGGAATTACACACTTTACAAAATAATCAAATCGAACTGTTAGAGATGAAGACTATAATACAGGAAGTAAAAATCTCCCTTGAGAGTATTAAAAGCACACTAGATCATACAGAAAGTAGAATTTCAGACGCAGAAAAGAAAATTGCTGGCCTAGAAAAATCCACCATGAAGACTGAAAAAATTACCCCCCAAAATGAGAATAATGTACAAGAAGTACTAGATACCATCAAACATCCAAATATCTGGATAATTGGCATCCCAGAAGGTGAAGAGATTCATAAAGGCATTGATAATCTATTCCATGAAATCCTGTAAAAAAAACTTTCCAAACCTAGAGAGGCACTCAAAGATCCATTCCCAAGAAATACAAAGGACCTCAAATAGAATCAACCCAAGAAGATCTTCTCCAAGACACATAATAGCCAGGCTGACCAAAGCCACAGACAAAGACAAGATACTAAAATTGGCAAGAGAGAAATGACAAGTTACCTACAAAGGATAACCCATCAGGCTAACAGCAGACCTCTCATCGGAAGCAATGTGAGTGAGGAAAGAATGGGATAATATATTCAAAGTGTTAAGGGAAAAATAATTTCAGCCAAGAATACTGTACCTGGCCAGATTATCCTTCATATGGGAAGAAAAGACAAGAACATTCTCAGATAAATAAGGCCTGAAAGAATTTACCAGCACCAGACCAGATCTCAAGAAGTTCCTGTATCAGGAAAATTAAATATAGACACACAGAAATAAGAGTTCAAAAACTAAGAAAATGGCCAACTTAATCATAGGGACAAGTCTGGAGTTGAATATTATATCCCAGAATTCAATTGGGAAGATCGAAACACAACATAAGATAGATGAAGTACGTGAGACTGAACTGGTGAAATAGCATTCTGTAATTTTTGATTAAAATATTGCTTCTTTTCTTCTAGACTTTGTTGTCCAGTTTTAAAAGTTTTTGTCCTGTCTTGCGCTGTTGATAGGTTTGTGTACCTACTATTTGAACAGAATACTAACCTGTTTCCTGGCTTTAAGTTGTAAGCCAAATTCCTTACCATTTCAAAACTGCTTTTCTTGAAACTACCAGCTGAACTTGCTATTGAAAGTAGTTAAATTATTTAAGAAATTGTGTGATCAATAAAATGTGGGGGTAAAGAATGGAAGACAACTGTAGACACCAGAGATAGTGTGAGAGGAGGGTGGGAAAGGGCAGAGGGTCAGACATAGGGGTAATTAATTAATTTACATTCATCCCCTAAGCATTGTGTATGTGTGTATGTGTGTGTATGTATGCATATAATTAATTAATTAAAAAAAGTTTCAGGAGGAAAAAAACCCACAAAAACTGTTTTCCTTGAAATTAAAAAATGCATTAAAAATACCTGTTTGACGACTGCAATAAACTATATAGCCCCAGCTAGGTACTACTTTATAATATGTTCATTCTGCTCACTGAGGTTTATGCCTAAAGTCAGACTTGTGTTCATGGATATGTATATATCAGCTGTGCTTGCTATTGAAAATCTTTAGATTAGTTAAGTTCTTTAGTGAATCAATTAAAAGGGGGGAAAAGACATAGAAAGCAACCATGGATACCAGAGGCAGTGTGGGAAAAGGGTGAGACATGGCAGAGGGTGAGAGAGAGGGAATCAAGGATGGGGTAAAAGGGAAAATATACAGGAAACAAGAAATGGAAAATTATTTGTTGACGATAACGCATATGTTGATGTGCTTGATTGAGCCAATATACAGTGTATTCTAGATGGAAAATCTCAGTTTGCATTCTGTAATGATGTATAGTGAATGAATATAAATAAATAAATTTAAAGGAAAGAAAGAAAGAAAAAAGACAGAGGCTATTTTATTGAAAATTCCCTCACAGAGGATGACAGTGAAGATTTTTTTTTTCTTTTCTTTTCATTTCTTTTTTCCTTTTTTCCCCCTATAGGGTGTGTGCCCTTGCTGGAGAGAGACACAGACAGAAAGGGAAAGTGAGAAATCACCCCTAAGGGGAAAAGGCCACACCACAATCTCTTCTTTATTCTCTTGGAATTTTGGGCACACAAGCACACATGCCTGTGTGTTTTTCAAGCCTCTGGATCCAGGAATCAAACCTCACAGTTGGCTATGTGGGATTCAACTGTCTTTTCCTCCACGCCAACTGCAGGACCCCAGACAGTAATGGTCTTTCTCTTCCTTCCTTCCTTTCTTCTTTCTTTCTTTCTTCCTTTCCTTTCCTTTCCTTTCCTTTCCTTTCCTTTCCTTTCCTTTCCTTTCCTTTCCTTTCCTTTCCTTTCCTTTCCTTTCCTTTCCTTTCCTTTCCTTTCCTTTCCTTTCCTTTCCTTTCCTTTCCTTTCCTTTCCTCCTCCCTCCCTCCCTCCCTCCCTCCCTCCCTCCCTCCCTCCCTCCCTCCCTCTCTCTCTCTCTCTCTCTCTCTTTCTTTCTTTCTTTCTTTCTTTCTTTCTTTCTTTCTTTCTTTCTTTCTTTCTTTCTTTCTCTCTCTCTCTCTCTCTTTCTTTTTTCTCTCTCTCTCACTCTTTCTTTCTTCTTTTTTACTATTATTTATTATTTTTTCATTTTTTATTTTAAATTTTTATATAAATTCAATTATATTATTTAGCTTACAAAGTGAACATTTCAGTATGTGTGTGAACATTTCTCCCCAGTCCAGTTGATCAGAGTATAACACCACACTTCCTCATCCTGTCAATGTTCTCTCTCTGTATCCCTCTTTCAAATGTTCTTCCTGAGGTCCCTCTTCTCCACACACTCCACTTCTGGCACTAACCCCCATTTCTTGTGTTTGTACAACCTTAGGTCAATCAGTTTCAGTTATAGAGTGCAGACACTTGGTATATATTAAGTGGGGACATACAGTGTCTCTCCTTCATTACCTGGCTTGCTTTGCTCAGCAGTAAATCTTCCATATTTTTCCACTTTTTGTCAAAAGCCAGGGTTTTTTTTTTTTATGGCTAAATAGTATTCCATAGAGTATACGTGCCACAGTTTTTCAATCCATTCATCCATACGGGGGCATTTGGGTTGGTTCCATGTCTTAGCAATAGTGAATAATGCTGCAATAAACATCGATGCAAGCACTTTTCCAATGAAGAATTCTTCTATCTTTTGGGTAGATACTGAGGAGTGGGATTGCTGGGTCATATGGTAATTCTAT
This sequence comes from Tupaia tana, assembly GCA_026018925.1. Classification (NCBI taxonomy): domain Eukaryota; kingdom Metazoa; phylum Chordata; class Mammalia; order Scandentia; family Tupaiidae; genus Tupaia; species Tupaia tana. Next base: position 135,263,584 of record JAKSZU010000002.1, on the reverse strand, counting down.
TTGTAGTTTTTTGAGGAATCTCCAAATTGTTCTCCACAGTGGCTGGACCAATTTACATTCCCACCAGCAGTGTAAAAGAGTTCCTCCTTCACCACACCCCTGCCAACACTTATCATTTTTTGTTTTTTTTAATCTTAGACATTCTGACCGGGGTTAGGTGGTATCTCAATGTTGTTTTGATCTGCATTTCCCTTACAATGAGGGATGTGGAGCATTTTTTCATATGCCTTTTAGCTATTCATATGTCATCTTTAGAGAGTGTTTTTTTTCCAACTCCTTCTTCCATCTTTTAATAGGATTGATCATCTTTTTTCCAAACAGCACCTTGAGTTCCTTGTGTATTCTGCTTATCAGACCCTCCCTAATCTGATGCATAATTAACAAAAATATTTCCCCCATTCAGAGGGCTGTCAATTCACACTAATTACTGTGTCTTTTGCCATGCAGAAACTTCTTAGTCTGATGTAATCCCACTTGTCTATTTTGGGGATGATTGACTGTGCTTTGAGGGTCTTATTTAAGAAGTCTTTCCCTACACCAATGTCTCCCAGAGTTTCCTCAGTGTTTTCCAGGAGCAGTTTTATAGTTTGAGGTCTTAGATTTAGATCCTTGATCCACCTTGATTTTATTTTTGTCAACGGTGAGAGGTAGGGGTTCAAATTCATCTTTCTACAGGTGGAAATCCAGTTTTCCCAGCACCATTGCTGAAGAGGTTTTCCTTTTCCCACTGGATTGACTGGTACCCCTTGTCAAAAATCAGTTAACTGTATGTTTGGGAATTTATTTCTTGGGATTCTATTCTGTTCCATTGGTCCATGTGTCTGTTCCTGTGCCAGTACCATGCTGTTTTGATGACCACAGCTTTGTAGTATATTTTTGGGTCAGGGAGTGAGATGCCGCCCACTCCACTCTTCTTGTGTAGAATTGTTTTGGCAATACGGGATCTTTTATGATTCCAGACAAACTTTATGATTGTCTTTTCTAGATCTGTGAAGAATGTTTCTGGTACTTTGATTGGCATTGCATTAAATATGTAGATTAGTTTGGGTAGAATTGCCATTTTGGTTTTATTAATTCTTCAAATCCAGGAACATGGGTTGTCCTTCCACTTTTTTGTGTCATTTTCAATTTCTTTTTTTAGCTTCTCATAGTTTTCTTTGTGAACGTCTTTAACTTCTTTGGTTAGATTTATTCCCAAATATCTTATACTTTTTGTGGCTATGGTAAATGGAATAACTTTCTTCAGTTCTATCTCAGTCTGCCTGTTATTCATATATAGAAATCCTATCACTTTCTGTATATTGATTTTATATCCTGCAATTTTACTGTAATCATGTATTACTTTCAGTAATTTTTCCATGGAGAACATTGGGTCTTCTATGTACACAATCATGTCATCTGTGAATAGAGAGAGTTTCACTTCTTCTTTTCCTATTCTGATGCCTTCTATTTTTTTCCTCTTTTCTGATTGCATTGGTGAGGACTTCCAGTTCTATATTAAAAAGGAGTGGAGAAAGCGGGCACCCTTGTCTTGTTCCCGTGTTTAGTGGGAAAGCTTACAGCTTTTCTCCATTCAGGATGATGTTTGCTATGGGTTTTTCATAGATGACTTTCCCATTCTTTCCTTGATAGCATTGTTTCCATTGAGAGGTCCGGTGTTAGCCTGATGGGATGACCTTTGTAAGTCACTTCTCTTTTCTCTCTTGCCAGTTTTAGTATTATGTCTTTGTGGTCTTCGAGAGTCTGGCTATAATGTGCCTTGGGGAAGATCTTCTGGGGTTGAGTCTATTTGGGGTCCTTTGTATTTCTTGGGTCTGGAGGCTTGAGTGCCTTTCTAGACTTGGGAAATTCTCTTCCAGAATTTCATGGAATAGATTTTCCATGCTGTTATTACTTTCTTCACCTTCTGGGATGCCAATTATTCTGATGTTTGAGCATCTTATGGAATCTAGTATTTCTCATATATTATCCTCGTGTTTTTTAGTTATTTTCTCTATCTTGGTGTTTTTTTCAAGGCAGAGGTTTTTTTTTTAATTTCAATTTATTTATTTGCATTCATACACTGTACATCATTACAGCATACAAAATGAGATTTTCCATCCAGAGGACACTGTATATTGTCTCAATCAAGCACATCAACAAACATGTTATTGTCAACAAATAATTTTCCATTTCTTGTTTTCTGTATGTTTTGCTTTTTTCCCCCATCCTTGATTTCCTATCTCTTACCCTCTGTCATCTCCCACTCTCCTCCCACACTGTCTCTGGTATCTATGTTTGCTTTCTATACTGTTTCCCCCCTACATTTTATTGAATTACTAAAGACCTTAATTAATCTAAATATTTTCATAGCAAACACAGGTGATATATACATTTCCATGAACACAAGTCTAACTTTTCGCATCCTATAAAGAAGCATCTAGCTGGGGCTATATATCTTACTGCAGTCATTGAACAGATATTTTTTTTCCCTGAAAATTCTTTTTTTTGTAGCTTAATTTACATTCTTTTCCTAAGCATCATCACAGCATACAAAATGTGATTTCCCATCCAGTATATACTGCATAGTAACTTAATCATGCATATTATAAAAAACTTTCCATTTCTAGTTCCTAGAATTATTTTTACCCCTCTTTCTGACCCTCTGTCCTTTCCCACCCTCTTCTCACACTATCTCTGGTGTCTACAATTGTCTTCCATTCCTTTCCCATCCACATTGTATTGATCACGCAATTTCTTACATAATCTAACTACTTTCAATGGTGAGTTCACTCGTTACTATTAAGAAAACCAGTTTTAACTTAATCAAAGAAATGCCAAGGAACTTCCCTTAAAGCCAGGAAACAGGTTAGGATTCTGTTCAAATGGTAGGTGCATGAACCTATCAGTCTCATGTACTTTTATGTTCTGTTCTGGTTCAATTTTCCTGATTAAATTCTGGGATATAATATTCAACTCCAGACTTGTCCCTACGATTAAATTGGCCACTTTCTTAGTTTTTGAACTCTTATTTCCGTGTGTCTGTATTTAATTTTCCTGACAAAACATACCCTTGATAACTTCTTGGAGATCTGATCTGGTGCTGGTAAATTCTTTCAGGTTTTGTTTATCTGAGAATGTTCTTGTCTTTTCTTCCCACCTGAAAGATAATCTTGTCAGGTACAGTATTCTTGGCTGAAATTGCTTCTTTCTTAACACTTTGAATATATTTTCACATTCTTTCCTTGCTCACATTGTTTCCGATGAGAGATCTGCTGTTAGCCTGATGGGATGTCCTTTGTAGGTAACTTGATGTTTTTCTCTTGCCAATCTTAGTATCTTGTCTTTGTCTGTGGTTTTGGTCAACCTGGCTGTAATGTGTCTTGGAGAAGATCTTCTTGGGTTGATTATATTTGGGGTCCTTCGTATTTCTTGGGACTGGATCTTCAAATGCCTCTCTAGGTTTGGAAAGTTTTCCTGCAGGATTTCATGGAATAGATTATCAATGCCCTTATGGGTCTCTTCACCTTCTGCAATGCCAATTATCCAGATGTTTGGACGTTTGATGGTATCTAGTACTTCTTGTATATTATTCTCAAATTTTTGGGCCATTTTCTCAGTCTTCATGGTAGATTTTTCTAGGCCAGCTATTTTCTCTTCTACATCTGAGATTCTATTTTCTGAATGATCTAGTCTGCTTTTAATACTTTCAAGGGAGGTCTTGACTTCATGTATTATAGACCATCTTTTTTCTTTTTGGAGAGTTTTTTTTCGCTATAGGGCGCGTGCGCTCGCCAGACAGACAGAGACATAGAGACAGAAAGTGAGAAATCACCCCCCAGGGGGGATGGCCACGCCGCAATCCCTTCTCCTCCATTCTCCTCTCGGGATCTTGGGCACGCACGCACACGTGCCCGGCGTGAGTTTTAAGCCACCGGGTCCAGGATGCGAACCGTGGTTGACTACATGGGAGTCCAGCGACATAGCCATTACGCTAACTGCTGGTTCCCTAGACTTCATCTCTAACAGTTCCGTTTGAGTCTTTTGTAAAGTGTATAATTCCTCTTTTAGATCTTGCAAGAATTTCCTCATCTCCTGGAACTCGTCAACTTATTACTCCTTTATCTTTAGCAGTTCATTATCTCTCTTCTCTTCTATCTCTTTTAGCTTCGACATTATGAATGCTCTAAATTCCTTATCAGACTTTTCCATGATTTTCACCGAATTGCTTGTGGATGAAGAAGAGTTACTCTTTTCCCTTGGAGGAGAGGTATTTTCTCGTTTTCCCATATTTCTCATGATCCGGCGGTGATTTCTTGTCATCTGATGGATGGTGTGTTTCTTTCAAATTCTTGAAGTTCAGTCTGAATGTTCAGGAGCAAGCAGACATAGGTGACCTAGAATCTCTTTGCCGTTCTGTTGTGATCATTGGTGCAGCAGATTCAGTAGATATTGAGGAATATTTTAACCCTATTAGTATTTGGGTGTTTAACTACAGTGCTCTTAGATCCATCTAAAAACACATTAAATGGATATTGGAGAGTGGAGAGACAAGAAAAAGGAAAATAAAAAAGAGAAAAAAACAACAACAAAAAGAGAAAAAAAGACAAAAAAAATTAAAATTACTGTTTTTCTTTTAAAAAAATTCACAAAATAGAAAACCGTGCAAAATACGTAGTTTGCAACAGCCACGTGGAACCTTCTTCTGAACGCCTGGCCTCTTCTGCCTGGGTGGGTGGACTAGAGTGATAATTAACAAGATAAAAGGTGGAGCTGAGAGCAAGAGAAAAACTTTGCCTTTATAAAAAATGTAAAAAGGAAAAATTACAAAGAAAAAGGAAAGACAGAAGCAGAGAGAGACAGAAACAGAGACACAGAAACAGAGATAGAAGGCTGGGGATGGGGGGGCTCCCTACCACTAGCTTGTTTGCTGGAGGCTGAATTATCAGTAGAAAATCTTCATTTCTTGTGTTACCTGAAATACCTAGTTCACAGGAGCCATGTGGAACCTTCTTCTGAAGGCCTGGCCTCTTCTGCCTCAAGGTCAGAGGTTTTATCTTCTACATCGGAGATTCGATCTTCTGCATGGTCGATTGACTTTTAATACTTTCAAGAGAGTTTTTAATTTCCTGTATTACAGACTTCATCTCTAATAGCTCCATCTGATTCTTTCTCAGAGTGTCCATTTCTTCTTTCATATCATGGAAGGACTTCTTAATCTCCTGAAGTTCGTTGTATCTTTTCTGTTCCAACTCATAGAATTTGTTCATCATGAATGTTCTAAATTCTTTCTGACATTTTGGTGACATCCTCAGATTTTAGGAGAGATGGAGGGGAGTTACTCTGTTCCTTTGATGGAGACATATTTCCTGACTTATTCAGACCTGAGGCTCTTCTCCTACTTCTGGCCATTAGATGATGTATTCACTTTTGAATATCTCTTAGGAGAAAGTTTCTTTGACTAGGAGCAAGCGTGTATCCCTGTTCTGTGAATTGATGTGTGCAGAATTACCTCTCCTGATGTTTTTAGTAATGTGGTCTCAAGAGGGGTACTCTATTCTAGATAATCACAGATGGTTCAGTATTGATGTGGATCCCAGGAACCTTCCAATATACTATGGAAGTTCAGAACTGGGATTCGAGATCTGTCAAGTTCCTCAGGAAGAGTGGAGGATGAAGAAGAGAGGATGATGTAAGAGGAAAGAAAAGAGTACAGAGGAAATCATGCGGCACGGGATTTCGCCAGTGGGCTATAGATGGAACGGGAGAACTCCTGCAGGGTAAGGACGTGTTTGGTCTGTGGGACAAGGGGGAGGAGAGAATTAGCAAATCAAAAAGAAATAGCAAAGAAGAAAAAAATTTAAAAAATGAGGCCCTGCCTATTTTTAAAAAAGGTGAGGTCCTAGTCTTGGGGGCCTGGTGTGGGCTGTGGGGCAGTCGTCCCCGGCCTCAATGTCCCTTGCTGGGAAGTGGGCTATAGATGGAATGGGAGAACTCCTGCAGGGCAAGGACCTGTCTGGTCTTTAAATAAAGTGAGGTCCTACCTAGTCTTGGGGGCCTGGTGTGGGGTGGGGGGCAGTCATGCCCCAGCCTCAATGTCCCTTGCTGGGAAGTGGGCTATAGATCTTTCTTTCTTTCTTCTTTCTTTTTCTTTCTTCATCCTTTCTCTCTCTCTCTCTCTCTCTCTCTCTCTCTCTCTCTCTCTCTCTCTCTCTCTCTTGCTCTCTATCTCTTTCTTTTAAAATATGGGTATCAGGGGACCAGCAGTTAGTGTAATGGCTATGTCGCTGGACTCCCATGTAGTTGACTGCGGTTCATGTCCCAGACCTGGTGGCTTAAAACTCACGCCAGGCGCGTGTGCATATGTGCCCAAGAGCCTGAGAAGAGAACGGAGAAGAAAGGATTGCCGTGTCACCATCCCCCCTGGGGGGTGATTTCTCGCTTTCTGTCTCTCTGTCTCTGTCTGTCTGGCGATCGCATGTGCCCTATAGCAAAAACCTCTCCAAAAAAAAAAAAAAAAAAGGGTATCAGGGGGCCAGCAGGTGGCAAGGTGGTTAAGGTGCTGGAATTCCTACATGACTGACCGTGGTTCAAGTCCTGGACCTGGAGGCTTGCTTTCTAACTATTCCTCTCTCACTCTTTCTGTCTTTCTCTGGCAAAACTCATGTGAATACTACTAATAATAAATAAATAATAAATCTTTAAAAAATGGGTATTGGGACCAGCATATGGCAAAATGGTTATGTCTCTGGACTTCCATGTAGTCAACCACTGTTCGAGTCCCAGACCTGGTGGCTTAAAACCCACACCAGGCACATGTGCGTGCATGCCCAAGATCCTGAGAGGAGAATGGAGGAGAAGGGATTGCAGCATTGCCATTCCCCCCTGGGGGGTGATTTCTTGCTTTCTGTTTCTCTGTCTCTTTCTGTCTCTCAGGTGAGTGTACATGCCCTATAGAAAAAACCTGTCTCTCAAAAATAACATGGGTATCTGGGGAAGAAAAACAAGTTTCTCTCCCAGCAATAACTCACAGATACATATTTTGAAGTCAGTAAGTTTGTGGAATAAAAATAAGAAAATCGGTTGGTATCTTAGATATCAGCACTGGTACCTAATTGGTACCTTTTTTTCAGTATACTCATGTCACTTATTATCACTCATTTTACCTATAAGGAAAGTGAGGCTTGTAGAAATGACATAATGTGTTTGAGGCTACACAATTTGGAAGCAGAGTCACGATCAAAGCCCAGCTTCCCACATGTGAATGATCATGCTCTCCCCCAAGGCTTGTCCAGTCCACACAATTGGGCCTCCTTGGCTGACTACCACTTAGCCACTGCACTGTGGACACCCCGAGACAGGTGGTCAACCTGAGCTGGGTCTGCCAAGCTGCCGTGCTCAGTGTTGTTAGAGATACAGAAATAATCATTAGACTATGAAAGTGTTAGCATTAGTGTTCTTGAAATGAGTCACAGGTCATCAGATTTTGCCAGAATTATTAACAAAACAGAGAATCTTGTACAGGAATTACCTGCCATTCCAGACAGCTACAAGGTGATGTTTGTGCAAGGAGTCAGGTTTGGCCAGTTCAGTGTGGTCGCTTGAACCTGACTGGCCTGAAAGCAGGACACTGTCCAGACCATGTAGTGATGGGAGCTTTGTCAGTCAAGGCTGTGGAAGAAGCCATGAAGTTTGAGATCATGAATGTCATCCACCCTGAACTTGAGAGTAGCATGCAATTTCCATACCCAAGCACCTGGTTCCTCAACCCAGACTTGTTCTATGTGTTTTATTGTAAAAACGACACCATGCATGGCATGGAGTTTGATTTTATACTTGATGTCAAGGGAACAGTATGGTGTGAGACATATCCTTGAACTCCCTTCCAAAGCCAGTGGATGTTTTCAAGTTTGGTGTGATTTTTGGTGGTGACCAGAAGAACATGGGCTCTGATGAGGCCACCTGATGATCATTCGCAATGACCTACTGAAATACGCCCTCAGGGTGCCCCTTGGTTCTGGAATACAAGGTGCAGGCCGAAAACACCTCTTCCTACAACACACCTCTGTGTTCCAGCATCTATATCATGGATATTGTCCTGGAGTGAATTACAAAAACAGGGCAGCAGCCATGGAGAAGCTCAGCTCCATTGGATTTCAAATGATTTATGAGATTATTGATAATGCTCAAGGAGTCTACACATGTCCAGTGGGGCACCAGAATAGAAGCCAGATGAACATTCCATTCCACCTTGGCAACACCCAAGGCAATGACAATTTAGAAAAAAGATTTCTTGCTCTTTCCCACCTCACAAGATGGCAGGTGAAAAAAAGCAGGATACTAAGGAGAAGAAATCTGAAGCCAAGAAGGCTGATGCCAGTGCAAGGTTAAAAATGGTGACCCCAAGGCTAAAAAGCCCAAGAAGGGGAAGATCCATTGCAGCCGAAACCCTGTCCTAGTCTGGGGCATCAGCAAATACTCCCGGTCTGCCATAGATCCCAAGGAGGCCATGTACAAGAGGAAACACTTGGCCACTAAATCCAGGATTGAAAAGAAAAAGAAGGTTCTTGCGACTGTCACAAAACCAGTTGGTGGAGACAAGAATGGTGCTACCCCGGTGGTTAAACTATGCAAAATGCTTAAGTATTATCCTACTGAAGATGTGCCTTGAAAGCTGTTGAGCCACAGCAAAAAACCCTTCAGTCAGCCTGTGAGAGAGCTGTGAACCATCATCTTCTGGGACCATTCTTGTCATCCCCACTGGACACCACAGAGGCAAGAGAGTGGTTTTCCTGAAGCAGCTGAGCAGTGGCTTGCTCATTGTGACTGGACTGCTGGTTCTCAATCGGGTTCCACTGCATAGAACACACCAGAAATTTGTCATTGCCACCTCCACGAAAATTGATATTAGCAAAGTAAAAATCCCAAAGCACCTTATCGATGCTTACTTCAAGAAAAAGAAACCACAGAAGCCCAGACACCAGGAAGGTGAGATCTTCAACACAGAGAAGAGGAAATACGCAATTTCAGAGCAGTGCAAGGTTGATAAAAAAGCGGTGGACTTGCAAATTTTACCAAAAATCAAAGCTGTTTCTCAGCTCCAGGGCTACCTGTGATCCATGTTTGCCCTTACAAATGGAGTTTATCCTCACAAATTGGTGTTCTAAATTTTTTGCCAAGAACCTAATTAAATAACAGATCATAAAAAAAAAGAAAAAAAGATTTCTTGATAAAGCTCTTGAGCTCAGTATGCCTCCTTGAAAGGACACAGGTCAGTGGGGTCATCAGGCCTCGGGCCTATGTATAACATTGTCAGGACGGAAGATATTTAGAATCTAGCCACCTTCATGAGATATGTTTTGGAGATGCATCAGCTATGAACATATCCTTACCAGGAAATACTCTGGCCTGGAACAATGTATAAAATTTAGTTACTTGGGAATGGCTACAAAAACATAACAAATGTGATATTTTTCTTAGATGCACACACTCATTATAGATTTTTTTTTTCAAAGAACAACAGCAAAACATTTACAGCTATGCAAAGCTGATGGGACCTAATGGTCACCTTAGTTGTCTTGACTGCTACTTTTTCTAGATAGATCTCAATATTTGTACTCACCTGTGTACATAATTATGAGGTTGCAATTAAGTATTTCTGGAGTTACAGAAACACACAGAATGGGGTGGGGAGAGTAGATGAGACCCTCCAGGCGCTGATCTAGACAGGAGAAGGGTCTCGTGGGTTCCTGTTGATTAAGCTGAGTGTTGCCCATTTGATGAATGTTTAGGAACTCCAGGCAGAAGGCCAACTGTAGATCTTTGATTATGCTGTTATTTTCATAAAGAGATAAAAGTGACATGTATGTCTATATAGCAGGTTTGGTTTTAATAGCTTATAGTTTATACCTATATGCATTGTATTTCTAATAATGTGGTGCTTAGTAATATTGTAGAGGGTTGTAGAATTTGTTGAACCCTTGACCTTGTGCATTATAGCCTTGCACATATGTTAACAGTTGTGGTCTTCCCCCCACCACACTCTTTTAAGCTGCTCATTAAAAAGATCTAGACATTTCATGATTCACTTTTTCTCCATTTTCAATAGGTAGAAGAGAAGTTGGTTGCTTTGTTCTTTGTTTTTAAATTATGCTTTTAAACTAAACCTCCTTTTTTAAGAGTTCGGCTTTTTATAGAACATGTTACAAAAGAGATTTAGTGAGAAAACCAAAGCGTATGTCTTATCATCAGATTCTTGGATCACTATTTATCATTTAGCTTGTAAAGAGAATTTACCCAACATTAAATACACTTTATACCAGTCTACTTGATATTATACATGTTATCAACAGGTAATAAACCATTTCTGTGTCCCACAAATGTCCTGCCTTTCTATTTTTCTCCCTATTTTCCTGTCCTACACTCTTCCTGTCTCCCAGCCACCTTCCATACCATTTCCTATTATTAATGCTATTTATGTCCTCCAATCTTTCAGTCTCCACCATGGAGTGCGAACAGTTGGCATATCTTAAGTGGAGACCTACAATGTCTCTTTTTCATAGCCTGACTTGCTTCACTCAGCAATAAATCCATATTCATTCCCTTTCTATCAGATGCCAGGGTCTTGCTGTTTATATGGCTGAATAGTATTCCATGGAGTATATGTGCCACACTTTTTCAGTTCATTCTGTTCATGAGTTGGTTCCATGTCAGCAATTGTGAATAATGTCACAATAAACATAGATGTGCAAGCACTTTTCCAACTGAGATTCTCCTGTCCTTTGGGTAGATACACAGGAGTAGAATTACTGGATCATATGGTATTCTTTTTTTTTAAAGTAATTAATTTATTTTACATTCATTCATTGAGCATCATCACAGCATACAAAAATTTCCATCCAGAATACACTGTATAGTGTCTTAATCATATTTGTTATCGGAGACAAATAATTTTCCATTTCTTTATACACACACACACACACACACACACATGCACATATATTTTCCCTGTATTTCTTACCCTCTGCCATTTCCCACCCTCCTCCCACACTGTGTCTACAATTGCTTTCCATTTCTTCCCTCCCCACATTTTATTGAATCACAAAATATCTTAATTAATCTAACTACTTTCAATAGCAAGTAAGCTGACATATACATATCTGTGAACACATGTCTGACTTTAGGCATGAAACTCTGAGTAGAATGAATATACTATAAACTAGCACTTAGCTGATGCTATATAACATACTGCAGTCATTAAATAGGTATTTTAAAATGAATTTTTAATTGTAAGAAAAACAGTTTTAGCTTTGATAAATCAAAATTTAAAAATACTAAGAGAACTTTGCTTAAAACTTAAAGCCAGGAAACAGGTTAGGATTCTGTTCAAATAGTAGGTACATTGGCAGATCAAGATAAGACAAAAATCCTTAAATCTGGAAAACAAATATAGAATAAATCAGTCATGTTTTAGTCAAAAGTCATAAGATTCTATTTCACCAGTTCAGTCTCATGTACTTAATCTATCTTCTGTTGTGGTCTGATCTTCCTGTTTAAGTTCTGGAAAATAGCATTCAACTCCAAACTTGTCCCTACCATTACGTTGGCCATTTACTTAGTTGTTTTGAACTCATCTTTCTGTGAATCTGTATTTAGTTTTCCTGGTATAGCACTCCCTTCAAAATTTCTTGGAGTGTTGATCTGGTGTTGGTAAATTCCTTCAGGTTTTGTTTATCTGAGAATGTTCTTGTCTTGTTTTACCATACGAAGGATAATCTTGCTGGGTACAGTGTTCTTGGTTGAAATTGTTTTTCCTTTAACACTTTGAATATATTTTCCCATTCTTTCCTCGCTCTCATTGTTTCTGATGAGAGGCCTGCTGTTAGCCTGATGGGATATCCTTTGTAGGTAATTTGACGTTTCTCTTTTGCCAATCTCAGGATCTTGTCTTTGTCTGTGGTTTTGGTCAGTCTGGCTAGGATGTGTTTTGGAGAAGATCTTGGGTTGGTTCTATTTGGGGTCCTTTGTATTTCTTGGGACTGGATCTTTGAATGTCTCTCTGGGTTTGCAAAGTTTTCTTGCAGGATTTAATGGAATAGATTATCAATGCCCTTATTAGTCTCTTCACCTTCTGGGATACCGATTATCCAGATGTTTGAATGTTTAATGGTATCTAGTATTTCTATGCTGATTTTGCTGGGAGTCTTAAGCATGATGGGATGTTGTATTTTGTCAAATGGTTTTCCTGCATTAATTGAAATGATCATATGGTTTTTATCTTTCTGTAAATATGGTGTATTACCTTTATGGTTTTGGGTATGTTGAACCACCCTTGCATCCCTGGAATAAAGCCCACCTGATCATAATGAAGGATCTTCTTTTTAATTATTATTTTAATTTCTTTTATACATTTGATCACATACATCACTTAGTTTGTAAAGTGAATGTTCCAACATGCAAACGTTTCTCACCAGTCCAGTTGGCGATACTGTACATATTGTCATCAACGGATGATAATACATTTCAGTGTACCATAAATGTCTTGTCTCTCTATTTTTCTCCTTAATGTCTTTTCTCAGACTCTCCTCCTTCTCTTACCCTCTTCCCACACTGTATCCAGTATCTATAACCATTTTCTATGTTTCTGAATAATCTTTTTTATATGATGTTGGATACAACTTGTTAGAATCTTGTTGGGAATTTTTGCATCTATATTCATCAGATATTTGTCTGTAGCTACCGTTTTTGGTGTGTCTTTAGTATCCTCTAATAATGTTTTGGGAAGCTTCTTAGAATGAATTTGAGAGGGTTCCTTCCTTTTAGATCTTTAGAAATAATTTGAGTAAGATGGGGGTTAACTCTTCTTTAAAAGTTTTGTGTAATTCAGAAGTGAAGCCATCAGGACCTTGACTTTTCTTTGTTGGGAGGTTATTTTTTACTGATTCAATTTCATTGCTTTTTATGGATCTATTCTGTCTTCGTATGTGCTCCTGATTCAATTTTGGTAGATTATATGTATCCAGGAATTTGTCCTCTCATACAGGTTTTTGTTTTTGTTGGTGTATAGTCACTCACAGTATTCTCTAATAACATTTCGTATTTTTATTATGTCTGTTGTAATACTGCCTGATTCATTATGAATTTGATTTATCTGATTTCTCTCTCTTCTTCTTCTGTTTTTTAAATGCACAAATAGGACATTTAAGAAAGTATGTTCAATTTGATTAAATATTAAATATTTAGTGTTTAATTAGTGTTCTAGATACTTATTACAACTGTAAGTTGCTGAAAGGACAATGACTTATAATTTAACACTAGTCTCCATAAAATTATTTTTTCATTTTGTTTGTAATTTTGCTATAAGTTGCATGTGCTTGCTTGAGATACCGAGAGAGAGTGACAGAGAAAATAAGAAAGTGCCCCCTAGGGGGATTACATGTGTAACTAATGATACATCAATATTGTTTATCTTTTCAAATAACCAGGTTTTGGTTTCACTTATTTTCTGTATGGTTTGTTTATTTTCTGTATTATTCACTTCTGTCAAACCCTTTTGTTCTCTTCTTTCCTTTTTTCTTAGAGAGAGAATTTTGCTATTGGGCGAATGTGTTCACCAGAGAGACAGAGAGGGACAGAGAGATAGAAAGTGAGAAATCACCCCCTGTGGAGATGGCCACGCCACAATACCTTCTCCATTTTCCTTTTGCGATCCTGGGCACACATACACATGTGTCTGGTGTGAGTTCAAAGCAGCTGGGTCCAAGACTCAAACCATGGTTGACTATGTGGGAGTCCAGCGTCACAACCATTATGCCATGTGTTGGTCCCTGTGCTCGAATCTTTATAATTTCTTTTCTCCTGGCATATTTTGCTGTTTTTTGTTGTTGTTTTTCCAGTTCCCTGAGGCATGATGTCATGTTGTCCATTTGCCACCTTTTCATCTTTTTCTTAAGTGCACTAATTGCTATGAATTTTTTTCTTATGACTGCTTTTGCAGTGTTCCATAGATTATGGAAACTCATGAACTCATTACCATTTATTTCTATAAATATATATATATATTTGAGAGATTTTTTGCTATAGGGCGTGTGTGCTCGCCAAAAGACAGAGAGAGACAGAGAGACAGGAAGCGAGAAATCACCCCCCCCCCAGGGGAGATGGGCATGCCACAATCCCTTCTCCTCCATTCTCCTCTTGGGATCTTGGGCATGCACACACATGCACCTGGCATGAGTTTAAGCCACCGAATCTGGGACTTGAACTGTGGTCGACTACATGGGAGTTCAGTGACATAGCCATTATGCTAACTGCTGGTCCCACCATAAATCCTTTGATTTCAATCTTAATTTCTTCAGTGATAGAGAAGTCATCGAAGAGTAGGTGTTTAGTTTCCATGTGTTTGGATATTTTTGAGGATTTTTTTTCCTGAAATTAATATCAGGTTTAATTCCATCATGGTCAGAGAAGATGCTGGATATAGTTTCTATGCTTTTGAATCTGTAAAGGCTTGATTCATGCTCTATCATATGGTCAATCTTTGAAAATGTTCCATGTGGGGGTGAGGAAAAATATATTTTATGGTTTTGGGGTGAAAAGTCTGGTCATATCCATTTGATTTATGGTATCATTTAGGTCCTGTATCTCTTTGCTTATTTTTTGTCTAGAAGATCTGCCTAAAGAAGATAATGGGGTGTTGAGATCCCCAGCAATTACAGTGTGGCTCCTTATCTCTCCTTTTAGCTCCAGCAGTCTTTCCTTCACATATTTTGATGCTCCTAGATTGGGTGCATAGATATTTATAAGTGTTATATTTTCTTAAAGAATTAACCATTTTACTATTAAATAATGCCCTTTGTCTTGTCTAACAGTTTTTGCTTTAAAACCTACTTGTCTGAGATCAGTATCATGACTCCTGCTCTCTTTTGGTATCCATTTGCAAGGAATATCTTTTTCCAGCCCTTCACTTTTAGTCTATCTATGTCTTTATCCATAAGGTGGGTTTCTTGTAGGCCACAGATGGAGGGTTTTTGTTTTTTAATCCAGTCAGCCAGTTTGTGTCTCTTGATTGTAGAATTTAAACAATTAACATTCAATATTATTACCTATATTTCTGGACTTGTCCTCTTCATTAAGTTGGCCATATTTTTGGTTGTTTTTTGTTCTCTTATTGTCTGTCTGTCTTTAGTTTTCTTGATATAGCACACCCTTTAGAATTTTTTGAAGGATGAGGATGTTTTTATCTTTTCTTCCCATATGAAGGATAATCTTGCCAGGTATAGTAATTATGGTTGAAATTGTTTTTTCTTTAACACTTTATATTTCCTCATTTCTCCCTTGCTTGCATTGTTTCAGACAAAAGGTCCCATCCTGATGGGATAACCTGTGTAAGTGACTTGATGTTTTTCTCTTGCCAGTTTTAGCATCTTGTCTTTGTCTGTGGTTTTGGCCAGTCTGGCTATGATGTACCCTGGAGAAGACCTTCTTTGGTTGATTCTATTTGGGGTCCTTTGTACTTCTTGGGTCTGGATGAAGATCTTCTTTGGTTGATTCTATTTGGGATCCTTTGTACTTTTTGGGTCTAGATGCTTGAATGTTTCTTTAGGCATGGAAAGTTTTCTTCCAGGATTACATGAAATAGATTTTCTTTCTTTCTTTCTTTTTTTTTTTTTTTTGAGAGGTTTTTGCTATAGGGTGCATGTGCTTGCCAGACAGACAGAGAGAGACAGAGAGACAGAAAGTGAGAAATCACCCCCGGGGGGATGGCCACACCGTAATCCCTTCTCCTCTGTTCTCCTCTCGGGATCGTGGGCATGCAAGCACACGTGCCCGGTGTGAGTTTTAAGCCACTGGGTCTGGGACGTGAACCGCGGTAGACTACACGGGAGTCCAGCAACATAGCCATTACGCTAACTGCTGGTCCCAACACTATGGGTTTTTCATAGATAGCTTTTATTGTGTTGAGAAAAGACCCTTCTATGCCAATTTTGCTGAGAGTCTTGAGAGCCTGTGTTCATTAGAGTTTTTTTGTTCTTTTGCATGTTATGTCTTTGCCTAGTTTTGGAATCAGGATATTTGTGGCCCTATAAAATGATTTGGGAATTGTTCCATTTTCTTATTTCTAAAATAGTTTATGTAAGATTGATTTATAAAATGATATGTTTGACATAATTCATTGATATCTTCAGCACCTAGTTTCCCCTATAGGAAGATTTCCAATTACAAAAAAATTCTATAAATGATGAAGGAGTTTTAAAATTATTTTTATTTATTTATTTATTTCATTTTCTTTTATACATTCAATCATGTTATTTAGCTTACAAAGTGAATATTCCAACATGTGAACATATCTCCCTAGTCCAGTTGATAAAACTATAAAATTACCTTCAACAGATAATACCACATTTCTTTGTCCCATTAATGCTTTGCCTCTCTATTTTCCTTTCAAATGTTCTTCCTCAGACTCTACTCTTTTACATACACTATATCTGGTATTCAAATCCATTTACTGTGTTTCTATATACTTTAGTTAATCCGTTTCAGTCATAGAGTGCAGACACTCGGTATATATTAAGTGGGGACATACAATGTTTCTCCTTCATAGCCTGGCTTACTTCACTCAGCAGTAAATTTTCCATATTCTTCCACTTCCTGTCAAAAGTTAGGGTCTTGGTGATTTTTATGGCTGAATAGTATTCCATAGGGTACATGTGCCACAGTTTTTCAATCCATTCATCTGTTCATGGACAATTGGGTTGGTTCTATGTCTTAGCAATTGTGAATAGTGCCGCAATAAACATCGATATGCAAGCACCTTTCTGATGAAGAATTCTTCTGTCCTTTGGGTAGATACCCAGAAGTGGGATTGCTGGATCATATGGTAGTTCTATTTGTAGATTTTTGAGGAATCTCCAAATTGTTCTCCACAGTGGCTGGACTAATTTACATTCCCACAAGCACTGTAAGAGAGTTACACTTTCACCACACCCCTGCCAACACTTATCATTTTTTTTTTAATCTTAGTCATTCTGACTGGGGTTAGGTGGTATCTCATTGTTGTTTTGATCTGTATTTCCCTTACAATGAGGGATGTTGAGCATTTTTTCATATGCCTTTTGGCTATTCATATGTCATTCTTAGAGAGTGATTTTTCAACTCATTGTATTATCTTTTAATACATCTTTTTAATCATCTTTTTATTCAGGAGAACTGTTTGAGTTCCTCATGTATTCTGGCTATCAGCCCCTTATCTGATGCATAGTTTACAAAAATATTTTCCCATTTTGAGGGCTGTTGATTTACACTAATTATTGTTTTGTTTGTTTGTTTGTTTGTTTTGCCATGCAGAAACTTCTTAGTCTGATGTAATCATACTTATCTATTTTTGGGATTATTGACTGTGCTTTGGGGGTATTATTTAAGAAGTTTTTGCCTACCCCAATGTCTCTCAGAGTTTCCCCAGTGCTTTCCAGGAGCAGTTTTATAGTGTGAGGTCTTAGGTTTAGATCTTTGATCCACCTTGAGTTGATTTTTGTCAAAGGTGAGAGGTAAGGGTTCAGATTCATCTTTCTGCAGGTGGAAATCCAGTTTTCCCATCACTATTTGCTGAAGAGAATTTCTTTTTCCCACTGGATTGACTGGTACCCCTTGTCAAAAATCAGTTGACTGTATGTTTGGGGATTTATTTCTGGGGACTCTATTCTGTTCCATTGGTCTACCTGTCTGTTTCTGTGCCAGTACCATGTTGTTTTGATTACTACAGCTTTGTAGTATATTTTTGGGTCAGGGAGTGAGATATTGCCCACTCTACTCTTGTGCAGGATTGCTTTGGCAATATGGGGTCTTTTATGATTCCAGAGAATTGGTATCATTGTCTTTTCTAGATCTGTGAAGAATGTGTCTAGTACTTTGATTGGGAGTGCGTTAAATATGTAGATTAATTAATTTTTTAATTAATTAATTTTTATTAGATTGGGAAGAAATGTTCATGTATTTATTTTTTTTGAAAAGGTTTTTCGCTATAGGGCGCGTGCGCTCGCCAGACAGACAGAGAGACATAGAGACAGAAAGCGAGAAATCACCCCCCCAGGGGGGATGATCATGCCGCAATCCCTTCTCCTCCATTCTCCTCTCGGGATCTTGGGCATGCACGCACACACGACTGGCGTGAGTTTTAAGCCACCGGGTCCAGGACATGAACCATGGTCGACTACATGGGAGTCCAGCGACATAGCCATTACTCTAACTGCTGGTTCCTGAATGTTCACGTATTAAAATTAATTAATTAATTAATTTTAATGAATTAAAATGGTAATTAAATTGCCATTTTGACTATATTAATTCTTCCAATCCATGAACATGGGATGTCCTTTCACTTCTTTGTGTCATTTTCAATTTCTTTTTTTAGCCTCTTGTAGTTTTCCTTGTGGAGGTCTTTAACTTCTTTGGTTAGATTTATTCCTAAGTATCTTATACTTTGTGTGGCTATGGTAAATGGAATTACTTTTTTTTCAGTTCTATCTCAGTCTGCCAGTTGTTCATATATAGAAATGCTATAGATTTCTGTATGTTGATCTTGTATCCTACAATTTTACTGTATTCATATATTACTTCCAGAAATGTTTTCATGGAAACCATTGGGTGTTCTTTTTCTTTTTTTTTTGGTAGAGGTTTTTTCCTATAGGGCACGTGCACTCGCCAGAAAGACAGAGAGAGACAGAGAAAGCAAGAAATCACCCCAGGGGGATGGCCACACTGTAATCCCTTCTCCTCCATTCTCCTCTTGGGATCTTGGGCACACACACACTCATCCGGTGTGAGTTTAAGCCACCGGGTCCGGGACTTGAACTGCGGTTGACTACATGGGAGCAGAGCGACATAGCCAATACACTAACTGCTGGTCCCCCATTGGGTCTTCTTTGTATACAATCATGTTACCTGTAAATAGAGAGAGTTTCACCTCTTTTCCTATTTGCCATAGGGCGGGCACCACAATGCCCTTCTTTTCCTATTTGAATGCTTTTTGTTTTTTCCTCTTTTCTGATTGCGTTGGGGAGGACTTCCAGCACTATATTGAAAAGGAGTGTAGAAAATGGGCATCTGGGTCTTTTACTCATTTTTAGTGGAAAAGCTTTCAGCTTTTCTCCATTCAAGATGTTCTCTATGGTTTTAAAAATTTTTTAAAATATACATTCAATCACATTGTTTAGCTTACAATGTGAGCATTTCAATACGTGAACATTTCTCCCCAATCTAATTGATCAAAATATTTTCAAGCAATAACATAACACCTCTCCACCCCATCAATGCTCTATCTTTGTATCCCTTCTCCAAATGTCCTTCCTTAGGCCCCACTCCTCTTCACACACCTCATCTGGCATTCACACCCATCTCTTGTGTTTGTACAACCTTTAGTCAATCAGTTTCAGTCATAGAGTACAGACACTGGGTATAGATAGCGTTTATTGTGTTGAGAAACAATCCTTCTATGCCAATACTGCTGAGAGTCTTGATCATGAAGGGATGTTGTATCTTATCAAATGCTTTTTCTGCATCAATCAATGTGATCCTATAGTTTTTATCTTTTTTCTGGTTAATACGGTGTATTACATTTATGGTTTTGCGTATGTTGAACCAACCTTGCATTCCTGGGATAAATCCTAACTGGTCATGATGTATAATCTTTTTTTTTTTTTTTTTTTGAGAGGATTTTTGCTATAGGGTGCATGCGCTCGCCAGACAGACAGAGAGAGACAGAGAGACAGAAAGCGAGAAATCACCCCCCAGGGGGGATGGCCACGCCACAATCCCTTCTCCTCCATTCTCCTCTTGGGATCTTGGGCACGCACGCACACGCGCCCAGCATGAGTTTTAAGCCACCGGGTCCGGGACGCGAACCACGGTCGACTACGTGGGAGTCCAGCGACATAGCCATTATGCTAACTGCTGGTTCCCATGTATAATCTTTTTTATAAGTTGTTGGGTACAATTGGTTAGTATCTTGTTTTTTTTATTTTATTTTTATTTTTTAAATTTTTATTTAAATTTATTTTTCATTCACTGTACATCATTACAACATACAAAATGGGATTTTCCATCCAGAGTACACTGTATATTGTCTCAATCAAGCACATCAACAAACATGTTATTGTCAACAAATAATTTTCTATTTCTTGTTTCCTGTATGTTTTGCTTCCCCCCCATCCTTGATTCCCTATCTCTTACCCTCTGTCATCTCCCACTCTCTTCCCACACTGTCTCTGGTATCTATGTTTACTTTCTATACTGTTCCCCCCCATTTTTTATTGAACTACTAAAAATCTTAATTAATATAAATATTTTCATAGCAAACACAGCTGATATATATATTTCCATGAACACAAGTCTAACTTTAGACATCCTACAAAGTTGCACCAAGCTGGAGCTTTATATCTAACTGCAGTCATCAAATGGATTTTTTTTTCTGAAACTTTTTTTTTGTAACTTAATTTACATTCTTTCCCTAAGCATCATCACAGCATACAAAATGTGATTTCCCATCCAGAATATACTGCATAGTGACTTAATCATGCATATTATTATCCAAAATTTTCCATTTATAGTTCCTAGAATTATTTTTACCCCTCTTTCTGAGCCTCTGTCCTTCTCCACCCTCTTCTTCCACTGTCTCTGGTGTCTGCAATTGTCTTCTATTCCTTTTCCACCCACATTGTATTGATCACACAATTTCTTAAATAATCTAACTACTTTCAATGGTAAGTTCACATGATACTATTAAGAAAACCAGTTTTAACTTAAATCATAGAAATGCTAAGGAACCTTTCTTAAAGCCAGGAAACAGGTTAGGATTCTGTTCAAATGGTAGGTGCATGTACCTATCAGTCTCATGTACTTTATCTTCTGTTCTGGTTCAATTTTTCCTATTAAATTCTGGGATATAATATTCAACTCCAGACTTGTCCCTATGATTAAGCTGGCCACTTTCTTAGTTTTTGAACTCTTATTTCCATGTGTCTGTATTTAATTTTCCTGATATAGCACACCCTTGAGAACTTCTTGGAGATCTGGTCTGGTGCTGGTAAATTCTTTCAGGTTTTGTTTATCTGAGAATGTTCTTGTCTTTTCTTCCCACATGAAAGATAATCTTGCTGGGTACAATATTCAGTTGAAATTGCTTTTCTCTTAACACTTTGAATACATTTTCCCATTCTTTCCGCGCTTGCATTATTTCCAATGAGAGATCTGCTGTTAGCCTGATGGGATGTCCTTTGTAGGTAACTTGATGTTTTTCTCTTGCCAATCTTAGTATCTTGTCTTTGTCTGTGGTTTTGGTCAACCTTGCTATAATGTGTCTTGGAGAAGATCTTCGTGGGTTGATTCTATTTGGGGTCCTTTGTATTTCTGGGGACTGGATCTTCGAATGCCTCTCTAGGTTTGGAAAGTTTTCTTGCAGGATTTCATGGAATAGATTATCAATGCCCTTATGGGTCTCTTCATCTTCTGGAATGCCAATTATCCAGATGTTTGGACGTTTGATGGTATCTAGTACTTCTCATATATTACTCTCAAATTTTTGGGCCATTTTCTCAATCTTCGTGGTTTTTCTAGGCCAGCGATTTTCTCTTCTACATCTGAGATTCTATTTTCTGATTGATCTAATCTGCTTTTAATACTTTCAAGCGAGATTTTGACTTCCTGTATTATAAATTTCATTTCTAACAGTTCCGTTTGACTCTTTTGTAAAGCGTGTAATTCCTCTTTTAGATCTTGCAAGAATTTCCTCACCTCCTGGAACTTGTTAACTTCTTTCTCCTTTCTCTTTAGCAGTTCATTGTCTCTCTTCTCTTCCATCTCAGTTAGCTTCGCCATTATGAATACTCTAAATTCTTTATCAGACATTTCCATGATTTGCATTGAACTGCTTGTGGATGAAGAGGAGTTATTCTTTTCCTTTGGAGGAGAGGCATTTTTTTGGTTTCCCACATTTCTTGTGGTCCTGTGGTGATTTCTTGTCATCTGATGGATGGTGTGTTTCTTTCGAATTCTTGAAGTTCAATCTGAGTGTTCAGGAGCAAGCAGAAAGAGGTGATCTGGAATCTCTCTGCTGTTCTGGTACAGTAGATTCAGTAGATATTGAGGAATATGTTAACCCTAATCATATTTGGATGTTTAGCTACAGTGCCCTTAGATCCATCTAGAAACACATTAAATGGATATTGAAGAGTGGAGAGATGAGAAAAAAGAAAATGAAAAAGAGAGAGAGAAACAATGACAGAAAAAGAGGAAAAAAAGACAAAAAACCCGAAAAAAATTGTAGTTGTTGTTTTTTAAAGAAAAACAAAAACAAACAAAAAAAAATAGAAAACTGTGAGGCACGCTAGTGAAATGACTAGTTTGCAGGAGCTATGAGGAATTCTCTTCTGAAGGAAGGTCTCTACTCTCCTGCCATGCTAGCTTTGTTTGCTGGAGGCTGAATTATCAGTAGAAAGTCTTCATTTCTCATGTCTCCTGAAATGACCAGTTTGCAGGAGCCATGAGGATTCCTCTTCTGAAGGAAGGCCTCAACTCTCCTGCCACGCTAGCTTTGTTTGCTGGAGGCTGAATTATCAGTAGAAAGTCTTCATTTCTCCTGTCCCCTGAAATGGTTAGTATCTTGTTGAGAATCTTTGCATCTATATTTATCAGAGATATTGGTCTATAGTTTTCCTTCCTTGTCCTGTCCTTATGTGTTTTAAGGATAGGGGTGATAGAGGCTTGATAGAATGAATTAGGGAGAGGTTCACCCTTTTGGATCTTTAGAAATAACTTGAACAGTATGGGAGTTAACTCTTCTTTGAAAGTTTTGTAGAATTCAGAGCTGAAGCCATCAGGGCCAAGGCTTTTCATTGTTGGGAGGTTATTTATTACTGATTCAATCTCCTGGCTTGTTATGGGCCTATTCAGACTTTCTATATCGTCCTGGCTCAATCTTGATAGGTTATATGTGCCCAGGAATTTGTCCATCTCATCTAGATTGTCTTGTTTCTTGGCATATAGTTGTTCATAGTATCCTCTAATGATGTTTTGTATTTCTACTGTGTCTGTTGTTATATTGCCTGCTTCAGTGCAGATTTGATTCACCTGGTTCCTTTCTCTCTTCTTAATAAGTCTCAATAGTGATGTATCAATTTTGTTTATCTTTTCAAAGAAGCAGCTTTTATTTTTTTCTGTATAGTTCATTTATTTTCTGTTTCATTTATTTCTGTTTGTATCTTTATTATTTCCTCTCTCCTGGAGTTTTTTGAACATTTTTGCTGTTGTTTTTCCAAATCTCTGAGGTACGATGTTAGGTGATCCATTTGCCTTCTTTCTGTCTTCTTTTTATGTGCACTAATTGCTATTAACTTCCCTCTCATGACTGCTTTAGCCGTGTCCCAAAGATTATGGAAACTCGTGTCCTCAATGTCATTGACTTCCATGAATCTTTTTATTTCAGTCTTTATTTCTTCAGTAGTTGTGGAGTCATTCAGAAGCAGGGTATTTAGTTTCCATATATCTGAGTATTTTTGAGGATTTCTCTTGAAATTAAACTCAAGTTTAATTCCATCATGGTCAGAAAAGATGCTGGATAAAATTTCTATGCTTTTGCATTTGTAGAAGCTTGCCTTGTGCCCTATCATGTGGTCAGTCTTTGAAAAGGTTCCATGTGGGCATGAGATAAAAGTGTATCTCATGGTTTTTGGATGGAAAGTGTCTGTTAAGTCCATTTGACTTACGGTATTGTTTAGATCCTTTATCTCTTTACCAATTTTTTGTCTAGATGATCTGTCCAAAGGGGATAGTGGGGTGTTGAGGTCTCTAACAATTAGTATGTTGCAGTCTGCCTTTCTTTTTAGATCTAACAGTCTTTCCTTCATATATTTCAGTGCTCCTGTGTTAGGTGCATAGATATTTATAAACATTAAATCTTCTTGATCGATTGACCCTTTTATTACAATATAGTGCCCTTCTTTGTCGCTTCGAAGAGTTTTTATTTAAAGCCTATTTTGTCAGAAATTAGTATTGCGACTCCAGCTCTTTTTTGGTTCCCATTTGCATGGAAAACCTTTTTTCAAACCTGTCATTTTCAGTCTATGTATGTCTTTACCCATGAGGTGGGTTTCCTGTAGGCAACAGATAGAGGGTTTCTGTTTTTTTTTTTTTTTTTTTTTTTTTTTTATCCATTCAGCCAGTCTGTGTCTATTGCTTGGAGAATTTAATCCATTCACATTCAGTATTATATTGATATTACCACACCTGTGCCAACCTTTAAGTTGGCTATTGGCTTGGTTGCCTTTTATTCCTTTGTTTCTGGCTGTTCATTATTTATTTTCATTTTTATTTATTTATTTTTTAATCATCATAATCTTGTTTATATTATATTGAATCGCATATAACTTTACAGTGTTTTATATGTCTTCTTCCAGAAGGAATACCATGCATATTAGTCAATACAGGGACACTAAATTCCCCATTTCATAATACAATAGCTTTTCATTTTTTTCCTGATTATTATTATTATAATTCCAATTATTTTTTAAACAATCAATCACTATTTCTCATTTTGCTTGTAAATAAGACTTTACCCAACATAAAAAACTTCTCAGACCAATCCAGTTGAGAATACTATACACGTTATCATCATCATCAGGTAATAAACCATATCTGTGTCCTACTAATGTCATACCTCTCTATTTGTTCTCTTGCTATCTTTCTCTATACTCTTCTTTCCTCCCGCCCCATTCCACACTGTCTTATCCTCATTAACTATTTTCACTGCTTTTATGTCCTCCAATATTTCGATCTCTACCATAGAGTGTGGATAGTCAGTATATATTAAGTGGATACATACAATATCTTTCTTTCATATCTTGGCTTATTTCACTCAGCAATAGATCCTCCATATCCAACCACTTTCTATCAAATGCCAGGGTCTTGTTTTTTTTTTTTTTATGGCCGAGTAGTATTCCATAGAGTATATGTGCCACACTTTTTCAATCCATTCATCTGTTTGTGGACATTTGGGCTGGTTCCATGTCTTGGCAATCATGAATAATGCTGCAATAAACATTAATGTGCAAGCACTTTCCTGACCGAGCATTCTCCTGTCCTTTGGGTAGATACCCAGAAGTGGGATTGCTGGATCAAATGGTAGCTCTATTTGTAGGTCGTTGAGGAACCTCCATAGTGTTCTCCACAGTGGCTGAACCAGTTTACATTCCCACCAACAGTGTAGGAGAGTTCCCTTTTCACCACATCCCTGCCAACACTTATCATTTTTATATTTTTAATCTTTGCCATTCTGACAGGGATTAGGTGGTATCTCATTGTAGTTTTTATCTGCATCTCCCTTATGATGAGGGATGTTGAGCATTTTCTCATATGCTTTTTGACCGTTTATATGCTTTCCTTAGAGAGATTTTTGTTCAGCTCATTTTCCCATCTTTTAATTGGGTTAATCTTTTTTCATGTAAGGCGCTTGAGTTCCCTGGGTATTCTGGTTATCAGTTCCTTGTCAGAGGCATATTTTACAAAAATATTCTCCCATCCCAAGGGTGGTCAATTTACACTTCTTACTATGTCCTTTGCTGTGCAGACACTTCTTAGTCTGATATAGTCCCACTTGTCTATTTTAGGGATTATTGCCTGTGCTTTGGGAGTCTTATTTAAGAAGTCTTTGCCTACTTCAATGTCTCCCAGAGTTTCCCCAGCATTTTCCACCAGTAGTTTTATAATTTGAGGTCTTAGGTTCAGATCTTTGACCCATTTTGATCAAAGATCTTTTATCACCATTTTGTTAATGGTGAAAGATGGGGGTTTAGTTTTATCTTTCTTCAGGTGGATACCCAGTTTTTCCCCAGCACCATTTACTAAACGTTTTTTCCTTTTCCCAGTGGATTGACTGGTATTCTTTGTCAAAAATCAGTTGGCTGTAAGCTTTGGGGGTTATTTCTGGGGTCTCTATTCTATTCCATTGGTCCACATGTTTGTTTTTGTGCCTATACCATGCTGTTTTCATGATCACAGCTTTATAGTATATCTTGGGATCAGGGAGTGATATACCTCCCACTCCATTCTTCTTGCACAGGAATATGAGGTCTTTTATGATTCCAGACAAATTCTATGATTGTCTTTTCTAGATCTATGAAGAATATTTCTGGTATTTTGATTGGAATTGCATTAAACATGTAGATTAATTTGGGTAGAATTGCCATTTTAATTATGTTAATTCTTCCAATCCAGGAACATAGGATATCCTTCCACTTTTTTTATGTAACTTTAAATATCTTTTTAAAGATTTTCATAGTTTTCTTTATAAAGGTCTTCAACCTCCTTAGTTAGGTTTATCCCTCGGTATCTTATACATCTTGTGGCTATGGTAAAAGGGATTTCTTTCTTCAACTCTACTTCATTCAACTTGTTCATATATAGAAATGCTATAGATTTTTGGATGTTGTTTTTGTATCCTGCCACTATACTGTATTCACTTATTACTTCAAGAAGTTTTTTCATGGAGACCTTTGGGTCTTCTAATTATACCATCACGTCATCTGCAAATAAAGATATTTTCAACTCTTCTCTGCCTATTCAAATGCCTTTTATATTGTTCTCTTTTCTCTGGCTGTTCACTCATTAGTTTTTCTGAAACAGTACTTTCTTCAGTGTTTCTTTAAGAACTGGTCTGGCGTTAGCAAATTCTTTCAGGTTTGGTTTGCTTGAGAAGACTTTAATATTTTTTTCCCATATGAATTATAATCTTTCAGGATATAATAATCTTGGTTGAAATTGTTTCTCTCTTAACACTTTCTTTTTTTATTTCAATTTATTTATTTGCATTCATTCACTGTACATCATTACATTACAGCATACAAAATGAGATTTTCCATCCAGAGTACACTGTATATTGTCTCAATCAAGCACATCAACAAACATGTTATTGTCAACAAATAATTTTCCATTTCTTGTTTTCTGTATGTTTTGCTTTTTTCTCCCCATCCTTGATTCCCTGTCTCTTACCCTCTGCCATCTCCCACTCTCCTCCCACACTGTCTCTGGTATCTATGTTTGCTTTCTATACTGTTTTCCCTCCACATTTTATTGAATTACTAAAGACCTTAGTTAATCTAAATATTTTCATAGCAAACACAGGTGATATATACATTTCCATGAACACAAGTCTAACTTTTTTTTTTCTATGTGAATGTGTTTATTTATCTGCTTCATCATGGCCATAAAAGGTTGCAACATAAAGATATTAAAATTTTTCAGCAGTATATGCCTACATTATGATTATCAGTCTATTAACATTTCATAACTTAACCTATTATTAGCTAAAACAAGGTATGTTTCTAAGTTAATATGGCAAATACAGTATTACTTATTTTTTTAAAAATAATTATTTCATTTTATTTATCAGTATAATTGATTTTTTTTTCCATCCAAAGTACACTATATATTGTCTCAATCAAGCACATCAACAAACATGTTATTGTCAGCAAATGATCTTCCATTACTTGTTTTCTGTATGTTTTGCTTTTTTTCCCCCCCATCCTTGATTCCCTATCTCCTACCCTCTCCCATCTCCCACTCTCCTCCCACACTGTCTCTGGTATCTATGTTTGCTTTCTATACTGTTTTCTCCTCACATTTTATTGTATCGCCAAAGACCCCAATCAATCCAAATACCCTCGTAGCAAACACAGGTGATACACACATTTCCATGAACACAAGTCTTACTTTACGCATCCTATAAAGTAGCACCTAGCTGTGGCTACATATCCTACTGCAGTCATTGAATAGATATATATTTTTTTCTGAAGCTTTTTTTTTGTAACTCAATTTACATTCCTTCCCTAAGCTTCATCACAGCATACAAAATGCAATCTCCCATCCAGTACACACTGCATAGTGACACAATCATGCACATTACAAAAAATTTTCCATTACTAGTTCCTAGAATTACTTCCACCCCTCTTTCTGACCCTCTGTCCCTTCCCACCCTCCTCTCACACCACCTCCGGTGTCTACATTCGTCCTTCATTCCCTTCCCACCCATGTTGCATTGATCACACAATTGCCTACATAATCTAACTACTTTCAATGGTGAGTTCACTCATTACTACTAAGAAAACCAGTTTTAGCTTAACTCAAAGAAGTGCCAAGGAACTTTGCTTAAAGCCAGGAAACAGGTTAGGATTCTGTTCAAATGGTAGGTGTATGAACCTATCAGTCTCATGTACTTTTATCTTCTGTTCTGGTTCAATTTTCCTGATTAAATTCTGGGATATAATATTCAACTCCATACTTGTCCCTATGATTAAGTTGGCCACTTTCTTAGTTTCTGAACTCTTATTTCTGTGTGTCTGTATTTAATTTTCCTGACATAGCACACCCTTGAGAACTTCTTGGAGATCTGGTCTGGTGCTGGTAAATTCTGTCAGGTTTTGTTTATCTGAGAATGTTCTTGTCTTTTCTTCCCACATGAAAGATAATCTTGCCGGGTACAGTATTCTTGGCTGAAATTGCTTCTCTCTTAACACTTTGAATATATTTTCACATTCTTTCCTCGCTCACATTGTTTCTGATGAGAGATCTGCTGTTAGCCTGATGGGATGTCCTTTGTAGGTAACTTGATGTTTTTCTCTTGCCAATCTTAGTATCTTGTCTTTGTCTGGTTTTGGTCAACCTGGCTGTAATGTGTCTTGGAGAAGATCTTCGTGGGTTGATTCTATTTGGGGGTCCTTTGTATTTCTTGGGACTGGATCTTCAAATGCCTCTCTAGGTTTGGAGAGTTTTCTTGCAGGATTTCATGGAATAGATTATCAATGCCCTTATGTGTCTCTTCATCTTCTGGAATGCCAATTATCCAGAAGTTTGGACGTTTGATGGTATCTAGTACTTCTCGTATATTATTCTCAAATTTTGGGGCCATTTTCTCAGTCTTTGTGGTGGATTTTTCTAGGCCAGCCATTTTCTCTTCTACATCTGATATTCTATTTTCTGATTGATCTAGTCTGTTTTTGATACTCTCAAGGGAGGTTTGACTTCCTGTATTATAGACTTCATCTTTAACAGTTCCGTTTGAGTCTTTTTTTTTTTTTTTGAGAGGTTTTTCGCTATAGGGCGCGTGCGCTTGCCAGACAGAGAGAGAGAGAGAGACATAGAGACAGAAAGCGAGAAATCACCCCCCAGGGGGGATGGTCACGCCACAATCCCTTCTCCTCCATTCTCCTCTCGGGATCTTGGGCACGCACGCACACGCGCCCGGCGTGAGTTTTAAGCCACCAGGTCCGGGACTTGAACCGCGGTCGACTACATGGGAGTCCAGCGACATAGCCATTACGCTAACTGCTGGTTCCCCTGTTTGAGTCTTTTGTAAAGTGTGTAATTCCTCTTTTAGATCTTGCAAGAATTTCCTCATCTCCTGGAACTCAACTTCTTTCTTCTTTCTCTTTAGCAGTTCATTCTCTCTCTTCTCTTCCATCTCTGTTAGTTTCGACATTATGAAACCTCTAAATTCCTTATCAGACATTTCCATGATTTTCACCAAACTGCTTGTGAATGAAGAAGAGTTACTCTTTTCCCTTGGGGGAGAGGTATTTTCTTGTTTTCCTATATTTCTTGTGATCTGGCAGTGATTGGTTGTCATCTGATGGATGGTGTGTTTTTTTCAAATTCTTTTTTTAAATTTATTATTATTATTTTTATTTTTTATTATCATCATATTCTCCTTATATTACGTTGAATTACATATAACTTTACAGTGTGTTACATTGCTTTTTCAAAAGGGAATGCCATGCATGTCAGTCAGTACTGAGACATTAATCTCCCCGCTTCAACATTCAATATCTTTTCTATGTTTTCCCCAATCATTATTATTATTATTCTAATTATTTTTTAAAACAGTCAATTGCTATTTCTCATTTTGCTTGTACAAATACTTTGCCCATCATGAAATACTTCTCAGATGAATCCAGTTGAGAACCCTATACATGTCAACATCAACAGTTAATAAGCCATATCTGTTTCTCACTAATGTCCTGCCTCTCTATTGTTCACTTGCTATCTTTCTCTATCCTCTTCTCTTCACTTCCCCCATTCCACACTGTCGTATTCTCATTAAGTACCTTCACTGCTTTTATGTCCTCCAATTTTTTGCTCTCTATATAGAGTGCTGATAGTCGGTATATATTGAGTGAATACATACAATATCTTTCTTTCATAGCCTGGCTTACTTCACTCAGCAATAGATCCTCCATATCTGACCACTTTCTATCAAATTCCAAGGTCTTGTTATTTTTTATGGCTGAGTAGTATTCCATAGAGTATATATACCACACTTTTCCAATCCATTCATCAGTTTGTGAACATTTAGGTTGGGTCCATGTCTTGGCAATTGTGAATAATGCTGCAATAAACATTGATGTGCAAGCACTTTTCTGACTGAGCGTTCTCCTGTCTTTTGGGTAAATACCCAGAAGTGGGATTGCTGGATCAAATGGTAGTTCTATTTGTAGATCTTTGAGGAACCTCCATATTGTTCTCCACAGTGGTTGAAACAGTTTACATTACCACCAACAGTGTGGGAGGGTTCCCTTTTCACCACATCCCCGCCAACACTTAACACTTTTTATATTTTTAATCTTTGCCATTCTGACAGGGGTTAGGTGGTATCTCATTGTGGTTTTTATCTGCATCTCCCTTATGATGAAGGATGTTGAGCATTTCCTCATATGCTTTTTGGCTGTTTGTATGTCTTCCTTAGAGAGACTTTTGTTCAGCTCATTTTCCCATCTTTTAATTGGGTTCATCATTTTTTTTTACATAAGGCACTTGAGTTCCCTGTGTATTCTGGTTATCAGTCCCTTGTCTGAGGCATATTTAACAAAAATATTTTCCCATTCTGAGGGTTGTCGGTTCACACTTGTTACTGTGTCCTTTGCTGTGCAGAAACTTCTTAGTCTAATATAGTCCCACTTGTCTATTTTAGGGATTATTTCCTGTGCTTTGGGAGTCTTATTTAAGAAGTCTTTGCTTACTCCAATGTTCCCCAGAGTTTTCCCAGCATTTTCCACCAGTAGTTTTATTGTCTTAGGTTCAGATCTTTGATCCATTTTGAGTTGACTTTTGTTAATGGTGAAAGATGGGTGTTCAGTTTCATCTTTCTGCAGGTGGATACCCAGTTTTTCCAGCACCATTTACTAAAGAGGTTTTCCTTTTCCCAATGGATTGACTGATATCCTTTGTCAAAAATCAGTTGGCTGTAAGCTTTGGGGGTTATTTCTGGGGTCTCTATTCTCTTCCATTGGTCCACTTGTCTGTTTTTATGCCAATACCATGCTGTTTTGATGACCACAGCTTTATAGTATATCTTGGGATCAGGGAGTGATATGCCTCCTACTCCATTCTTCTTGCGCAGGATTGCATTTGCAATACGAGGTCTTTTATGTTTCCAGACAAATTCTATGATTGCCTTTTCGAGATCTGTGAAGAATATTTCTGGTATTTTGATTGGAATTGCATTAAACATGTAGATTAATTTGGGTAGAATTGCCATATTGATTATGTTAATTCTTCCAATCCAGGAGCATGGGATGTCCTTCCACTTTTTTATGTCACTTTCAATGTCTCTTTTAAGATTTTCGTAGTTTTCTTTATAAAGGTCTTTGACTTTCTTAGTTAGGTTTATCCCTAGGTATCTTATACACCTTGTGGCTATGGTGAAAGGGATTCCTTTCTTCAGCTTGGCTTCATTCAACGTGTTGTTCATCAATAGAAATGCTATAGATTTTTGGATATTGATTTTGTATCCTGCCACCTTACTGTGTTCACTTATTACTTCAAGCAGTTTTTTCATGGATACCTTTGGGTCTTCTAAGTATACCATCATGTCATCTGCAAATAAAGATATTTTCAATTCTTCTTTGCCTATTCGAATGCCTTTAATATTGTTCTCTTCTCTGATTGCAATAGCTAAGACTTCCAGTACTATATTAAAGAGCAGTGGAGAAAGTGGGCAGCCTTGTCTAGTACCTGTTTTCAGAGGAAAAGCTTTCAGCTTTTCCCCATTCAGTATAATGTTAGCTGTAGGTTATTCATAGATTGCTTTTATTGTGTTCAAATGACCCTTCTATACCAATCTTACTGAGAGTCTTAATCATAAAAGGATGTTGTATTTTATCAAATGCTTTCTTCGCATCAATTGAGATGATCATATGGTTTTTATCTTTCTTTCTGTTAATGTGGTGTATTACATTTATGGTCTTGCATATATTGAACCACCCTTGCATCCCTGGTATAAAGCCTACCTGATCGTGATGAATGATCTTTGTTATATGTTGTTGGATATGATTTGCGAGTATCTTATTGAGAATTTTTGCGTCTATATTCATCAATGATATTGGTCTCTAGTTTTCCTTTTTTGTCATATCTTTATCTGTTTTGGGGATGAGGATGATGGAGGTTTCATAAAATGAATTTGGAAGGTTTCTTTCCTTTTGAATCTTTAGAAATAATTTTAGTAGGATAGGGGTTAACTCTTCCTTAAAAGTTTTGTAGAATTCACATGTGAAGCCATCTGGGCCTGGGCTTTTCTTTGTTGGGAGGTTATTTATTACTGATTCAATCTCCTGGCTTGTTATAGGTCTATTCAGGTTCTCTATGTCTTCCTGATTTAATCTTGGTAGATTATGTTATCTTGTTTGTTGGCGTAAAGTTGCTCATAGTATCCTCTAATGATATTTTGTATTTCTGCTATGTCTGTGGTAATATTGCCTGTTTCATCACATATTTGATTAATCTGGTTTCTTTCTTTCTTCTTCTTGATCAGTCTAGCCAATGGTGTGTCGATCTTGTTAATCTTTTCAAAGAACCAGCTTTTGCTTTCATTTATTTTCTGTGTGGTTCGTTTATTTTCTATTTCATTTATTTCTGCTCGAACCTTTATTATTTCTTTTCGCCTGGCATTTTGGGGGTTTGTTGGTTGTTGTTTTTCCAATTCTCTGAGGCATGATGATAAGTTATCTACTTGCCGTCTTTCTATCCTTTTCTTATGTGCACTAATTGCTATGAATTTCCCTCTTATGACTGCTTTTGCTGTGTCCCATAGATTCTGGACACTTGTGTACTCATTATCATTAGTTTCCATAAATATTTTTATTTCAGCCTTAATTTCTTCAGTAGTGAAGAAGTCATTCAGAAATAGGTTGTTCAGTTTCCATGTGTTCGTGTATTTTCGGGGTTGTGTCTTGAAATTAATCTTGAGTTTAATTCCATCATGGTCAGAGAAGATGCTGGGTACAGTTTCTATGCCTTTGAATCTATAAAGGCTTGATTTGTGTCCTAATATATGATCTATCTTTGAAAAGGTTCTATGTCGGGGTGAGAAAAATGTATATGTTGTGGATGTAGGATGGAAAGTTCTATAGATATCTGTCAAGCCCATTCCATTTATAGTATCATTTAAGTCCTGTATCTCTCTATTTATTTTCTGTCTAGAAGATCTGTCTATAGGAGCTAATGGGGTGTTGAGATCTCCAACAATTATAGTATTTCTCCCTATCTCTCTTTTTAGCTCCAGCAGTCTTTTCTTCACATATTTAGGCGCACCTGAGTTGGGTGTGTAGATATTTATAAGGGTTATGTCTTCTTGCTGGATTACCCCATTTACTATTATATAATGCCCTTCTTAGTCTCTTCTTACAGTCTTTGTCTTGAAATCTATTTTGTCTGAGACCAATATCGCTACTCCAGCCTTTTTTTGATTTCCATTTGCATGGAGTATCTTTTTCCAGCCCTTGACTTTTAGTCTATGTATGTCTTTATCCATAAGGTGAGTTTCTTGTAGACAACAGATAGAGGGTTTCTGTTTTCTTATCCATTCAGCCAGTCTATGTCTCTTAACTGGAGAATTTAATCCATTGACATTCAATGTAATTATCGATATTTCCATACCTGATCCTATCATTAAGTGAGCCATTTTCTTGATTGCTTTTTGTTCTCGTATAATTGTCTCTGATTTTTTAGTTTTCCTGGTATAATACTCCCTTCAGAACCTCTTGAAGAGCTGGTCTGGAGTTGGTAAATTCCTTCAAATTTTGTTTATTTGAGAATGTTTTTATCTTTTTTTCCCATATGAAAAATAATTTTGCCGGGTATAGTATTCTTGGTTGAAATTGTTTTTCACTCAACACTTTTACTATGCTTTCCCATTCTTTCCTTTCCTGCATTGTTTCCACCGAGAGATCTGATGTTAGCCTGATGGGGTGGCCTTTGTAAGTAACCTGTCATTTCCTTCTTGCCAACTTTAGTATCTTGTCTTTGTTTGTTGTTTTTGCCAGTCTGGCTATGATGTGCCTTGGAGAGGATCTTCTTGGGTTGATTCTACCCGGCGTCCTATGTATTTCCTGGGTCTGGATATTCGAATGCCTTTCTAGGTTTGGAAAGTTTTCTTCCAGGATCTCATGGAATAAATGATCTAGGCCCTTATTATTTTCTTCCTCTTCTGGAATACCAATTATCCGGATGTTGGGGCGCTTGATAGTATCCAGTATTCCTCGTATATTATCCTCATTTTTCATGGTTATTTTATAATCTTCTTGATAGTTTTTTCTAGGTCAGATGTTTTATCTTCTATGTTAGAGATTCGATCTTCTGCCTGGCCTAACCTATTTTTAATACTTTCAAGGGAGGTTTTGATTTGCTGTATCACATTCTTCAATCCTAAAAGTTCCATCTGGTTCTTGTTTAAAGTATCCATTTCTTCTTTCAAGTCATTGAAGGACTTCCTCATCTCCTGGAGCTCCTTGTCTCTTTTCTCTTCCATCTCAGTTAGTTTGGTCACTACAAATATTCTGAATTCCTTATCAGACATGTCCATGACGTCCATTGTATTGACTCTGGGTGATAGAGGCTTGATGATTTCCCTTGAGGGAGAGGCTTTTTGTTGGTTGCTCATATTTCTTGAGCCTCTGCGATTGTTCCTAGTCATCAGGTAATCTATATGTTTCTTCCTAACTGATTGTTAAAAGTTGTACAGGCTTAGAAAATTGATGATTTCCCTTATGGTTGGCCTACCTGTTGCTCACAATTACCATTAACTGTTGCCACTACCCTGGATGACCCAAAGTCCTCACTGTCTCTAAGGAGAGGTGAGCCTTCAATTGACTGAATAAGCAACACCCCAAGAGCAAAGAAAAACAAAATGAAAAAAGGAAATCGCACGGCGCGCAATGCGCACCGCGTGCTATTCAAATCACCAGAATTCAAACAGTCCAAAGGCTAGGGGGAAAGGGTCAGAAGACGAGTGACAGGACCAGGTTGGTCGGGCCTGCAGCCTGAGTCTGCCTGGTGCCCGGAACTGCTGGCCGGCTCGATCTAGATTACAGGTGGGGTGCGGTGGGAGTGCGCCTTAAAGTCTCAGACAACCAACCTGGGGTCCAAGGAGGAGAAATGGTGGGGATGCATGGAGATTCAGAAGGGTTGGGCCTGCAGCCTCAGTCCACCTGGTGCCCGGAACTGCTGGCTGGCTCGATCTGGATTGCGGGTGGGGTGGGCTCTTTCAAATTCTTGAAGTTCAGACTGAATATTCAGGAGCAAGCAGACAGAGGTGATCTAGGATCTCTTTGCCATTCTGTTGTGATCACGCTAGCTTGTTTGCTGGAGGCTGGATTATCAGTAGAAAATCTTCATTTCTCTGTGCCCTGAAAAACCTAGTTCACAGGAACCATGTGGAACCTTCTTCTGAAGGCCTGGCCTCTTCTGCCGCTAGCTTGTTTGCTGGAGGCTGGATTACCAGTAGAAAATCTTCATTTCTCTGTGCCCTGAAAAACCTAGTTCGCAGGAACCATGTGGAACCTTCTTCTGAAGGCCTAGCCTCTTCTGCCACTAGCTTGTTTGCTGGAGGCTGGATTATCGGTAGAAAATCTTCATTTCTCTGTGCCCTGAAAAACCTAGTTCGCAGGAGCCATGTGGAACCTTCTTCTCCTCTTAACACTTTCTCTCTCTCTCTCTTTTTTTTTTTTTTTTGGAGAGGTTTTTGCTATAGGGTGCGTGCGCTTGCCAGACAGACAGAGAGAGACATAGAGACAGAGAGCGAGAAATCACCCCCCAGGGGGGATGGTCACACCGCAATCCCTTCTCCTCCATTCTCCTCTTGGGATCTTGGGCACGCACACACATGCGCCCAGTGTGAGTTTTAAGTCACTGGGTCTGGGACCGGGTCTGGGACGTGAACCGCAGTCGACTACGTGGGAGTCCAGAGACATAGCCATTACGCTAACTGCTGGTTCCCTCCTCTTAACACTTTCAATACATCTTCACATTCTTTCCTTTCTTGCATCATTTCTGTTGAGAGGTTTGCTGTTAGCCTGATGGGATGACCTTTGTAAGGCTCTTTTCATTTCTCTCTTGCCAGTTTTAGTATCTTGTCTTTGTGGTCCTTGCCATTCTGGCTAAGATGTGCCTTGGGGAAGATCTTCTTGGGTTGATTCTACTTGGGGTCCTTTGTATTTCTTGGGTCTGAATGTTTGAGTGCCTCTCTAGACTTGGGAAATTTTCTTCCAGAGTATCATGGAATAGATTTTCCATGTCGTTATTAGATTCTTCACCTTCTTGGATGCCAATTTTTCTGGTGTTTGGGGTTCTAATGGAGTCTAGTATTTCTCGTATATTATCCTTGTGATTTTTTGTTATTTTCTTGATCTTTTTGGTGTTTTTTTCCTAGGTCAGAGGTTTTATCTTCTACATCAGAGATTCAATATGCAGCATGGTCTAATTGGCTCTTAATACTTTCCAGCGAGGTTTTGATTTCCTGTATTGCAGACTTTATCTCTAATAGTTCCACCTGATTCTTTCTCAGAGTATCCATTTCTTCTTTCATATCCTGGAAAGACTTCCTAATTTCCTGTTGTTCATTGTCTCTTTTTTGTTCCAACTCATAGAATTTGTTCACCATGAATGTTCTAAATTCTTTGTCTGTCATTTTGGTTACATCCTCCATATTTACGAGACATGGAGGAGAGTTTTCCTTTGTTGGAGACATATTTTCTTGTTTATTCAGACCGGAGGCTCTTTTTCTACTTCTAGCCATTGGAAGATGCATTCCCTTTTAAAAATTTCTTGGGGGAACGTTTCTCACACTAGGAGTAAGAGTGTTTCCTTTTGGCTGGGAATAGATGTTTGCTGAAGTCTCTCTTCTGTTGTTTTTACCAATGTGCTCTCAAGAGGGGAACTCTACTGAGGTGTCTAAAAAGCAGTATTTTCATTCTCACAGGTGGATCAGTACAAGGGAGGATCCTAGAGACACTTACCTTACCAAGGGATTTCAGATATCTGATTCTAGACCTGTCTAGTCCCTCTGGCATGGTAAAAATGAAGAGGAGAGGATAATATGAGACGAAATAAAAGACAACAGAAAGAAATAAAGATAAAGGAGGTTCGATGTCGCCAGAAGCCTGTAGGTGGACCTTGTGCCTGCTGCCGGGAGAGGACAGTCTAGGAGGTGGGGTCTTGGGCTGGGGAGTCTGGAAGTGAGGCGGGGGTCAGAGATGACCCTCCCTCAATGTCCCTTGCTTGGACAGAAGCCTGTAGGTGGACCTTGTGTCTGCTGCCAGGAGAGGACAGTCTGTGGAAAGAGCTCTGGCATGACTTTCAAGCCTCCAGGTCCAGGACTAGAACTGCAGTCCACCATGTGGGAGTCCAGCACCTTAAGCATACACCACCTGCTGGCCCCTAAATTTCTGCTGTTATAATTTACCACATCTGTGTGCTCTGCTAGAGCAGACTGAGCAGCTCCATGGACACGTGCAAGCCTCTCCTGTAACTCACCAACATCATCTCCAGGAGACACCTGTCCCCCAGCCCTCAGTCCTGCACTCGTGGACCGGATGCCTGCACACCTGGGCAGGGCTGACATAGGATCTCCTTCTCCTTGTTCTGGGCAGCCCTTTGCATCACTTTCATGCTGGTTCCACTGTCACCTGGACCCCACATGTCCCCTTTTATGGTTTTCTCCATCAGGTTTGTTTCCCACTTCATCCTTCAATCTCTTAAGGAACACAAAAACTAAATACAAAATCCCAAACACCAGAAAATGGCCTTAGGCTGCCCTAGCACTTATTCCACCTTTGACTTGGTACAGAGTTATTAGTTGAAAATACTGTCCCTTGGAATCTGCGTGTCACTGCTCCGACATTGTCTGTCTCCCAAAGCTGTTTCCTTGCCCCGTGAAGTTGTCATGGTCAGAGGCAGATGTCCTGTCCAAGGACCCCCTGCTCTCCTCACACCCTCATGTCCAGCAGGTCTCCTGATCTGGCAGAGGCCGGGCAGTGTGTGCTATGTGAACAGGCCGCAGTGGGGCTGGTCAGGGGGTCACACATCCCCGATGTCCTCCTGGGCCCTAAGCACAGAGGCCACCTGTCACAGAATTTCCTGACACTGCTCACTGGCTCAGTGCAGAGTTATCACCATGACTTAGGTCAGGAATCCATGCAGGGCCAGTCAGCAAGGCTCTGAGAGGACAGCCCTGAGCACCCCAGCTCCACCGCCCCCCTCAGCTCTGAGTCCTCCTGTTCAGTCTGTACAAAGGGTCACAAAGGTTCCACGTGGGTGTGCTCTGTGGGTACATTTGACCCTCTCAGTACAGGCATGATATCAGCGCCTGAGACATGCTATGTGCCCACTAGTCATACCTGCCATCAGGGCATGAGCACAGCACCTAGATGTTTCCATTTTCTCCCTTTTGTAAACCACAATTCAAGCATGTGTGATTATCTTCTTGGGATCATTCCTAAAATTGAAATTTCTGCTAGAAAATGTGAGGATGTTTAAGTTGTTGAGTTGTTTTACAAATTTCCTCTTTAGAAATGTACCCCAGGGACTAGTGGCACAGTGGGGCTGCAACATTCTGTGAGGTTGGCCCACGTTGTGAGGTTCAGGGTTCTTGATCTGAGACTGCCCTGAACATGCCAGGCTCGTGCACGTCCACAACGAAGTCTGGCTGGCTGAAGGCTGGGGGTCGTCTGAGGTGTGGGGTGCTGTTGGGAGTGCTATCTCTTTGTCTCTCTCTCTCCTTTTGTCTCTCTGTCTCTATTGCTCATGGAAGGAAATAAATAAATATGCTTATAGGAAAGAAAGTTTGTACCCCAGTTTTCAATGCCATCAGTTTTGATGACAGTAGATTTTTCCTACCATGTGGCCAATACTATCATCTTTTACTTTCATTTTTACCAAACTAATATAAATTTTTATTTCAATTTCTAACTTCAAATTTTCTGTTTACTATTACTAATCTTTTTACTAATTCTTTTATATATTACTAATAAATTTGTTTGATATCTGTATTACATATATTCCAAATTGCTTATGAATATTCATTACTTTTGTCCACTACCATATGACCCAGGAATTCCACTCCCAGGTATCTACCCAAAGGACAGGAGAACACACAGTCAGAAAAGTGCTTGCGCATCGATGTTTATTATGGCATTATTCACAACTGCTAAGACATGGAACCAACCCAAATGGCGATGAACAGACAACAGATTGAAAAAGCATGGCACATATACTCTATGGAATACTATGCGGCCATAAAATACAATGAAAAGATATTGGATGATGGGAAGCAGCAGTTAGCGTAATGGCTATGTCGCTGGACTCCCACGTAGTCGACCGCGGTTCGCATCTCGGACCCGGTGGCTTAAAACTCATGCCGGGCGCATGTGCGTGCGTGCCCAAGATCCCGAGAGGAGAATGGAGGAGAAGGGATTGCGGCGTGACCATCCCCCCTGGGGGGTGATTTCTCGCTTTCTGTCTCTAATATCTCTCTCTGTCTGTCTGGCGAGCGCACGCACCCTATAGCGAAAATCTCTCAAAAAAAAAAAGTTTAAAAAGATATTGGATGATGAAGTGAGGATTTTAATGTCTCTGTATTAACTGATGTACACAGTATTCCTTCTGGAAAAAGAAATGTAATACGCTGTAAAGTTATATTCAATTCAATGTACTATAAACAAGATTATGATGATAAATAAATTTTTTAAAAAAAGAAAAAAGAATATACTATTTGAGATGAAGTGAAAATAAATAAATAAATAAATAAAGTTAAAATAAAATAATTCTAAAAAAAGTATTTAAAAAAAAAAAAACCTAGGTCCTGGCATTTTAAAGAAAGTGTATGAACAGGGAAGATTTACTGCTGCATGAAGCAAGCCAGACTATGAAAGAGACACATTGTATGTCTCCAGTTGATATGTACTGACTGTCTGCACTCCATGGTGGAAACTGAAAGATTAGAGCATATAGAAGCATGGAAAATGGCTACAGATTCTGGAGACAAAGTGGGAAAAGTGTGGATGAAGGGAGAGAGAGTGAGGAGAGGAATCAAAGAGAGAAATAGAGAGGCAAGACATTTATGGTACACAGAAATGCATGATTATCTGTTGATGATAATGTGTGTAGTATCTTCAACTGGATTGGTGTGAAGTGTATTCATGCTAGGTAACCCACTTTACAAGCTATAGCAATGTATAGAGATTGAATGTATAAAAGAAATAAAAGGAAAAAAAAAACCAGCCATAATTAAAAGCAACCCAAAGAAAAGAATAAAGCCAAGTGGGTCATGGGTGCATCTCTCTGGTGCCTCAGGTACAAGCTATACCAGGTGCAAAAGGGAAACACATGTCCCTCCACTTCTGCTCCCAGACTGAGGACACTCGGCCATCACATTTCCAGGGGGTAGATTCTCTTCTAGAAAAGCCCAGGGCAGAGCACTAGCTAAGTTTTCAGAGGCAGAGAGTCCAGCTCAGGGAAGAGATTCTGCAAAGAGGCAAAGAGGCTGGGGCAGTTGGTAACTCTGAAAGGTTTACTTATCAATAGAACAGTAGTTCTCAAAGCATACTCTGTGGAAACCTTGGCGGTGCTGAGACTCATCTTTCACAGAATCCACAAAGCTAAAACTATTTTTATAATATCACTAGGACATTTTCACTAAGGTAAAACCTAGCAAGAATAGTAGTTAATGTATTCTTCACCACTAAACTGAAGAAGAAAAAAGCCAGTTTGACTTCAGCATTTCCTGGTTGGAGTATTACAAATGATTAACTTTAGGGTTGGCAGGTGGCAGGGAGGTTAATGTGACTGGATCCCTTTGTCTGAATTCTCTATTTGAGTCCCAGATCCAGCCATTTGAAAATCATACTGGGTGCATGTGTTTATGTCAAAATTCAAGAGAAGAATCCAGTGTTGCCGGCTAAAATCCAGCAGCCATTTCTGTGAATAATTGAGAGGCAAAGCAAAGAGGGATAAACAGAGTTTATTTAGCTGTGTTTGAGTACAGGGAGTGGCCGAGAGCTTACAAGTTTACAACCAACTCTCAGAATAGAAATTTCCAACATGTTATATGTGGTTACACTTCTCGCTTATCCATTCTTATTCATAATATAAATGTAGCTAGTTCAGTGTTCTCTTACCCTCACGATTTTCCCAGAATTGTTCTGTACACCTTCCCCTTTCACATGACATCTGAGACCCTGTTCTTGTTCTTATGGCGACACTGAATCTGCTAACTCAGACTTGTGACTACATTGATAGATTAAGGGGAGCTGCAACGCATTTTCTTTAAGCTGTACTGTTTAACGAACAATCTAAACACCTGTGAGTGGCTATTACAGTAAATGATAACATTATTACAGTTTTCCCAATTGAACCTGTTACACTGTGTCCCTTGATTAAACATTCCTATTTCTCACCTGTTGCATTTTTGTGACCTTGTCTAAAGCAAGTGACTTAAGTTTCCTCTTCTAAGCAAACAGACGTATTTATTATCTTATTTTTTTTACAATAGTTACAGATTATTAGTTACAGAACCTACAAGCACCAGTTAACCCTGAAAATATAAGAAAGAGAAATAAAATAAAGCAAAAAAAAAAAAAAAAACTGCAACAGGGTTAAAAACTGGGTTTTCCTGTTACAAGAGGTTAGAGACTGCAGTGTTGCCATCCCCCATGGGGGGAGGGGGTGATTTCTCATTTTCTTTCTCTCTTTCTCTTTTTGGTGTGAGCACACACTTTATACAAAAAACTTACACAGAAAGATGAACTTCATTAAACCTTCATTCCAATGTCCACACTGTTAGATGTCTTACAAGACTAAATGAGAAATATGCACAAAGCACCTCTACTATATTCCAAAGTAATATATTTGTGTCAGGGAAAAAATTTTTGAGCTATATTAGCTCCATTTTTATGGAATAGCAATTTTACTTGAAAGAATGAATGAAGGAGGGAAGAGCAGGTGGCGTAATGGTTATGTCGCTTAACTCAAATGTAGTCTACTGAGGTTCAAGTCCCAGACCTGGTGACTTAGAACTCATGCTGGGCACGTGTGTGTGCATGTCTAAAATTCAGAGAGGAGAATGGAGGAGAAGGGATTGCTGCATGGCCATCTCCCCAGGGGGATGATTTCTCGCTTTCTGTCTCTCTGGTGAGCATAATGTGCCCTATAACAAAAATCTATTTCTCTAAAAAAAAGAATGAATGACAGAGACAGTATTATTATTTAGACTGGGATATTTCACTGACACTTTTGGCACTTGAATATTTGGTGAAGTCTGTCCCTTCTAGATAATCCACTGAGTAATTTTACCAATGAGAAAATGAAACCTAAGACAAAATTAGAATTTTGGAGAATTTATATTTATCACTGTTACCTTGACAGCTTCCCAATACTTACAACCTTTTCTGGTGGAATCCGTGGGATATTAACACTTTTTTTTTTTCAGTTTTTGTCATAGGGCATGTGCACTCCCCAGAGAGAGAGAGAGAGAGAGAGAGAGGAAAGTTGGCTACACAGAAATCACTCCCAGGGAATGGCTACTCCATTCTCTGAGGGGCAGGGAATCAAACCACCCAGTTGGTCATGTGGGAACCCAGTGCCTTAAACCATGCCATCTGCTGGCCTGACACATGTAATTTTCTTTTACTTTGTTTTTTTCTTTTTTTTCTTGAAGAGTTTTTTTTTTTTTTTTTTTTGCTACAGGGCATGTGTGCTTGCCAGAAAGACAGGGAGAAGGGAGAGACAGAGATAGAAAACGAGAAATCACCCACTGCGGGGGATGGCCACACCGTAGTCCCTTCTCCTCTCGGGATCTTGGGCATGTACGTACACGTGCCCGGCATGAGTATAAACCACTGGGTTCGGGACTTGAACCACAGTCGACTACATGGGAGTCCAGCAACATAGTTATTACAGTAACTGCTGGTCCCCTGACACATGTAATTTTAAAAATAATTTGTAGTTTAATGTTCAAAACTGGAAGAACTATAAAACTTGGTGAAACAACACATTACTTTAAAAAAAAACTTGTTAGCGCAAGATGAATTTCAATGTAACAGAATATGAAATACTCAGTGATATAGTTTCAGATTTCACCTTGCAAATAGCCTTTAAGAAGCTAATACACGCTGAGGCCAGCAGGTGGCATAGTGGTTAAGGTGCTTGACTAACTCCTGGCCAACTGTGTGCATGCTCAAGCGCCCTATGGCAAACAAATCTTAAAAAAAAAAAAAAAAAAAAAAAAAAAAAGGCAAGCTAACAGGTGTCATTGTAGTGGTAGTGAAGATGAAGTCCACGATTATCTGAAGTCATTCTTCTTCTTCTTCTTCTTCTTTTTTTTTTGAGAAGTTTTTGCTGTAGAGCATGTGCACTTGCCAGAAAGACAGAGAGAGACAGAGTGAGAAACCCCTCAGGGGGGATGGCCATGCCACAAACGCTTCTCCTCCTTTCTCCTCTCGGGATCTTGGGCATGCACGCACATGTGCCCAGCGTGTTTAAGCCACCAGGTCTAGGACTCGAACCATGTTCGACTACATGGGAGTCCAGCAACATAGCCATTATGCCAACTGCTGGTCCCTCTGAAATCGTTATTAAAAATAATCCTCCCACATATACATGTAAGGTAAAATTTTTTTCATATACTTCAACCAAAATAACAGATTAAATATATAAATAGCAATGTTCTAATGAGA
Organism: Tupaia tana; assembly: GCA_026018925.1. Taxonomy (NCBI): domain Eukaryota; kingdom Metazoa; phylum Chordata; class Mammalia; order Scandentia; family Tupaiidae; genus Tupaia; species Tupaia tana. The sequence goes on along the minus strand of JAKSZU010000002.1, from coordinate 135,219,569 downwards.
CAGACATGGACTTCCAAAAACACAAAATGTAAAAAGATCCATTCTTCTAACTATACTGTTTTATTTGAGAAAAAAAGTTATTTCTCATAAAAATATTTTTGTTAACATGCGTAGGGATATTAACACTCAAAATACATTAAATATTTTAAAGGGTTTTAACGACCAATATGCTAAATATTGATAGACATAACCCATATAAACAAAATTACCTTTGGAATCCTCAGCAATTCCTAGTAGCATATAAGATCCTGAAACCGAAACGTCTGAGAAACGCCGACTTCACAGCTTCTGTCCAGGTCTCAGGGGAACAAGATAACAAGGAGAGATCCCTTCAATACGAAAAGGTCAGGGCAAAGTCTGGGGTCTCAGTCCCGAGGGCGGAGTCCTGGGCGGGGAAGCCCGGCACGGGGGAGGTCCCTTCTCCCCAGCTCTCACTCCCATTGGGCGCCCTGTTCTCACAGGAGCCAATCAGCGCCATCGCGGCTCCCGGTTATAAACTCCCCAGGAACCAGCGGGGGCTCAGATCGCCCCGGACTCTGAGGATGGCGCTCCTGGCGCCCCGAGCCCTCCTCCTGGTGATCTCCGGGGCCCTGGCCCTGACCGAGACCTGGGCGGGTGAGTGGGGGTCGGGGTCGGGGTCGGGGGGAACCGGCGTCACGAGAAGAACGAGGGGACCGCCCGGCGGGGTCGCTGGACCCGGGAAGCCGCCCTGACCCCTGTCCTGACTCTGTGTCCGCCCCTCCGTGTCTCGGGTCTCCGGAGCCTCGTCCCCTCCCGGCCCCATGGAGCTCGGACCCTGACGGTCCGGGTCTCAGGGTCTGCCCGTCCCCCCAGGCTCCCACTCCCTGAAGTATTTCGATACCGTCGTGTCCCGTCCGGGGAGGGAGCCCCGGTACATCAGGGTCGGCTACGTGGACGACACGCAGTTCGTGCGGTTCGACAGCGACTCGGCGAGTCAGAGGGAAGAGCCGCGGGCGCCCTGGATGGACCAGATGGACCGGGAGTACTGGGACCGGAACACGCGGAGAGCCTGGGTCAACGCACAGGTTTACAGAGACTCCTTCCAGATTCTGCGCGGCTACTACAACCAGAGCGAGGCCGGTGAGTGGCCGGCCCGTCTCAGGTCCCGACCCCCTGGCTCCCCACGGACGGGCGGGGTCGCCCCGATTCCCTGTCCGAGCTTCATCCGGAACTGCGGGACCCGCTGAGACCCTCCATTCAGAAGAGCCCGCGGGGATTTTTCTGGGTTTCACTTTCAGTTTAGGACAAAATTCAGGGGGCTGCTCCGGGCGGGGGCAGGGCTGACGGCGGGGCGGGACTAACGGGGTGTCTGCCCGGGGTCGGTCCAGGCTCTCACACCCTCCAGAGCATGTCTGGCTGCGACGTGGGGCCGGGCGGGCGCTTCCTCCGTGGGTACGAGCAGTACGCCTACGATGGCTGGGACTACATCGCCCTGAACGAGGACCTGAGCTCCTGGACCGCGGCGGACACAGCGGCCCAGATCTCCCAGCGCAAGTGGGAGGCGGCTGCTTGGGCGGAGCAAGTCAGGGCCTACCTGGAGGGCAGGTGCGTGCAGTGGCTGGGCATCTACCTGGAGAACGGGAAGGAGACGCTGCTGCGCGCAGGTACCAGGCACTGCGGGGTTCCCGGATCTCCTGTCCTGCTGGGGCTGCTGTCCCACACGGAGGGGAAGAAAGTGGGGTTCACATCAGAATAAGATGGCTGCTAGCATCTGGAGGGGAGTCCTGGTTTCAGATCCTGCACCAGAAAAGGACTGTCCCAGAGAGATCCCACTTCTCTCAGGGCGGTGAAGGGGTCCAGTCTATCACAATAGAGCCGGGAACAGTCCTGAAATCCCTCATCTGCAGTGCACTGCGACTCTGGCCGACGTTTTGTCCATCACAACCGTTCAGGCCTTGTTCTCTGCCTTACACCAAGAGTTTGAGAGCTGACTCCGGTTATTCCGAGTCTCTCCATCCCTATCAGGATCCAAAGTCCCTGTTTTCACCCTACCGGGTGCTGTTCACCCTGAATCCACAACTTTCCAAGGAGTAGATCCCCCCAGACACCTGAGCCCAGGCTTAGTGGGCCCCCTCCCCACTCTAGGTGTCCCGTCCACACCCAGATGGTCACACAGGGCTGTTTCCTGGGCAGTGGAGGGGCTGCACCATGTCTGAATTTCCCGACTCTTCCCCACAGACCCCCCCGAAGGCACACGTGACCCACCACCCCACCTCTGACCGGGAGGCCACCCTGAGGTGCTGGGCCCTGGGCTTCTACCCTGCGGAGATCTCCCTGACCTGGCAGCGGGATGGGGAGGACCAGACCCAGGACATGGAGCTGGTGGAGACCAGGCCTGCAGGGGACGGAACCTTCCAGAAGTGGGCGGCCGTGGTGGTGCCTTCTGGAGAGGAGCAGAGATACACGTGCCACGTGCAGCACGAGGGGCTGCCAGAGCCCCTCACCCTGAGATGGGGTAAGGGGGGCTCAGAGCTCTTGTCAGGGAAAGCAGGAGCCCTTCCTGAGACCTCAGCAGGGTCAGGACTGAGGCCTGGGGGTCAGGGCCCTCACCTCCCCTCTCCTCCCTTCCCAGAGCCACGTCCTCAGTCACCCATTCTCATGGTGGGAATCGTCGCTGGCCTGGTTCTCCTTGGAGTTCTGGTCACGGGAGCCATTGTGATCTGGAGGAGGAACTCAGGTAGGAGGGGAGGTCTGAGCTGTCCTGTCCCAGTAGAGGGTGTCCTGCCTGGTGACTGGGAGGTGCCACCACACACACGTGCTTGCCCAGGCTGAGGGCCTCTGTGCTGAGGCTGCTCACTCGTCTGTAAAGTGTGAAAATCAGTCACACGCCTGTCACCCGGGGATGGTGGTGATGGGGACCTGCTTCTGTTGCCGCCTAACATCTGGCAGCAGTTTCTGTGAATAACAGAGGCAGAACAAAGAGGGAGAAAGTTTATTTAACTATGTTCCAGCCCGGGGAGTAGCCGAAAAACAAGCTCATAACCAACTCCCAGAAGGGAAATTTCTAGCACATTGTGTATGTTACAGTTCTTGCTTATCCATTGTTATCTAAAGCATAAATTTAGCTACTTCAGTGTTATTCTTTTCCTCATGATTTTCCCCAAATAGTTCTGTGCACTTTTCCTTTCGCTTGACAGTTATGACCCTGTTTTTGGTCTTATGGCGACATCAAATCTATTAAATCAGATTTGCTAGATTAACATACATTGCTAGATTAAGGGAAGCTACAATGTGTTTATAGAGCTACACACTTTAACCAGACCATCTAAACATCTGTGAGTAACTATTAAGATAATGATAATGTTGTTACCATTTTCCCAGTTTAACCTGTTACATTGTGTCCCTTGAGTAAACATCCCCACCTCTTAGCATTTATTGCCTGGGACCCTGGTTTCAGTTGCAATTTTTGTGATCTTTGTCTAAAACAAGTGACTTTAAGTTTCCTCTTCTAAGTAAGTAGGCTTATTTATGACCTTATTTGTTACAGTAGCTACAGATTACATTAGTTACAAAAGCTACTACCACTAGTTAGGCTTAAAGTGTGAGAGGAATAAAATAAAGTGAAACAAGATTTTTAAAAACTTGTTAGTTTTCCCTGTTACAATTCCCAGCAGTCAGCGGTCACAGGGACAGTCTCTGCTGAGGATGGTCCTCCAGGCAGGCTGTAGGTCCCCCTCCCACATCTCCATCCTCACATTCCCTGACCCCGCCCTGGGTCTGTAATCAGTTCTGGAAACTTCTCTGGGTTCCTCCTGGGTTATCGGCTCCGAGGACCCCATGGACCTGTCTCTCACAGGATGTGTTCTCCTCACAGGTGGAAAGAAAAGGCACTACACTCAGAGAACCTGTGAGTATGAGGGGAGGGTGACCTGACCCCTGAATCAGCAGAGAGGAGCCCGTGGGGACACCGCCATATTTCTCCTCTAGCTCCTCCCCTGCGGCTCTGACCAGGCCCTGTGTTTGTCCCCCCAGGTAGCAATAGTTCCCAGGGCTCTCGTGTGTATCTCATGGCTCGTAAAGGTGAGACCCTGCAGGGCTGGGGTTGGGGAGGGGACAGTACTGGGCTGTGGGGATCTGGGCTGGGACGTGTTGAGCACACGAAGGCCTCATCAGAGGTTCCTGTTACAGTGAGTGACGTGAGTTGTTCGTGATTCTCTCCTTAGTGTGAGACGGCGGCCTGTGAGGACAGAGGGACATGGGGTTGCTCAGTCTCTGCACCCGCCACTGTGACGTCAGTGTCCCCGACCGCTCTTCCCGCACCAGGCGTCTGACCGTGTCTGCGTGTCTGTGTCCCTGCAGCCTAATGTGAGGAGACAGGGACTCAGCCCGTCCCCGACACCAGGGCCCCTCCCACTGCCCTGTGCCCTCTGCCCTGCCCAGCTTTCCTGCTCCAGGAGGGCAGGACGGGACGTCTCCACCCCATTTCCCCTCGTGGACACTGAGCTGCAGCTTCCTTCCTTCTTATTGAAAATAAGAATCTGGATATTGATTTGTTTTTCAAATTCTTGCTGTTAGAAGTAGTTAATGGGTTAATTTTTTTTGGAGAGGTTTTTGCTATAGGGGTTAATGGGTTAATTAAAGCAGCAGAAGAAGACTTTTTAAACTCACGAGAAGAAATAAAACCTGAGAGCTGCCCAGATTCTGTGTGTTTGCTGTGCTGGGTCTGCTGTGGTGGGGGTGGAAGGAGTCTGGGAAGGGCTGAGTACGGATGGGGCTGTGTCCAGTCAGCACTCCGTCCATCGTGGGTTTGGCGTGGTCATTCCCTTAGGTCATCTTTGCTGTTGCATTGTCCTTGTCCCACCTGGGCTGTGACCACAGGGATTAGACGTCACCTGGGTCCTGTCCTGTCCCCTGGCCTGTGGGCAGCGAGGGCCCCGTGTGCCCCATCAGCCTCGGCCCAGGCCTGGGCCTGCCCTGACCCCCCCTGGTGTATTTATCTGTTGTTTCTTTGTGTCTGTGAAGGAGTCGCCTGTTCTTGTTCTCAGGCCCCAGTTCTGCTCTCGTTCTCTGAGTGTCCCTCTCTGACAGCAGCAGGAGTCACTTTCCTGTCACTGTCCCCACAAGGCCCAGGTAGCCCAGCTCACAGGGTCTGTGGTACCGAGAGATGGGTTTTCAGACTCGTCCTGCTCTTGCCCTTCTAGGGCTGTTCCCTGGATTGTGTTTTCCATTTCCCCATCGCTTTGTAAGGAAACATATTCTGAATTTGCAGAAAGAAAGGAGCTCACAATTGCTCCTTCTAAATAACTTTCTGTTGAAATTTTGCTCTGCTTGCTTACCTCCTCCTGCCCATAGCTGTAGTTATCCCAGCCCTGACTCCAGTTCAGACTCATGGATTCATATGCAGAATCTAATTTAGATTTATATTTGTTCTTAAAATAAGATCCATGAGGCAAGGATACTTTTGTTTGAAAAAAATTTTTTGAGAGTGTGCTGTATGAAGATGATATTGTACATGGTAATGTCTATGACTGACCAATATGCAGTGTATTCACGCTGAGAAAAGCCATTTCATGTGCAGTAAACATGGACAGTGGTCAAATGAATTAAAACAATTTTTCAAGGAGGAAAGAAATTGTGTACAGCACCTTAAGGGACTATCTCTTTATAGTCAAAATCATCTACGTATTCTATTTTGAGGTGCTGAGTGGAATAGACGGTACAACGTCATGATTAAGAACAAGAACTTGGTTGTGAAGTTGATGTGAACGTGACCAATGGCTTTAACTTTCTCAGTCTCTGCCATATCACCTACAAAGTAAGGATAATCAGATGCTTACTTTATAGAGTTATTGTAGTTATTGAGACTAAATTACAATATGTATGTAAAACATCACATTATGGATGTCTCTTACAGGCTTTTACATAAATGAAGATAGCCAAGAAAAGAACTACAATGTTTAAGAATCAAATGGAGTTTCTCCATATTGTTTGTTTCCTATTAAAGCTTTATTGAAATATATATATATATATACATATACATATATATATGTGTATATATATATATATACATATTTTTTTTTTTTGGAGAGGTTTTTGCTATAGGGCATGTGTGCTTGCCAGACAGACAGAGACAGAGAGATAGAAAGCGAGAAACACCCCCCGGGGGATGGTCACACCGCAATCCCTTCTCCTCCATTCTCCTCTCGGGATCTTGGGCACACACACACATGCGCCCGGTGTGAGTTTTAAGCCGCCGGGTCTGGGACGCGAACTGCGGTCGACTACGTGGGAGGGGCTGAGTAGCCATAGCCATTATGCTAACTGCTGGTCCCAAAATATATTTTTTAAAATTATAAATTTCCTTCTCAAAATATTCAGACAAGAAGCTATTTTATAGCTGAGGTGTGTCTTGGTGAGTTCAGGGAAGCCATGCTCTAACCCCATCTCCTAGACTCCCAAAATATACAAATAAGGTAGGATAACCTCTGTGTTCTCAGTGTCTTGTGCTGTCTCTCTGTTTCATGCTGTCTCTAAATTTTTATTTTTTAAAAAATTTTTCAAGCACCTCTCCTTAGCTTGGGCCTTTTCTTTAACTTGTTAATTTCAGAAGCCATTTAAAAGCTAAGGTGTGTCTTGGCAAGTTCATTTTCAGTTTTTACTTTTATTTAATAGTATTTTTCTAGTTTTTTTTCCTCTTTGCCTATGTTTTTTAACCTTACTTTTTTTTTTATTATTTTTTCTGTTTTTGAGAGACATTTGCTATAGGGTTTGCGCGCTCACCAGAAAGACAGAGACAGAGAGACAGAAAGTGAGAAATCACCCCCCAGAGGGGATGGCCATGCCACAATCCCTTCTCCTCCATCCTCTTCTCAGGATCTTGGACACGCACACACATGCGCCTGGCATGAGTTTAAGCCACCAGGTCCAGGACTCGAACCGTGGTCAACTACATGGGAGTCCAGCGACATAGCCATTAAAATAACTGCTGGTCTCTAACCTTACTTTCTTACTCTAAGCTTCACTCTACACACACTTAATGTCTAGATAGACCTGGGTACACAGTAGCCAAGCATCTCAATACTTTTAGAGTCATTGAAATCCTCAGCACTTATTGAATCTCCTTTTTCTGGGGGGAGGGGGGAGAGTTTTTTTACTATAGGGCACGTGCGCTCGCTGGACAGAGAGAGACAGAGAGACAGAAAGTGAGAAATCACCCCCAGGGGGGATGGCCATGCCGCAATCCCTTCTCCTCCATTCTCCTCTCGGGATCTTGGGCACGCATGCACACGCGCCCAGCGTGAGTTTTAAGCCACTGAGTCCGGGACGTGAACCGCAGTCGACTACGTGGGAGTCCAGCGACATAGCCATTACACTAACTGCTGGTCCCGAATCTCCTTCTTTAACAAAGAAATTTCTTTTTATAAATCTGAACTCCTAATTTACTGTTGATATCACATTGCTAAGTACTGTGAAGGAGAGATTTTTGTCAAAGAATGACTAGAAACAACCACAGAGGCATAAGAGACATGAGAAACCAAGAAAATATCTCTACCCTAATGGAAAAGAACAATACCTCATCATCCAGAGAGTACAGTAGAATTCATGGAAATGTCTGATAGAGACTTTAGAATATTCATAGTGACAAAACTAAATGAGATCCAAGAACTGAGAGATAATGAACTCCAGAAGATGCAGGAGAAAAGAGACAACAAGTTCCAGGAGGTGTTGAAGTTCTTTTGTGATTTGAAAGGAAATACAAACCATAAAAAAAGAATCAAATGGAGCTGTTAGAGATGAAGGCTGCCATCCAGGAAATGAAAACCCCCCTCGAAAGTATTAAAAGCAGATTAGTCATGCAGAAAATTGAATCCCAGATGTTGAAGGCAAAGCCACTGATCTAGTAAAAACAACCCCCCCCCCAAAAAAAACCCCAAAATTAGAATACTATATGAGAAATACTAAACAGCATTAAGGGCCCAAACATCTGGATAATCGGTATCCCAGAAGGTGAGGAAACTAATAAGGGCATTGATAATCTATTCCATGAAATCTTGAAAGAAAACTTTCCAAAACTAAAGAGGCATTCAAATATCCAAACCCAAGATATACAAAGGACTCCTAATAGAATCAACCCAAGAAGATCTCCAAGGCACATCATAGCCAGACTGGTCAAATCTACAGATAAAGACAAGATACTAAAATTGGCAAGAGAGAAACGTCAGGTTACTTATAAAGGTTATCCCATCAGGCTAACATCAGACGTCTCATCAGAAACAATGCGAGCAAGGAGAGAATGGGAACCTATATTCAAAGTGTTAAGTGAAAAACAGTTTCAACCAAGAATACTATACCCAGAAAGATTATCTTTCATATGGGAAGAAAGGGTAAAAACATTCAGATAAACAAGACCTGAAAGAATTTGCTAGTAGCAGACCTACTCTTCAAGAAGTTCTGAAAGAAGTGCTCTACCAGGAAAACTAAAGATACATACAGAAATAAAAGAACAAAAGGCAACCAAGAAAATGACCAATTTAATGCTAAGGACAAGAAATATCAGTAACAATGCTGAATGTTAACTTCTAGGATTTAAACGGAAAGATTGGACCACAGCAATGCTTTGTATTCAACAGAAGAGAGTTTGGACATAAGACTGAACAGGTGAAATAGAATTTTATGACTTTTGAGTAAAACATTACTGATTTTTTTTTACTATGCTTTGTTTTGCCAATTTAAACATTTTACTTTCTTTTGAGTTGTTGATAGTTTTAGCAATTTATTAAAATATTTTTCTTGTTTGTTTCTTTAAATGTAAACATATGCTTTTTTTCCTTCCTGATCCCTCTGTAACTGTAAAATACTTGGGAGTAGTCTTATTCTGTGGCAGAAGGGTTATTTCCATAAGTTCAGTAATGCTTGTTGCATTGAATCAGAAATTGGAAATACTCGTTATTGGACAGGACTTTGATTAGAATGTCATATCTGAAGATCAATCAGAAACCTATGGATCTAAGGCAGATCTCAAGTAAGCCAACAGAAGCTCTTAGACAGATGGCCTGGCACCATAAATAGTTTTGCCTGGCAAAGAGGATTAGAGAAGATATATGAAAGAATTTATAACATAAAATACCTGGGCTTTTCCAGCTCAGCATTGTAATCAGTAGAGATTGTAAAAGAGCAACCACACCAGAGGATTATCTTGAGAAAGACTTTGAAGGAAGAAAAAGAGACTGATATTTGCTAGCAGATGGTATATCATAGAATACTTGGTAGGCAGGGCTGAATTGAGAAAAATTATGTGTGACTCATGTGCTGGGCATTTGCTTTTCAACAATTTGAGTAGTTGACATGTAAATATATTCTCAAGTATTTAAAGCCATACTGTTTCTGCTGTTATAGAATCATAAACAAAATTATAAGAAATATTTTGAACATTATCTTTAAAATTCAGTATTTTGAAATTTTGAAATTTTTTTATTAACTGTCAAGAACTATGGAGTATGAGCAAAAAAATTTTTTGAGAGGTTTTTGCTATAGGGTGCATGCACTCACCAGAAAGACAGAGACAGAGAGAGAGACAGAAAGTGAGAAATCATACCCCAGGGGGGATGGCTATGCCGCAGTCCCTTCTCCTCCATTCTCCTCTCGGGATCTTGGGCACGCACGCACACGTGCCCGGTGTGAGTTTAAGCCACCGGGTCTGGGACTCGAACCGTAGTTGACTACATGGGAGTCCAGCGACATAGCCATTACACTAACTGCTGGTCCTAAAAGATGACGTTTTTTGACTCACTTCCTTTTACAGTTTGTTTTGGGGCCCTGTGTTTGTCTAATTAAGTCTAAACTCTCAGATCAGTGCAGTGGCATCATGTGATGGTAAAATGATTATCAGTATGTTTCCTTCATGTTCTTGTTCTGGCTAAGACTGAAAAAACCTAGGTCTGCAAGACATCAGAGGCCCCATGTATGCACTGACATTCATTTTTGCATTTGGTTGTACGTATTTCTAGACAGAATGCCCTTCACATCCGTTAGCTGTTCCATGACTGCCCACAAGAGTTAACACACCATCCTGTTTAGATGCTATGCTCTTCAAACTGGTGTATGAATGGCTGATAACCAACTTGTTTTTAGAAGACCCAAGGATTTACTATGACTGCTCCTCTTTTGCTTTTGACTGTTACCAGTGCAGGACAAGATAAGGTAGAGGTCCACTTGTTTACCTTCATTCACTCCCGTGTCTGCATGTACCTTACTGTGGGCTGGTAACAGGGTCCTCAGCCCAATGTTGGCCCCCAGAGCGCACGCTGAGTAGCATTGGTCTGGACAGATGGACTGTGGCACCTACCTGGTGTCAGATAATACCAGGAATTAATCAGGACATCATAGACATACTATTTCCTGTCATATTATGTACGAGTATTTTTTTAACTTAAATTTCTTATTTTTAGTTTGCTATAGGGATGTGCATTCACCAGAGAGAGCCAGAGAGCCAGAGAGAGAGTGAGTGACAGAGAGAAGGAAAGTGAGAAACCAAGCTGCCAGGTCCTGGACTCAGACCACGGTCAGCCACGTGGGAGTCTTGTGCCTTTACCAACACGCCACCTGCTGACCTCTGATGTCGTAAGGCTGCTTCTTCCACTAAAAACAGCTACAGAGATGAAATAAAATGTTCAAGCCATCCAAAAGTATAGAAGTACAAGGAACAGATTAATCCTCTAGGCTAAAATACAAGATTGGCTGGGATTCAGAGACAAAAGTTGCTCTTACCTGAGGGCATTCCCTGGATCTGGACAGTCCTGGCTGAGGTTCTCAGGCCGACAAGGTGTAGCACAGATGGGGCTCAGAGCTTGTCCATGTGGGGAGCACAGGGAGACTTTCCCCCACAACGCTTGGGTAAGGAAAGGTTTATTTCCTCAGAGTCAGAAGAGAAAATTTGTTTATCCTCCAACAAAGAGGATTCCAGGGAAATCTGACTTGCAGCCAGCAAATAAAGGAGCAACGAGCCCTTTCTGAGAGCTGTGCCCGCAGCCTGCTCTCCTGCACATCCATGCCCAAGTGGCCTTGTGGGTTACAATAACCTCAGACACGATTTTGTCTTAAAATCGTGCTGCATTGATGGTGACCCAAACCTTAGAAGAAGGAAATAAAACTCTTGGAGGATTCCATATTTAATGGATGTATCAAAGAATCTACACAAATAATTGTAAGATTAATAAGTCAAGCAAATTATAAAAACAGAGCAATTCAGAGCAAGAAATGTGTAAGTACAAGAGGAAGAAAGTAAATGCATCTGAGAACAGTACCAACAATAGACAGTAAAAGCAAACAAAAACACATAAAAGTTCAATAGTTGATTTTAAGAACAGAAAATGTTATAACCAGTTTATTTATAAAGAAAAGTATAACGAGCTTGAAAATGCCTGAAGAATATAGGCAACTAAATGTGACCTAGGCTTTTTCTAAAAGAACCAAATAAGTTTTTAGAAAAGTAAAACTATAACAATTTGAGTTAAAATTGTCATTCGTTGACTTTTGCTTTGGGTATGAAGGCCCAGCAAGGACCAGAGTTACTCTCCTGCCTTACACACTACAAATTTGGAAAAACAGACCTTAAAAATAGACACGTATTCACACAGTGGACAATAAACATCCCAGGAATTGCGCTCTCTGTGGGGAGGGAAGTGGAATGTGAGGATTACCATCATCTTCCTTCCTTTCTGTACAGTTTCAAGGACAGTTCCCCAGTAAGAAAGCTTAAAAATGTTTACAGAATGAAAATATTTCTAGCCTGGCAAATCAGAATGTCTGAAGTCAAAAACGAAATAACTAGGCATGCAATGAAAAGAAAGAATACAACTTATAAAGCAAAGAAAAGCAATCAAAACTACCTACTACTGACACAAATGTTAGAAATGCTATTACATGCAGTATTTATTTATTTATTTATTTCAGGAGAAAATGCCTTTAAAGTTTTCCACAAAGTACATAGGAGACTAAATACAGAGGCCCAGAGGGCAGGTACAGCACGGAAACTCCTGACGGCAGGGGCTTCTCAGGTGCCCTGTCTTCTGATCCCCTCTGACATGTCCAGTGTTTGGACAAGTGCACTCATTTCAACGCCATTCAGAACAACTTCATTTATTCAAACGTCCGTCTGAGATGATCTCTACTTGACTGCTTCAAGGATCTCTGTCACGGCAGCTCTTCTGTGGCTGGAGGACAGCATAATTGCCTCCAGGCTAACCCACTTTGGTTGGCAACCATCTGGAAAGCCAGCACATTCAGGAACAAAAATCTCCTGCTAACGTTAGGGTGGGTTTACATCAGGACTTTCCCATGTGACTAAGACAGGCCTCCTTCTTCCTCTCATCCTTTCTCCTCCTCTTCTTCCCAATGGCCAAGTTGGCACGGTCATCCTTCTTTTTGGCTGTGGTATTAATTTCAGTCTTCTTTCTAGGGGATCTTAGGCCACTTAAGCAAATGAAGTACATGTTAAAGACTTGATCCTCCAATAGCATTAAAAATAGTTACTATTAATGTATCCTATGTTTTAAAAGTTACATAAGAGAAAGATGATATATAAATTATTAAAATCAAACTCCCAAATAGGACAATATCTGAGATAAAATACACTGGATGTGAGATGGGACTAATTATAGACTCTGTATGATAGGTAAAAAATCTGGGGCCATCAGGCGGCATGGTGGTTAAGGCACTGGACTCCCACATGGCTGATGGCAGTTCAAGTCCCAGACCTGGCAGCTTGCTTTCTCATGTTATTTCTCTCTCTCTGTCTCTCTCTCTCTCTCTGGTGAACATACATGCCCTATAGCAAATTTAATAATAATAAAATTAAGTAAAGAATTATTTTTTGGTAAAAGTTCATTAAGATCTCAAAGACATAGACACTTTCCAAAATTATGTAAAGTAATAATTATTACAATATATTTTGGGGCTTATAACATATTTAACAATGCTATGCATACCTATCACAGCACAAGAAAGGAGAAAAATAGAGCTACAGAGACTGACATTTCTGTATCTCACTGAAATTGACTTAGTACTTCTAAAATATTTTCTGATTAGCCAAAATATACCTGGCAAGTCCTAGAATGACTGACAAGAAAACTATAGTGAAAAATCATGAAAGGAATTAACATATTGCAGTAGAAAATGTCCATTTAATACTTATGGTATCAACACAAAAAATGGAGGAATTAAAAACATGGAGAAAATAGAAACATAGAGAAAACAGAAAGCAAAATGGTAGACAAAAATTAAACTGCATCAATATTAATATTACCCAAAAATAGAATAAAGAAACCTACCAAAAGGCAGAGGCTGTCACACTAAATGAAACAATGAGCTGACACCTTACACCTGTAGGCTGTACAGTAGACGCCCAGAGACTGAAGTTTATAAATGGATGGGAGTTGAAAGGTGGAGGGAAAAGACATTATCAACAGCAACGTAAGAAAGCTGGAGTGGCTAGCTAATATCTAACAAAGTAAAGTCTTGGGGAAAATGATAGAAGAGATAATCAGGGACATTTTGTAATGACAAAAGCGTCAATCCCTCAGAAAGAAATAACAATTATAAACACACATATACCTAATTTTAGGCTGCCAAAATACATGGGAACAGAATGGTTAGAAATAAACAGAGAAATACCCACACACTGACAGTAGCTGGAGACTTCAGTTTTCTGCTCTCGATAAAGGATACGACTAAGCAAAGACCAGCAGAAATACAGAAGACCGTGCGACACGAGCAACCAGCTAGACCTGATGGACACTCACCGACACTGGACTGAACAATTGTTCTCAACAGCGTACGGGACATTACACCATATGGTCTGGACCTACAGTAGGCTGTAAGACAAACGCTAATAAAGTTAAAAGGCTAAGGATAATACCAAGTCTATTCTTTTATTAGAATGAAATTAGAAATCAATCATAAGTAATAGAAATCTAGCAAATTCACAAATACATGGAAATATTGTAACAACACATTCCAAAATAACCAATGGCTCAAAGAAGGATTAAAACATAAATTAGAAAGTACTTTCAGATTAATAAAAAAGAAGACACTACACCAAAATGTATTGAATGTCAATAAATAACACTTAGAGGAAATTTTATACCTGTAAATAATAGGAATAAAGGGATAAAAACATTTCTTGAGAGAGAGCAAGAGATTTTTGCTATACGGTGTATGCACTCACCAGAAAGACAGAGAAAGAAAGCGAGACAGAGACATCCCCCAGGGGGGAATGGCCATACTGCAAACCCTTCTCTTCCATTCCCCTCTCAGGATTTTGGACACTCATGCAAACGCACCCAGCACAAGTTTTTTTTTTTTTTTTTTTAAGAGGTTTTTGCTATAGGGCGCGTGCGCTCGCCAGACAGACAAAGAGAGACAGAGAGATAGAAAGCGAGAAATTACCCCCCAGGGGGGATGGCCACGCTGCAATCCCTTCTCCTCCATTCTCCTCTCGGGATCTTGGGCACGCACGCACACGCGCCCGGCGTGAGTTTAAGCCACCGGGTCTGGGACTCGAACCGCAGTCGACTACGTGGGAGTTCAGCGACATAGCCATTACGCTAACTGCCGATCCCCCCAGCACAAGTTTTAAGATGCTGGGTCCAGGACTTGAACCCTGGTGGACTATGTGGGAGTCCAGCAATGTAACCATCACACCATCTACTGGTCCCGCAAAGGAATAAAGACTTTAAAGCAATACCTTAACTTCCCACCTTAAAACATCGTAAAGAAGAGCAAGCAGAAGGAAGGAAATCATAAAGACGAGACTGGAAATGAGTGAAATAGAGAAGAGAGCAACTACACAGAAAACCAATCAGCCAAATAGGATTCTCGGAAAAGATGAAGAAAATTGATAAATCATCAGCTGGAATCACACCGCATGAAAATACTCAGTAACTCAGATCACCACAGGAAGAGTGTGTTGTCTTGGTCTGTTTCTGTGTTGCTACCTGAGACTGGTGACTAATAAAAGAAGGGCCAGAGTCCAGGGTCCGATTTCTGGTGAGGCCACACCCTGGCAGAGGGCAGGCCCTGAGGAGTGGCTGTCCTCGGTGTCCCTTCCTGGTCTGTCTGTGGCTCTGCCTACCTCAGGGCCTCTCCTCACAGACACACCGGGAAACACGGAGGCCCCACTCCAAACACCCAGTCACTGATGTCCTCCCAAAGGCCCCTTCTGTTCCCACCATGACCCAACTCAGGTTTCCACCCTCTTATCTTGTCACAGTGCCTCAACACGTGAACTGGAGGGGTGGGCATATTGAAAGGACAGCAAGGTCATTATTCTACTACATGATAATGAAGGATCTAGAGCCAGCCTGTGGCCTGGTGACTAAGGCAGCTGGACCCCGCATGGCCTGGCCCTGATTCTCACAGACCTCACAGCCCAGCAGCCTTCAGCTCCTCCATCGAACTACCCTCAGCCCCCAGCTGCTGTCTCTGCGCCCCCACACGAGGCCAGCTCCCAGCACACAGATCTGAGGGCACAGCAGTGGCTCCTCTGACTGAGGACATCCGGGCATCTCAGGGATGTCACCTCGGGGTGCCTGGGGCTGAGCTCGGCAAGGCCCTGAGGTGGGAGCACAGGAGAGGAATCCTGGGGTCCTGGAGTCAGGGAGCAGCCTGGCCATGTCACGGGCAGACCCCACTCTCCCTTCTCTCCTTGATCCCCTCTGCACCCCAGGACTAGGGGTCTGCCTACGGCGGAGGGGGAATCCCCTCAGTCACCTCACTCCCCCCTTCTCTTCCTTCCCCACGTCTCCGTGTGTCTTGCATCACACCGTAACGGAAGTACAGAAACCTGCCTGAACCTAAGTGCAGCCTGCTGGGGAGTTCCTGAGCTCGTGCCTGTAATCCCATCCAGTGAGCAGGACCTCTGCCAGCCCCAGCCAGGACCCTGTGCCCTCCCCAAACACAGCCCGGCCCTCCTGCACGGGTGGCCACTAAGTGGGTCCCTCCTGTGCCCTGTCCCCTCTGGTTACTTCCCCTGCATGGCCTTAGGCTTCCACTTCCCATTTCTTCCATGAGGGAAGAGACACAGCGACAGAGAGACAGCACTCTCACAGGGTTTTGATGCCATGATCCACCCCAGCCTCAGCAGACCTGGACCATGAACAAGTGTGCAGTGTACTCAGGGAGGTCGGTGGATGTGGCCCTGGAGCCTCCTAAGTGGGTCATCCTGCAGTGTCACGTCTGCCCCATGGTCCAGCCCCTGAGCTTGGCGTGTTCTGAGCAGCCGTGGGCAGGCATAGTGTGGAACGTCCCTGATCTGAGTGTGCGTGAGGGGGAGACCCCACCCTCCACACCTCGGGGTCAGGCACTGCCCACCTGATTCATCCCTGAGGACACAGTTCTGCACTAAGGTGGTGTTCCCAGGGATCAAACAAAGGGGAGAAACCACGGCTAAACACGGACAGGAAAGTCATCTGGGCCATAGCCAGGGGTCACCTTCAAGTGCCCTGAGCACGTGCACAGGCCTCACACCCATCGGGGCGGTGTTAAAGGCCAAAACTGCAGACGGGGAGGGGGATGGCCCCTCGCTGTCGGCGCTCACACTGGTCAGAGCACAGAGCGAGAGAATGAGGGAGACAGTGACGGCAAGTCCTGCGGGGGGCAGGTGACCTCGGGGTCGCTCAGGGTCAGCGCTTAACCCTAAACACAGTGTGGGTATGGTGAGTCTGATTGACAGGTGGAACTGCTGAGGAGTGCAAACACTTGAAGGTGACAGCTTGCAGATGTGACTGGGCCCTGTCGCCCACACCCCGGCCTGGTCAGCTTTACCACGCCGCGCGTGTCCTGAGCTGCCGTGCCTTCAGGCCTCGCAGATTTCTCCTCCGTGGGGTTCCTTTACCTCCCCCAGCCACACGGAGATCTCCGGGAGGAAAGCACTAAACAGCCCACAGGTAAGGGCCGTTCTGCTCTGCACATCTGTGTGCTCATTTCTCTGCAGACTAAGATCGAATTTGTTGGGCAAAGCTCAGGAGCGTGCCCACTGGGTTGTACGGTGACTCTGTACTGAGCCTCTAAGAAGCTGCCCCGTGTCTTCTATCATGGCTGTGCCCCCTGCCCTCCCGCCGGCACTGGGTGAGGATTCCTGCTGCTCCATGTCCTCATTGGCACTTGGCACTGCAGCTGTGTGGACGTGAGGAACTCTAGTCGGTGAGTAATGGCACGTCGGCGTCCTCACTCCCAGCTCCCAGTGAAGGACGACCACGAGCATCTTCTCATGTCCTCACTTGCCGTCCGTCTGTCTTCCCTGGAAGGTTTCTGTTCAGACATTTGCTCATTTTTAAACTAGGTTATTTGTTTTCTTATTGTTTGGTTTTAAAGTTCTCTATTCTAGATGCAATGCTGTATCAGAGAGGTGAATTACAAATATTTTCCCCCAGTGTGTGGCCTTCACTGACATAAAATACACATTAACGTGGGGCCAGCAGGTGGCAGAGTGGTTAAGGCAGTGGACTGGCATGTGACCAACCATGGCTTGAGTCCCAGACTTGGCAGCTTGAGGATCATGCCGGGCATGTGGGCATCTCGGCCCAGAATCCCAGGATGAGAAGGAGATGGGGCTGCTGAGTGGCCCTCCCACCTGGGGGGATTTCTCACTTTCCCTCCCTCTGTCTCTCTCTGCTGAGGGCACACACCCTAGGGCAAAAACCTTAAAACACTGAAAATATATAAATAACGGGACCAGCAGTTAGCGTAACGGCTATGTCGTAGTCGACCGTGGTCTGAGACCTGGACCTGGTGCCTTAAACTCACGCCGGGCGCGTGTGCGTGCATGCCCAAGATCCCGAGAGGAGAATGGAGGAGAAGAGATTGAGGTGTGGCCATCTCCCCGGGGGGTGATTTCTTGCTTTCTGTCTTTCTGTCCCTGTCTGTCTGTCTGGCGAGCGCACACGCCACGCCCTATAGCAAAAACCTCTCCAAAGAAAAAAACAAAGAAAATATATAAATGACATTAAAATGCCTTACACTGTGACACCCTTGACAGATGACGTCCAGGTCACGTGCTCACACTCAGATCTGGCCGTCTACTCTAGGACCAAAGACCTCACCCAATGATTTTGCCTTTAAATGTCCATTTCTAAAAAATATGGTCTAAACTATACAGATAAGTCTTCCCTCTGAAAAAAGCTAAAACTGCCATTCCTTTTTAAAAGCATCACACTTCTGACAAGATCGTAATAAGTGACCCCACCCCACAGAGCAGGGAGAGATGCTGCGGGGTCCCCACAGAGTACGTGTCTGAGAATAAGAATGTGGGTTCATGGCCCAGGGCCGGACACAGGGGCCTCACACTTCCAGCTCTTTTCTTGAGACTTTTTCTACTAATCTGCCCCCTTTTTTTTTTTTTTTTTTTTTTTTTGAGAGGTTTTTTTTTTGCTATAGGGCGCGTGCGCTCGCCAGACAGACAGAGACAGAGAGATAGAAAGCGAGAAATCACCCCCCAGGGGGGATGGCCACGCCGCAATCCCTTCTCCTCCATTCTCCTCTCGGGATCCTGGGGACGCACGCACACGCGCCCGGCGTGAGTTTAAGCCACCGGGTCCGGGACTCGAACCGCGGTCGACTACGTGGGAGTCCAGCGACATAGCCATTACGCTAACTGCTGGTCCCTCTGCCCCCTTTATATAACTTTTAGCATAGCTTTTCTGAAAATCATGTATTTGTATAGCTTATAATAATTCTGATATACATTCATTGTAGAAAAATTTTGAAATGCTAACAGGCATAAATTATAAAAATAGCCCGTAATCCTCATACCCAGAGATATTTGTTGCATTTTCTTCTAGTCTGTTCTACATCCTCCTGCTGCTGCCTGAGTTCTGGGTCTCTCTCTCTGTCAGGTGACAGCACAACCTCAGTGACCTGGGGCCCTGCACTCTGCAGTAGCCATGTCCCAGGCCAGCTCTCTCACACCCCCTGAGGGGAATTTCTCACTCTCTCCTTCCTCCTCAGACCCTCCAACCTGCCTCTGCCCCACTCCTAGCTGATTCCTTTCTCCCTGAGAAGAGAAGGACTCAGGTGAGAACTGTGTCATCACCCCACCTCCCCCCACAGCTCCGTCTCCTCAGCCTCCCCCAGTGATGGTGGGGGTCCTGCTCCTGTCTAAGGCCACCCCTGCACTGGGACAGGATCAGGCCTTCCCTCCCTACGCCATCAGTTTCCACTCTGCTGGCTCGTCCACTCCTGCACACAGACACCACAGGCCCTGCCATTAAAGCACACAGAAGGACACTCAGGAGGTCAAAAGTCATAAAAAGCCACCACCTGACCTCAGGGCTCCCTCCAACTGCTGCCCCTTCTCTGTGACACCCCTGCAGGACAGTTCCCAAGTCCATTTGCTTATGTTCTCTTTTTAACATCAAATAGATACATGGGCAGTTTTCTTCTTTGTTTTGCGTTTGCTATAGACAGAGAGAGAGGGAAAGTGAGAAATCACCCCACACACTCCAGGGAATGTCCATGCCATAATCGTTTTCCACCATTCTTCTCTCAGGACTTTGAAAACACACACACTCATACACACACACACACACATACACACGTGGCCAGAATTTCTCAAGCCATCAGGTCCAGGACTCAAAACACACAGTAGGTCATGTGAGATCCAGTTACCTTAACCTCCATGCCACCCGCTTGCCCATGGGCAGTGTTTTAAAAGTCAAATACTTCTACGAGGCGTGTTGAGAACACAGAGGTCCCCAGTTGCTATGAGCCACCCCCACTGTCTGGTCCCAGGGCCATCTGCTGCACTTCTGCCTGGCTCTCACGGTGACGTCTGTGCCTCTAAGGAGCACACGGACAGTGCTCCTTCTTTGTCAGTTTTATGTGACGTCTTCAGTGGAGAGCTCCCTTCACACACCCCTGTCTTCCTGACACAGCTATTTTATAGTTTTGGTTAGCTCCGTGTTCACAGATTACTTGACCACAAAATGCTAGTCATGACTAGCCAAGATTACTTTTCTTCTCTGAATTGATTTTTCAGTTTTCCTGCAGTTAGTTAAGGTGTTGTCCTTTAGGACCCACAGATGGTGTAATGGTTACATCGCTGGACTCCCACATAGTTAACTGCAGTTCAAGTCCTGGAACCAGTAGCTTAAAACTCACTCTGGGCGCGTGTGCATGTGTGCCCAAAATTTTGGGAGGAGAATGGAGGAGAAGGGATTGAGGAGTGACCATCCCCCCGGGAGGTGATTTCTCAGTTTCTGTCCCATTGTCTCTCTGTCTCTCCAGTGAGTTCATGCACGCTATAGCAAAAATCTTTCTCAATAAAAGAAAAAAAAAGGTGCTGTTCATTCATTTGCTTAATTTTCATTGAACTCATTACAGCATCTCTTTCAAACTTTTCCTAGGCCTCTGTTATAGTTTGAATGTGTCCCCAGAGTTCAAACTTGACCCCCAGGGTGGTGCTGGGAGCTGGGCCTACAGGGCGGTGTCTGGGTCCTGGGGGTGCTGCCTCCTGATTACAGGGACACCATCCTCACAGGGACGCCCTGCTCACCTCTCCTGCCCTCCTCTTGCCCTTCCCCTCCCCCACGTGAGGACACGGCAGGTTCTTGCCAGATGCGGCTGACTTCACCCTGGACTTCCCAGGCTCCACACCTGAGAAAATATATTCTGTTCCTACAATTTCCCACACCTGTGTGCTCTGCTAGAGCAGACTGAGCAGTCCATGGGCACGTGCAGGCCTCTCCTGTAGCTCCCCAATGTCATCTCCATGAAAAGTAGGTCTCCTATGTTGTCTGTGGATTTTTTTTTTTTTCTTTTTTTGGAGAGGTTTTTGCTATAGGGCGCGTGCGCTCGCCAGACAGACAGAGAGAGACAGAGAGATAGAAAGCAGGAAATCACCCCCCAGGGGGGATGGCCACGCCGCAATCCCTTCTCCTCCATTCTCCTCTCGGGATCTTGGGCATGCACGCACACGCGCCCGGCGTGAGTTTAAGCCGCCGGGTCCAGGACTCGAACCGCGGTCGACTACGTGGGAGTCCAGCGACATAGCCATTACGCTAACTGCTGGTCCCTTGTCTGTGGATTTTAAGGATCTGGTTGTTGCTAATGTTTTTAACTTTTGTGAGATGAGAACATTAAAAAGTTGTTTTATCACTAAAAGGCGTTCAATACATGATACCTTCTCCAACACTTTCCAATGAAAAGATGTAACAATAGAACTTGGAGAAATGAAAATATCAAAGAAACACCAGGAAGTAATCAGGTCTAGGGATATGCCATTCTTCTTCTTTTTTTGTTTTAGAGATTTTTGCTATAGAGTGTGTGTACTCACCAGAGAGACAGAAAGTGAGAAATCACCCCCTCCACGGGGGAATGTTCACGTCACAATCTTCTCTTCTATATTCTCCTCTCGGAATCTCGGGAAAGCACATACATGCTCCCAGTATGAGTTTAAAGGAACCAGGTCTGGGACTCGATCCACGCTCTACTATGTGGGAATCCACCAATGTAACCGTTATGCCATCTGCTGGCCCCTGTTTCTGTTTTTATTGACAAGGTCTTGCCGTATTGTGATCTTCTGGCTTTAGCTTCTCAAGGGAACACAGGCGCACCCCAGAGCACTCACCTCTTTCAGACGGGTTTTGCTTAAGAACATTTCTAACTGTAAATGTTCTAAGATAAAATTAGAAGAAAAATCAGAGACTGAGAAATTAAAGGAGAATATGTGGAAGTTTAGGAAGATCGTACCTGTGCTGAACTAATGACTGTCACGTGTCCAAGGAAAGTGAATTAAAATTATTGGATGACTTCTGCGGGCCAGGTTTTCTCATACACAATTTTATTTTCTTATTTACATTTAATTTTCATAAATCTTTATGGCATACCATATGATTTTTCATAGCACATGTGTAGCGCATGATGATCTAATCAGGAATATTACTATATACACCATTTTCAAAGAACCTTACATTATTGTGTCTGTTATCAAGCAATGTTTGGCTGAGGGATCAGCAGGTGGTGTGGTGGTTAAGGCCCTGGACACTCCCATGTGGCCGGCCACAGTTCGAGTCCCAGACCTGACGGCTTGCTTTCTCACTTTCCCCTGACCTCTCTTTCTGTGTGTCTCTCTCTGGTCAAATTAAAACAAGTGAATGAAAAAATAAAATAAAATAAATAATTTTATAAATTTTTTTGAAGTGGTTGTACCATTTATTCTCCTACCAATAATATTTTCCATTTGTTCCACATGCTGGCTGATATTTAATGTTGTTAGGTTTTTTTTTTGTCTTTTATTTAAATTTATTTGTTTATGTTCATTAACCGTACATCATTACAGCATACAAAATGAGATTTTCCATCCAGAGTACACTGTATATTGTCTCAATCAAGCACATCAACATACATGTTATTGTCAACAAATAATATTCCATTTCTTGTTTCCTGTATGTTTTGCTATTTTTCCCCCATCCTTGATTCCCTATCTCTTACCCTCAGTCATCTCCCACTCTCTTCCCACACTGTCTCTGGTATCTATGTTTACTTTCTATACTGTTTTCCAACCATTTTTTATTGAATTACTGAAGATCTTAATTAATCTAAATATTTTCATAGCAAACACAGCTGATATATACATTTCCATGAACACAAGTCTAACTTTAGGCATCCTATAAAGTAGCACCAAGCTGGGGGTATATATCTTAACTGCGGTCATCGAATGGATTTTTTTTCTTCCTGAAACTTTTTTTTTTTTTGTAACTTAATTTACATTCTTTCCCTAAGCATCATCACAGCATACAAAATGTGATTTCCCATCTAGAATATACTGCATAGTGACTTAATCATGCATATTATTATCCAAAATTTTCCATTTCTAGTTCCTAGAATTTTTTACCCCTCGTTCTGACCCTCTGTCCTTTCCCACCCTCTTCTCCCACTGTCTCTGGTGTCTACAATTGTCTTCTATTCCTTTTCCACCCACATTGTATTGATCACACAATTTCTTAAAATAATCTAACTACTTTCAATGGTAAGTTCACATGGTACTATTAAGAAAACCAGTTTTAACTTAAATCATAGAAATGCTAAGGAACTTTTCTTAAAGCCAGGAAACAGGTTAGGATTCTGTTCAAATGGTAGGTGCATGAACCTATCAGTCTCATGCACTTAATCTTCTGTTCTGGTTCCATTTTTCCTATTAAATTCTGGGATATAATATTCAACTCCAGACTTGTCCCTACGATTAAGCTGGCCACTTTCTTAGTTTTTGAACTCTTCTTTCCATGTGTCTGTATTTAACTTTCCTGATATAGCACACCATTGAGAACTTCTTGGAGATCTGGTCTGGTGCCAGTAAATTTTTTCAGGTTTTGTTTAACTGAGATTGTTCTTATCTTTTCTTCCCACATGAAAGATATTCTTGCCGGGTACAGTATTCTCAGCTGAAATTGCTTTTCTCTTAACACTTTGAATATATTTTCCCATTCTTTCCTCACTCGCATTGTTTCCGATGAGAGATCTGCTGTTAGCCTGATGGGATGTCCTTTGTAGGTAACTTGATCTTTTTCTCTTGCCAATCTTAGTATCTTGTCTTTGTCAGTGGTTTTGGTCAACCTGGCTGTAATGTGTCTTGGAGAAGATCTCCTTGGATTGATTCTATTTGGGGTCCTTTGTATTTCTTGGGACTGGATCTTCGAATGCCTCTCTAGGTTTGGAAAGTTTTCTTGCAGGATTTCATGGAATAGATTATCAATGCCCTTATGGGTCTCTTCACCTTCTGGAATGCCAGTTATCCAGATGTTTGGATGTTTGGTGGTATCTAGTACTTCTCATATATTATTCTCAAATTTTTGGGCCATTTTCTCAGTCTTCGTGGTGGATTTTTCTAGACCAGCAATTTTCTCTTCTACATTTGAGATTCTGTTTTCTGTATGATCTAGTCTGCTTTTAATACTTTCAAGGGAGATTTTGACTTCCTGAATTGTAAACTTCATTTCTAACAGTTCTGTTTGACTCTTTTGTAAAGCGTGTAATTCCTCTTTTAGATCTTGCAAGAATTTCCTCACCTCCTGGAACTTGTTAACTTCTTTCTCCTTTCTCTTTAGCAGTTCATTGTCTCTCTTCTCTTCCATCCTAGTTAGCTTCGCCATTATGAATGATCTAAATTCTTTATCAGAAATTTCCATGATTTGCATTGAACTGCTTGTGGATGCAGAGGCGTTATTCTTTTCCCTTGGAGGAGAGGTATTTTCTTGCTTTCCCATATTTCTTGTGGTCCTGCGGTGATTTCTTGTCATCTGATGGATGGTGTTTTTCTTTCGAATTCTTGAAGTTCAATCTGAGTGTTCAGGAGCAAGCAGAAAGAGGTGATCTGGAATCTCTTTGCCGTTCTGTTGTGATCGCTGGTGCAGCAGATTCATTAGATATTGAGAAATATGCTAACCCTAATAGTATGTTTTTTTTTTTTCTTTTTTTGGAGAGGTTTTTGCTATAGGGCGCGTGCGCTCGCCAGACAGACAGAGAGAGACAGAGAGATAGAAAGCAGGAAATCACCCCCCAGGGGGGATGGCCACGCCGCAATCCCTTCTCCTCCATTCTCCTCTCGGGATCTTGGGCACGCACGCACACGTGCCCGGCGTGAGCTTAAGCCGCCGGGTCCGGGACTCGAACCGCGGTCGACTACGTGGGAGTCCAGCGACATAGCCATTACGCCAACTGCCGGTCCCTCCTAATAGTATGTTGATGTTTAGCTACAGTGCCCTTAGATCCATCTAGAAGCACATTAAATGGATATTGAAGAGTGGAGAGACAAGAAAAAAGAAAATGAAAAAGAGAGAGAGAAACGATAAAGAGAAAAAAAAAGACAAAAAAGAAAAAAATTGTAATTATTGTTTTTCTTAAAAAACAACAACAAAAAAAATTAAAAAAAAAATAAAAAATAGCAAACCGCACAGCACGCAGGAGCCATGAGGAATCCTCTTCTGAAGGAAGGCCTCAACTCTCCTGCCTGGGCGGAAGGACCAGAGGGGATTATTAACAAAACAAAAGGTGGAGCTGAGAGCAAGAGAAACACTTTACCTTTAAAAAATTCATAAAAAGGAAAAATTACCAAAAAATGAGAGGACAGAAGCAGAGAGAGACAAAGACAGAGACACAGAGACAGAGATAGAAGGCCAGAGGGGCTCCCTATCATGCTAGCTTGTGTGCTGGAGGCTGAATTATCAGTAGAAAATCTTCATTTCTCCTGTACCCTGAAATAACTAGTTTGCAGGAGCCATGAGGAATCCTCTTCTCTATAAATTTCTTTTTTTTTTTTAAAGAAACGTTTTGCTGAGCCCTTTCCACCCACCTTCCACAATCCACTCCCCTCACACAGCCTCTGTATCCACACTTGTCCTCCCTATTATCACCTTTGAATCTCAATTTCTGCCACAGAACACCCCCTGTGTGCTGGGTCAGGACGGCTACTCTGCCGGATCTACCTCTGAATGGTGGAACTGACACACAGGGGAGACTGCGTCTGGGATGGACAGCTAAAGAGTCACTAATAAGAAAGGGAAGGATACCCAGAAGGAGGGGTCTGCACCAGGATGCTCACCAAGGGGTAGTTGTAGGTTCTTTTTTCTTAGCTGCCAGGACACATGTGCTCACCAGAGACACACGGGGGTGGGGGGAGAAAGTACCCCCAATGGGGCACGGTCACACCACAGTCCCTTTCTCCATCCTGTCAGGATGTGGGGCACGCATGCTCACATACCTGGCATATTTCATAAGTGACCACAGCTGGGATTTAAACCATGGCTGGCCACATTGGATCGGGCTACCCTTAACCAGTAGGCCATGGGCCAGCCCAGGTTGTGTTCTTACCATCCCAGAAACCAAACTGACCTTGGAGTAAAAATCCCCAGATGGTAAAAGTGACCTTGGATTTCAGGAAGAGCAGGTGACCTTTACACACGCAGTGATGAGCCCACAGTTTTCACTTTTTTTTTTTTTTGAGAGTTTTTTTCGCTATAGGGCGCATGCGCTAGCCAGACAGACAGAGAGAGACAGAGAGACAGAAAGGGAGAAATCACTCCCCCAGGGGGGCTGGCCACGCTGCAATCCCTTCTCCTCCATTCTCCTCTCGGGATCTTGGGCACGCACGCACACATGCCCGGCGTGAGTTTTAATCCACCGGGTCCAGGACGCGAACCGCGGTCAACTACGTGGGAGTTCAGCGACATAGCCATTACGCTAACTGCTGGTCCCCCAGTTTTTACTTTTTAAGGTTCTTTTACAGGGAAAATAGTCTTATTCTTTGGCCTGTAGGGACCAAGTGCACAAATGACCCTGTGACCCTGAGATGGACATGGCTGTCCCATGGCCTTTTCTAAGAATCTTGTCAGCAATGGGTTTTTAATTCCCAAGAGCAGTGGTTCCTACTACTGACCGGCCGTCAGGGAGGGACACACGTGGTTATCTCCTACCCTCACATCTCTGTGGTCCATGAGCTTGGTAAGAGGTCTGTGTTCCCCACAATGAACTGGATCTGCCCTACAGATTCCCAGTAAGAACCACGACATTGAGTTCCAGTCCCTACATCCTATATGTCAACACTCTATTTCCCAACCACAGCCCTCGCCCACCCAGATTCCCACCATGTACCCCAGGGTCCTCCAGTGTTGGTGTGTGCAGGAGTCCAGGACACTTGCCACACAGATCCCTGCATACACCTCCAGATAACCAGATGCAGTCTCTCTGGGGTAGAGCTTAAAATTTTTGCTTTTTGCCTTTTAAAAAGAGCTCTGGGGGTGGGGGTGGGCAGGTGACATGGTGGTTAAGGCGTTGGACTCCTACACGGCCAATGGTGGTTCGAGTCCAAGACTTGGCAGCATGCTTTTTCACTTTCTGTGTGTGTGTGTCTGGTAAATTTAAAAAGTAGTAACAACAATAAATAATTTTTTTTAAAAAAGTGCTTGGGGTGTTTCTGGGATCACACTTAGAGAGAGATGACCCTAGGGCAGGGCTTCTGAATTTTAGTATGTAAGCGCATTCTAGGCAGGATTTAAATTAAAACTCAGATCCTGACTCTGTTGCTCTGGTCCTGGTAACTGAAATTCTGCAATTCTGACAAACTCCCAGGTGCTGCTGATGCTGCTGCTCTGGCAGCCACACCTTGAGCAGCGAGGAACAAAGGATTTCCAACCTTTCTCTGGCCCTAAGAGAGCAAAACTTCCACAGACACACACAGCCTCGCCTTCCCCTAATTCTCTGTGGAGTAGAATCTCCTCCTCAGCTCCAGTCAGACAGGCCCCATTGGTAAGAGGAGCTGCTCCAGCTTGCATTCTCAGTTTCTTGCTCTGGAGCAGGATCTGTCCTGATCACAAGCCACGACCAGCCACACTATTGGAAGTGGTAGATATTGATTTTCTGTGTACATAAAATAGCTAGTTAAAAAAAGGCAACATAACACACAAGGGTGATGAAACAACAGGAAGACAAACCATGGGAGGTTCAGTTTCCATACGTAGGACACATTAAGAAAAAAGTATGCAGTTAGGTAGACCCCAAAAGATAGATAATTTTCCTAAGTTCTCTCCAAGTTTAGGATCTCAAATCCTTTCACCTAATATCTATTGTCTCATTACTCTTTTTTATTTTTTTTGGAGAGGTTTTCGCTATAGGGCGCGTGTGCTCACCAGAAAAACAGAGAGAGACAGAGAGACAGAAGGTGAGAAATCACCCCCCAGGGGGTATGGTCACGCCGCAATCCCTTCTCCTCCATTCTCCTCTCGGGATCTTGGGCACGCATGCACACGCGCCCAGTGTGAGTTTAAGCCTCCGGGTCCAGGACTTGAACCGCGGTCAACTACATGGGAGTCCAGCGACATAGACATTACGCTAACTGCCAGTTCCTCATTAAACTTTTTTTTTTAAATTTGAAAGTGGATACCATTTAAATTCTCTGAAAGCATTGCAAAGATGAACTGTGGCTTCTTCCAATATTCAAAATCTTCACCTAAGGGTTGTAAAGACTCTCCTGGTGCCAGCAGGTGATGCAGAGGTTAATGCACTAGATCACACATGGCCAACTCCACGGTTCAAGTCCTGGACATGGTGGCCTGAAAATCACACCAGGTGAATGCATGTGCCTGTCCAAAAACCCAGGAGAATGGAGGAATAGGGATTGTGACATGGCCATCCCCCTTGGGGGGTGATTTCTAACTTTCCCTCTTTCTGTTTCTCTCTCTCTCTCTCCAATGAGTACATGAGCAAAAAAGCTTAAAAAATATTAATAAAGATTATACACGATGACCTCTACCCCAGAGAGTCAAGGACGATTCAACATACGTAAAACAATAAATGTAATGCATCACATTAACAGAAGGACAGATGAAAACCATATGATGATATCAATTGATGGGGAAAAAAAATCTGATAAAACAGAACATTCCTACTTTCAAGAGTCAAAGAAGGGACATTTCTCCATACCATAAAAGCCATATATGATGAACTCATAGCTAACATCATTCTGAATGGGGGAAAAGCTAAAAGCTTCCAACTAAAAACTGGAACATGACAAGGTTGTCCACTTTCTCCACTCCTTTTTAATATAGTATTGAAATCCCAAGTCACCACCATCAAAGGCGTGAACTAAAAGACATTCATATAGGAAAGGAAGAAGTCACAGGGTCCCAATTTGCCGATGACATAATTATATACATAGAAAATCCTGACGAATTCATGAAAAACATATCCTAGAACTGATAAATGAACTCAGTAAAGCCATAGGATATAAAATCAAAAACCAAAAATTTGTAGCTTTTAAAATATACCAACAATGAACAGAATTGAAGAACTAAAGAAAGCAATCTCACTTACAATAGCCACACACAAAAACTAAACTACCTAGCAATAAATCTAACTGAAGAGGTAAAGAATCTTTAGTACAAAACCCAAAGAAAGAAATAGGAAAAGTTAACCAAAAACTGGAAAGACATCCCTTGTTCTTGGATTAGAAGAATCAATATAATTAAAATGTCAATACTACGCAAATTAATTTACAAATTCAATGTGATTCCTATCAAATTACCAGTAGCATTCTTCCCAGAAAGAGAAAACAGCTATCATAAAATGTGTCTAAAATTCTAAAAGACCCTGTAACAAGGCAATATTGTTCAGAAAGAATGAAGTTGAAGGCATTTCATTACCTGACCTCAAAATATATTACAAAGCTGGGGAACTAGCAGTTAGCATAATGACTATGTCACTGGACTCCCACATAGTTGACCACGGTTCGCGTCCCGGACCCAGTGGCTTAAAACTCACGCAGGGGGCTTGTGCGTGCGCGCCCAAGATCCCGAGAGGAGAATGGAGGAGAAGGGATTGTGGTGTGACCATCCCCCCTGGGGGGTGATTTCTCGCTTTCTGTCTCTCTGTCTCTCTCTGTCTGTCTGGCGAGCACACGCGACCTATAGTGAAAAAACCTCTCCAATATATATATATATATATATAATAAAGCTGGAATAATAAAAAATAGTACGGGGGGGAGCCCATGGGTTGATGGTTAAGTTGGCTGGATCCCAAAGGACTGACCATACGGTTCAAGTCCTGGACTGGCAGCTTGAGAAACATGCTGGGCACATGTACATGCATGCCCAAAAATCCTGAAAGGAGGGAAAAATGAGGAAGGCATTGCCAAGTCACCATGATCCATGAGATGAGGGTGCTTTCTTGCCCTCTCTCCCCGTTTTACCCTCTATCTCTCTCAGTGAGTGCACATGGCCTCTGGAAAAATAATTAAAAACAAAACCAGAATGGTACTGGTACTAAAACAGACGTAAACCACTGGAACAGAATACAGCATTCAGAAATAATCTCAACTGATTTTTAACAAAAGTCAAAAGACAATCCAGTAAATAAATTAATGTCTTTTCAACAAATGATGCTGGGAAAATTGGATATCCACTTGTAGAAAAATAAAACCAGACCCCTCTCACCATTAGTAAAAATTAACTCAAAATGGATTAAAGATTTAAATGTAAAGCCCCAAAGAATAAAACTACTCTTAGGAAACACAGAGAAACAATTGAACATGGTAACAAGCAAAGAATTTTTTAAATAAGATCCTTAAAGCATGAGCAATAACTACAAAATTAGACAAGTTGAATCATGTCAAGATAAAAAGCTACTGTACAGCAAAGGAAACAAAATATAAAGAGACAACCCACAGAATGGAAGAAACTATTCACAAACTATACTTCAGATAAGGGATTGCTAATGAGAATATATAAAAAACTCAAGTAATTTACCCAGAAGAAAACCTAATAATCCAATTTAAAAATGTGCAATCAATCTGGACAACTCTCAAAGGAAGACATAGAATGGCCAAGAGCATATGCAAAATGACTCAACATTTCTTATCATAAGGGAATGCAAATCAAAACCACAATGAGTTATCTCCTAACCCCAATCAGAATGGCTATAAAAAGAAAAAAAAGAAAAAAAAAAGGCTTGGTGAGGTTGTAGAGAAAAGGGACCTTCATGCACTGTTGATGAGAATGTAAGTTAGTAAAGCCTCTGTGGGAAACAATATGGAAGTCCTTCAAAATAGACAAATAGACCTACCATATGACTCAGTAATCCCATTCCTGGGTATTTACTCAAAGAACAGAAAATCACTGTCAGAGAGACACTTTGCACATCCAAATTTATTATAGCATTATTCACAATAATGAAGACACGGAATCAACGTATGTTGCCAAAAATTGATGACTGGATTAAGAAAATGTGGCACATATACATAATGGACAACTGCTCAGCCAGAAAAAGAAAAAAACGTGAAATCCTGTCACTTGAAAAAAGTAGATGAATTTAGAAGATTTAATGCTAAGTACAATCAGTCAGACTATGGAAGATAAACACAGTCTGTCACCACTTATTGTATACTGAATGTGTCCATTCTGTGTCCCAAACTGAAAGATTCAAAGAGATAGAAGGACAGAGGGTGACTGTAGACGCCAGAGACTTCAAGGGAGATTAGGAGATGGAGTGAAAAGGGCTCAGGAAAAAGCATTTTAACAGTTTAACAAACACAAGAATGCATGTAAATAAGGGAAATAGGTTATGGAACGATAAAATATTACAGAGTAAAAAAAATGGGGAGTCATTGCCAATGATACATTCTGATATATTTATATATCAAAATCATTTAAGTTTTTGATATATAAGTATATCATTGGAGGAGTCCAACCCAGTGGGGCTCCAGGACCCGTCTGAGCCCTTTGATCTTTGAGCATCACTTCCGGTTGGTTCAGTACGTTGGCAAGGCCACTACTGTACGCCCCCCGACCCTGGAACAAGCTTGGATCAATTAGCATATTGGCAAGGCCGTTTGCTATCTGCTCCGGGACTGTAGTAGCCTTGCTGGGAAGTGACCCACCTCTGACTCCCCGATATATTACTATAAAAGAATTAATATAGTTTTCTCATACATCTTTGTAGTAAGATTTCCCCAAAATCCCCCCACCGCTCCCTTTACTCTAATCACTTACTGTTAATTACAGCGCTTCATTGGACACAATAAAGGGTGTGCTAAAGTTCTTCTTGATCTTTGGAAGGCCTTCCTTTCAAAACACATTTAAACTTAAGAATCACCTCTTACGCAGAAACTGACCCAGGACACTCGCCTCACTGTAGTTAATGTTCTGACAAGGTACATGATGGTGGCAACACAAGCACAATACAATGCCTAGGTGTGCCACAAAGTTTTTCATTAACTTATTAGTCACTTCACCACCAGTTGAAAAGGCTGTGTCCCCGCCCTCATCAAGTGAACACTAACTTCACCCTTTCAGGATAGGTAAATATATTAGGATTCCTTAAGTTTTAGATCCCTATAGAATTATATAAGTATCATTCTTTATGAAAATCCATAAGAACTAATATCTATGCTTGAGATTTTCTTTTAGTAATCATAAGACGGCTGTTGCTGAACATCGGCTGATAATTAACTCTACTTGCTGGAATTGTTTCCTGAAACTGCACTGCTTGAAGTTACCAGGAACCTGCTTTCATCAATCAAACAATTGTTGAACTGTATCGATGATTAATAGACCTGCCCTTAATCAAACCCTGAATGGTCTCTATTGTTAAAACTTTATGAATTGATAATTAGAACACGTAGCCCCTCTCCCATTTACTTGCATGTATCACATTTTCAATAAAAAGGCACGATGATTCCTAACAGTTGTCACTCCTCAGAGAGCGATCTCTGGGGAGTGTCCGGCTGAGGACGTGCATGAAAAGGCACCGAGACCTCAGTCTTCCTTTCCTTCGCCGCCTCCGTCGAGTCAACCCACCCCTGGCAAGGCTGGTCCATGGCATATCATTTAAGTTTTTAATATATAAATGTATTATTTAAGTTTTTTAATATATTAATATGTCAAAAAATTAAATGAGATATCTATAGATACAGATATCTCAAAACTTAAAAAAACTAATAGAATGGGCCAGCAGGTAGCATGACCATTAAAGCACTGAACTCCCACAGGGCCAACCATATTCTGAGTCCTAGACCTGGTGGATTGCAAATCATGCAGGGCATGAGTGCATGTGTGCACAGAATCCAAGGAGGAGAATGAAGAGAAGGGACTGTGGCATGGCCACCCCCCATGGGGTGTGATTTCTCATTCTCCTTCTCACTGTCTCTATCTGTCTCTCTCCACAAAGCACACGTGTCCTATGGCAAAACCTTAAAAAAATAAAAACTCATAGAGAAGAAATCAAAGATGCACAGAATAATGTAATGTTCTTTGTTTAAGATGATGAGTATGATAATATCTTTGACTTGATTATCACACACTGCATGCGTGCTCTGAACAATGATACTGTTGAGCCAGCCCTACAGTCTGGGGGTTGAGGGAGCCGGATCCTAAGGCAAGAAGAAAGCTAGAAGATGGAAATAGGTATGCGGGAGCCGAGTACCTGCCTATTTAGCTAGATAGAAAAACCGATCGGGGTAGAAAATTCCCCACTTAGGGTAGCTTAGGTGGGAGATTTCCTGTGGGGGATGTCTAGTGCATTAAGCCGTATTTGACATAGACAATAAGATATATCAGTGGACTCAGCCACATGTGATACAGCCAATGGGATGAAAGCTATCAGTGGGCCCAGACAACAATCAACCGCCACGACCCCTGGTTAAAGAATTATAAACCCAAAAAAAAAAAAAAAAAAAAAAAAAAAAAAAAAAAAAAAAAGAATTATAAACCCCATGGCACTATCAGGGCCCGTGAGCCTCTCTCACACACTCAGATCACTCCTACCTCTCAGGAGTGTACTTTCACTTTTGCTTAGTAAACTACCCTTCCTTTGGTGTGTTTCATTCAGTTATTTGTCTGAAACACCAAGAACCTGGGCATTGCAGAAGCTATTCCACATCAATCCCACAAGGCTAACTGACCATGCAGTCCTGGTGGCTTAAAATATATGCTAGGCACTTGTGTGTGCATGCTCCAGATTGAAAAGGGATGGAGAAATGGGGGAGAAGGAATTGCAGCATGACCATGTCCCATTGGGGGGTGCTTTCTTCCTCTCCCTCTCTCTCTTATCTCTCTCTACAATTGCACACGACTTCCGGCAAAACGCACACACTCATATACACACACACATATTGTACTCCACAAAGATGTACAATAATTAAATGTAAAAAAGAAATTATAGGGACCAGGAGGTGACATAGAGGTTAAGGCACTGGATCCTCTATGGCTGGGTGTGTGGACTGAGTCCCAGATCTGGCACCTTGAAAATCACACTAGGTGCATAGGCATGTGTGCCCAAAATCCTAAGAGAAGACAGTAGAAGGAACTGTGGCATGGCCAAATCCCCAGAGAGGGTGATTTCTTACTTTCCCTCTCTGTCTCTTTCTGGTGAACACATGCAGCCTATAGGGAAAAAAAAATAAAGACGAAGAAAAGAAAGGAATTATAGGGGCCAGTTAGTAGCAACTGGACTCCACATGGCTGACTATGCAGCTTGAGTCTTGGACCCAGAGGCTTGTAAAACACTCCAGGAACATGTGCCATTGTGCCCAAAACCCTAAGAGGAGAATGGAGGAGAAGGGACTGCAGTGTGGCCATTCCTCCTGCAGAATGCTTTCTCACTTTGCATCTCTCTCCAGCAAGAGCACAAGCCTTGTAGCAAGAAAAGAGAAAGAAAGAGAAAGAAAGAAATTAGTAAATAAATTTTAAAAAAATTTAAAGGGGACCACCAATGAGCATAATGGCTATGTCACTGGACTCTCATGTAGTCGACCGCGGTTCAAGTCCCGGACCTGGTGGCTTAAACTCATGCTGGCACGTGTGTGTGCATGCCTAGGATCTCGAGAGAAGAATGGAGGAGAAGGGATTGCCGAGTAGCCATCACCCCCGGGGGGTGATTTCTCACTTTGTATCTCTCTATCTCTCTCTGTCTTTCTGGTGAGCACATATGTACTATAGCAAAAACCTCTAAAAAAAAAAAAAAGAAGAAGAAGAAGAAGAAAGAGAAAAAGAAAAAGAAAAAGAAAGAAACTGGGTAACTTACCAGCAGATGGCATAATGGTTACGTTGCTGGACTCCCACATGGCCAGCCACAGTTTAAATCACAGATCAGGAGGCTTCAAACTCAGGGAGTCACATGTGTGTGTGTGCATGCCCAAAATCCCAAGAAGAGAATGAAGGAGAAGACATTGCAGTGTGGCCATCCCCACTGGAGAGTGATTTGTCACTTTTTGTCTGTCTCTCAATGTCTCTTCAGTGAGGGCACACGCTCTGTAGCAAAAATCTGTTTAGAAAAGTTAAAAGAAAGAAATAAACTGGGAAACTTTCAGAAAACACAAAAACATCTTTTCAGTACCTAGGAGAGCAGAAAAAGAAGTCACTCCCACAAAGCAGGTATCCCCACTAAGGCTGCAGAGGAAATGTCATGTCTCAAAACACTGATAAGGGTAAGAACAAGTAAAGGGTCGTACAGCCGTCAGAGAGAGTGTTCAGGGGAGACCCTGTACAAACACAAGATATGACAGTCAGAGGGCCTGTGGAGCATCTGGGCGAGCCTCCTCCTAGGGGGAATACTCTGAGCCAGAGAAGAACATTTCTATATCTTCATTATGGCCAACTGCCCTCACCAGCTCTCTTCAGATATTTATTTTAATAACTTTTTCCATTTCCTTGGAGTATAAAAATAAGGCATAAAAATAGAACACTCAGTTCTGTTTTCTCAGGGTCCAGGAACAGCCTTACAAATGATAAAATCCCCAAAGGTGAGTCCCTCATCACAGTAGAGTAACACAGCCCAGGTTAGTCCTGGACCCCCTGACAGCTGTGCAGCTTCTGTTTGTTTTCTCTTCGTTCTTGAGTAATTAAAGATACAAATCATGCATCTGGCTTTCCATATACAAGCTGTGTGAACTTGGATAAACTGCTCAATCATCCTGAGCCTCAGCCTCCTCCTCTGAGCTGGGTGCCTCCATGTGACAGGCTCTACCAGGGAATGGACAAACAAAAACTGTCTATGCTCCATTCCCTGGTAGAGCCTGTCCACCAGGAACCTGGTGGACATCTTATTCGGAAATAGGCTCTCTGCAGTGTAATCGAGTTGAGATGAGGTCACACTGGAGTAGGGTATGCCTTAATTCAGTGGCTAACGTCCTTGCAAGAGGGAAATTGAACACAGCACACACAACACAGAAAACGCCATGTGCTGATGAGAGGAGAGACTGGCCTGGTGTGTCCACAAAGGAAAGAAGGCCCAGGACAGCTGGCAACCACCAAAAACTGGAGAGAGG
This sequence comes from Tupaia tana, assembly GCA_026018925.1. Classification (NCBI taxonomy): domain Eukaryota; kingdom Metazoa; phylum Chordata; class Mammalia; order Scandentia; family Tupaiidae; genus Tupaia; species Tupaia tana. The sequence continues at coordinate 135,183,805 of JAKSZU010000002.1, read as the reverse complement.
CATGAAACAGATTCTTCCTCACAGCTTCTAGAAGGAATAGACCTGGCTGACACCTCGACTTCAGTCTTTTGGCTTCCAGAATTGTGAGAATGAATTAACACTGTTTCAAACCACCCACTCCTCCCACCATTTTTTTTTTCAAAATGGCCACCAGCACATGTGCCTACCAGAGAGAGGGAAAGAGAGAGAGGGGAGAGGAGACAGAAAGAGAGAGATAGAGAGAGACCCTTCAATGAGGTATGGTCACACTAGCCATTTTCCCCCCATTTCTCCATCCTGTCAGGATTTGGGGCACACATACCCAACATGCTTTTCAAGCTGCCAGGGCTAAGTTTTGAGCCATGGTCAGCCACATGAGATCCACCTTCCAATGCACAGTGCTTAACCACTGCACTATAGGGCCAGCCCTAAATCACTTGGATTTTTGTACTCTATTACAGCAGCCCTGGGAAACTAATATGTATCACCCCTGCCCACCCCACAATAAACGGATTTTCCTTCTATGTTCCCAAAGGCTTGGGATACTTTATTACTCTCTCAAATAGAAAAAGACAGTTAACAATGCTGGTTAATGAATCAACTCAGAAATGTGCACTGCAAAGAGCAGGAAATGACTGAACAACTAAAACCAAATTAGCAACTTCACAAGTGAGGTGCAGGGCATGAGAGTTCACTTCCAACAGCTCTATAATACTAGACACTTAAAAGTCTGTAGTTGTTTTTACAAATACCTGTAGATTATGTGATACTCCTCCCTTGAAAAATCAGAGCCTATTTCCCCTCTATTTAAAAGTGGGCTTTTGTTGTGGTTAGTTCTTTTATTGTAGGCTAGCAATATTCCATATCTGTGGAGATTCTACTGGTCTTTCAATTCCTTCAGTCTCCTGATGGCAGACTTACTGTGACAGCCAAAGTGGTGTTGTGGGCCCAGGCACCACCAGCTACAGTGTTCATGCAGGAACCACAGTGCCAGATCCCCACAGCCTGCCTCTCCATCTTGGTTTTGCCACAGAAGGAGCAAGTGTACTTGGTGTGCTGACTGGTTTCATTTTCTTCACCATTTTCCAGAAGGAGGCTCCACGGTGGGTCACATATTTACCATCGTTGCTGACCTGCTTGGTGTATTTAGCCATACCACCGCCAACTAGGTCCAAGCCCAGAGAGGAGATGTGGGCTGTCTTCAGTGACTCTCTTCTGACACATGTAGGAGGGTGATAGTGTGACTTCTCAGACTGGGTCATAAGACACATTATCACATTCTCCTTGCTCTCTCACTCTTAAATCACTTGCTCCAGTTGACGCCACAGCCATGTCATGAAGACACTCAAGCAACACTGAAAAGAGATGTATGGGCCAGCCAGCTGGCATGGCGGTCAAAGCAGTTGGGTCCTGGACTCAGTGGCTTGAAAGACATGCCAGGAGTGTGTGCATGCATGACCAAAATCCCTAGAGATGAATTGTAGAAGAAGGAATTGCAGCATGGCTATCCATCCAGGAAGCAATGTCTCACTTTCACACTCTCCCTGTCTCTCCCTGGTGAGGTCATGTGCTCAATACAAACTTTAGAAAAAATGAGTTGGCAAGTGACATGATGGCTGAGGTGATGGTCTCCCTCCTGGCTGACCAGCTCAGGTCCTGGACCTGGTGGCTTTCTCTCTCTCTCTCTCTCACCAAACCGAAAAATAATAATAAATAAAATTAAATAAAGTAATTTTAAAAAATTTATGTGGAGCTGGTCCCATGAACTAGTGGTTAAGGAAGCCAGGTCCCACATATCCAACTGTGGTTCAAATTTTGGCTCCACAGCTTGAGAGACACACTGGGTAAATGTGTGTGTACATACCCAAATCCAAACAGGATGCAGAAATGGAAAAGGGATTGTGGCATGACCACACCCTGTTGTCAGGAGGGGCTCACTCTCTCTCTGCAGAGTGCATGCACCCTCTGGCTCAAAGAGAGAGAGAGAGAGAGAGAGAGAGAGAGAGAGAGAGAGAGAGAAGGATGATGATGATGAGAAATGGGCTTCCTGTCAACACCCAGCACAATCCGCAGGCACCTGAGGAAGCCACCTTGGAAGAGGACCCTCCAGCCCCGCTCACACTCAAATGACAGCAGCCCCAACTGATACCTTGACTGCAACCACATCAGCCCCTGAGCCAGAGCCACTTAGCCACGCCATTGCCATATTCCTAATCCAGATATATCATGAGACAACTAATGTTTATTGTTTTCAGCTACTAACCTTTATGGTTTGTCATAGGGCAAAAGATAACTAACTTAAGACCCTTTAACCTTTGAACTTTCCTTTCTACCTATAAGACACTCCCTATGTGACTTCTTCCTGCACCTGACTTTCCTACACAACAGGTTCAATCCCAAATCCCTATCCACACTAGAACACAGGATTTGCAGAACCTCTGCCTCTGTCCTCTTCCAGACTAAGGATGTCTACGTCGTGAGTGCACTAAGGAAGACAGGATCGAGAGTGAGATCCAGGGATGATCTGTAGCCAGGAGGAAGGCCACTTGAGATTAGGCTCCTCTGGTTCTCACTGTGAAACTTTTAACTTGTGAAAAAAATTAAAATAGGAAACAAAATTAAATAATTTAAAATAAACAATCAGAATAGCCTGTGGCCTAGTGGTTAAGGGAGCTGGATCCCACATGGCCAACAGTTCAAATCCTAGATCCACTGGTTTGAGAAACACACCAGGCATGTGTGCATGTGAGCCCAAATCCCAACAGGAGGGAGAAACGGAGGATGGAGGAGAAGGGAGTGAGGTGCGACCATGCCCTATGTGGGGGAGGTCTCCCTTGCTTGCTCGCTCTCTCTCTCTGGCAAGTGCACATAGCTTCTGGCAAATTGAAAATAAATAAAAATAAAAAAATGATGATAATAAAATAAAATCATTTAGTATATTCTATGTCAAGCATAATACCAGACAACAGGCTTCTGCAAGAACAACTCCTGTTTAAAAACACACAGGAATGGTAAACTGGCTTATAAAACTGAAGCTATTGGTGCCCCACTCCTAGTGCCTTAGGCCAACATTTCACTACAGAATCTGCGACACCCAGTGCAAAACAAAACTGTGGAGTCCCTCATACAGGGACTAAGAATTCCCAGAGGGGCTTTTTGGCCGGAACCACCATCTTCCAGTAATTAACCAAAATGACGAACACAAAGGGAAAGAGGAGAGGCACCCGATATATGTTCTCTAGGCCTTTTAGAAAACATGGAGTTGTTCCTTTGGCGACATATATGGGAATCTACAAGAAAGGTGATATTGTAGACATTAAGGGAATGGGTACTGTTCAAAAAGGAATGCCCCACAAATGTCACCATGGCAAAACTGGAAGAGTCTACAATGTTACCCAGCATCCTGTTGGCATTGTTGTGAACACACAAGTTAAGGGCAAGATTCTTGCCAAGAGAATCAATGTGCGTATTGAGCATATTAAACATTCTAAGAGCAGAGATAGCTTCCTAAAACGTGTGAAGGAAAATGACCAGAAAAAGAAAGAAGCCAAAGAGAAAGGCACCTGGGTTCAACTAAAGCGCCAGCCTGCTCCACCCAGAGAAGCACACTTTGTGAGAACCAATGGAAAGGAGCCTGAGCTACTGGAACCTATTCCCTATGAATTCATGGCATGATGGGTGCTAAAAATAAACTAATCTGTGGTCTATAAAAAAAAAAAACACACACACACACAGGCCTGTGCCATGGCGAGCCCCGCCTCAGGCATTCACATGTAGGAGAGGCCGTTACTGCTCTTCCTGCAGCTTTATCTGGTGGGTGGAGCATGCTTGGTCTACACCAGGGGAAGCAGGAAATGCTTACTACCCCTGGAAGCAGCCCTCCACCAATGTACAAAGGAGAAGCTGATAGACAAATACTCCAGCTTCCTCATCCTCTGGTTGGTATAATTCTGAGGAGTCTTCAGTTTCCCAGTGGATTGAAATGCCAGTGCCACATGGGTAACTGGGACATTTCCTGGGATCACCTCCAAAATAAACCACTTACACTCATATTCTTGTCTCAGTCTACTTCTCAGGACACCCAAACCAAGGCAGGTCTGATAAGTCAGTTCTAAGTGGTGACTGCTTGGAACCCAGTGTAATGAAGATATTCAGGGGTCAGCAGGTGGCCTCCTGGTTAAGGCCTGGACTCCCACATGGAAGACCACAGTTCAGTCCCAGACCTGGCGGCTTGAGAGTCATGCCAGGCACATGTGAGTGCATGAGGAGAATGCAGAAGAAAGGACTATAGTGTGACCATCCCCCCAGGGGGTGATTTCTCACTTTCTGTCTCTCTGTATCTGTCTGTCTCTCCAGTGAGTGTGTGTGCCCTATAGCAAAAATTTCTTTAAAAAAGAATTTAAATCTACAAGTGGATTCAGCAGGATGAGTGCAATATAGTAATGTTGGCTGTCACCATGACAAAGGAAATGGTGGCACTCGAATCTGAACGATGAGATTGATTTTACAAAATGCAATATCTTTGTTTTTGAGAGGTTTTCGCTATAGGCGTGTACACTCGCCAGACAGACAGAGAGAGACAGAGAGACAGAAAGCGAGAAATCACCCCCCAGGGGGGATGGCCACGCCGCAATCCCTTCTCTTCCATTCTCCTCTCGGGATCTTGGGCATGCACGCACACGTGCCTGGCGTAAGTTTTAAGCCATCGGGTCCGGGATGCAAACCGCGGTCGACTACGTGGGAGTCCAGCGACATAGCCATTACGCTAACTGCTGGTTCCCACAAAATGCAATTATTGAAGGCTATTACTCAATAGTTATGGGGCCTTATTTCTGGTCTAGATTTTTTTTTAAAGAGATTTTGCTATAGGGCATGTGAACTTGCCATAGAGATGGAGAGAGAAATCACCCCCCAGGAGGGATGAACACACCACAATCCCTTCTCCTCCAGTCTCCTCTCATGCTCATGTGGCCAGCATGAGTTTCAAGTCACTGCATCCTAGGACTTGAACCACAGTCAGCCATGTGGGAGTCCAGTGACAGCTATTATGCCATCTGCTGGCCCCTCTTTTTTTCCCTAAAGCTTTTTTGCTATAGGGCATGTGTACTTTCTGGAGACAGAGACAGTGAGAGGGGAAATGGGAAATCACCTGCTCCCTACACTCCCAGGAGGAATGGCCATGCTCCAATCCCTTCTCCTCCATTCTCCTCTCGGAATTTTGGGCACACATACACACACAGGCACCTGGCATGTTTCTTAGGCTGCCAGGTCTGGGACTCGAACTATGGTTGGCCATGTGGAAGTCCAATACCTAAACCACCACACCATCTGCTGGCCCCTAGATGTTTCTTTCAGCAATGTAGAAGATGGATTCAGAAATGGCAAGACTGAAAGCAGGAAGACCAATGAGGAAAGGAGAGGCTGGCAACTGGCCAGCAGAAGAGGACAGCTCCCTGGACGACTCCACACACCCTGGGAGTCCTTCACTGACCAGAACTAAAGAGAAAGCAAACCAGGTGTCAAGGATATTAATCTGTGTTGTGTAAGACCACAAGCTCTGGAACCTCCTAACCTACAAACCTCCAATTTAACTAGCAAGAGGTGGGAAATGAGAAAGGTCAATAGGCCAACTCTGAGAACGGGCCTGACGGCTCTCTTTGCAGCCAGGTTAAACAGGCACAGCCACCCCGATTTCCCCCATGCCAGCTCAACGCCGCCTGCCACAGAGCGCTCACTCCCCTTCACCTGCTCTCTCCAGATCAGCTCAGAGCACTGCCAGGGCTGCCCCTCCCACTGCTGGCTTTTTCTAAGGAATATTCAATGAAATCAAAATAAGAACTTGTGTGCCAAATACCACACTGTAATCTAATCCTAAAGCTACTGGAAACTAATCCTTACACCTTTTCAGCAATTTAGAGATGACAGGTGAGACACCACTGTGGTGGGAAAGACTAGCTTGGGAACGTGCCCTGGATAGCTCCCTTCAGGAGTGGAACCAGAATCACAGATGAGGACGTCACTACAATGGTGTCCATCAGTAATGGGCACACCCTACCAACCTGTGGGACAGCCAGGGAGCTCATCTGAAAGTCCTTGTTGGGGACTGTCTGGTTCAAAGACACCGACATGACACGCCCAGGAGTAAGAACACTTGTCTAGCCCAGACCGAGGAATGTGGCAGGTCGAATGAGCACGGATCTCACGAGAATGCTAGAAATGGCTGCCTACCCCATGTGATGTCTCAGTCGTGGCAGGAAAGTCTCGGGGCTCCTAAATGAAGCTCGTGCTCTGTGCTCTGTCGGTAAAGAAGGTCAGCAGCACTGTTAAGGGATTCTACTGCCCCCTGTCTTAGAACGTGAAGATGCTCAGCACTCATTTTGATTTTTTTGTCAGGTAGAATATTGCCTTGGACATGATAATGTAATCCGTATTTGTGTACCATTTTTGCTCTTAAAATATCTTGAAATAAAATATTTAATACCTCCCCAAAAGAGACAGAACTTTTCAATGATGTAAATCTCTAAACCATGACCATTTTATGTGGTACAGGTGTTATATTTAATATATTTACATGGGTTACAAACCCCACAAGAAAATGTTATAATTTTAGTTTTAAACAGTTCCATATGCATTTTAAGTAAGTGGAAAAACATAAGAAAAATGCCGTCTTCTGCATTTGACCAGGGACCTGCCATTTCTCATGCTCGTCATCTTTCTCTAGTCTGGGTTTCCTTCTGGGGTCTTTTACTAAACTTCCTGTACCATTTGTTACAACGCAGGTCTGATGTGAAAATCTGTTTCTTTGGAATTCATTCTTGAAAAACACTTTTGCTAAATATAGAATTATAAATGGACATTTATTGTATTCAGAATTTTAAAGGTACTATCCAACTTTCTTATGCCTCTGTGATTTCTGATAGGAAAATATCAGACAGGAAAGAAGAACAGAAGAATAAGAAACAGAAAAATATAACATGGTAGACCTAAAACCTATTAAATGTATGTGTGTGTGTGTGTGTGTGCATATATATATAATATGTGTTATATTATATATATAGTTTAATATTATATATATAGTTTATATAATGTATAAGTTATATATTATATAAATATTATATATTATATATAAATATTATATATATAATATTTATAAAAGTTTATTTCTTTCTTTCAAGAGATATACATAGAGAGAGAACTCCTCAACAGGGTCTTCATGCCATGATCCACCCCCGTTGTCAGTCAGCCAGGGTCCCGGGCACGCACACATGCACCTGGCTATAGGAGACCAACAGACACAAACCCTGCACCTTCCCAGGTGGCCTCAGCACTGTGAAGCATCACGTTTCCTGTGCCTCCTCAGGTGGCCACAGCCCTTCTCATTAACCACAGTGAACCTTGTTTAGAGTCAACACTCCAGTTAAAAGCAGAGTGTTAGAGCAGGTAACGTGACAAAACCTGATTATATGCTGTTTAAAAAAATTCACTTTCAATATAAAGACACAAGTTGAAAGTAAATTCATTTACTGTTGATTGAAAAAAGAGATACCATGCAGGGACCAGCAGTTAGTGTAATGGCTATGTGGCTGGACTCCCATGTAGTGACCACGGTTCGAGTCCCAGACCCGGTAGCTTAGACTCATGCCAGGCGCGTGTGTATGCATGCCAAGATCCCAAGAGGAGAATGGAGGAGAAGGGATTGCGACATGGCCATTCCCCCGGGGGTGATTTCTCACTTTCTGTCTCTGTGTCTCTCTGCCTTTCTGGTGAGCGCACACTCCCTATAGTGAAAATCTCTCCAAATAAAAGAAAAAGAAAAAAAGAAAAAAGATATACCATGCCAATAATATGCCTAGGAAGTCAAAGGGAGTATATTATTATCAGACAAAACTATTTCAAAAAATATGTATAATATATTGCCAGATACAAAGAAGAGTACTTCATAACAGAAAAGGGTCCACAGGGAGACTTGACATTAAGAAACTGTATGACTCCAATAACATTGCTTCAAAATACATGAGGAAAAATGGACAGAACTACTTTACAGAGAAATAAGATGACTTCATGAACATGATCTCCTCTCAGCTGTTGATAAGACAACTACACGAAAATAAAGCAAATGGTCAGATCTGTCAATAAACCACATTTTATTGACATTAATAAAATGCACTCACACGCCCACAGCAGAATACTATTGTTTCAGGTGCCAGTGGTACATTTGCCAGGCTAGACCATATTGTGGACTGTAAAACAATGTTCAACAAATTTGAAGATATTGCAATCAGACACAATGTATTTTCTAACCATAATGGAATTAAATTAGAGATCAATATCAAAAAGATAATCAAAAAATACCAAATATTTGAAAATCAAACAACAAAATTCTAAATAATCTTTGGATCATGGGTACTAGAAAATATTTAAAATTCAATGATAATGAAGTAGAGCATAAAAATGTGTAGGACAAGCAGGTGGTGTGGTGGTTAAGGTGTTGGACTCCCACATGGCTGACCATGGTTCAAATCCCAGACCTGGTGACTTGAGAATCACACATGGTGCATGCACCTGTGTACTCAAAATCCCAAAAGGAGAATGGAGAAGGAATTCTGGTACGGCTATCCCCCCAGGGGATGATTTCTCTCACTTTCTCTGTCTTGTCTTGCTCTGTCTCTCTCAGATTAGCTCATGTACCCTGCGGCATGACCATACCCCCGGGGGGTGATTTCCTGCTTTCTGTCTCTATGTCTCTCTCTGTCTGTCTGGCGAGCGCACGCGCCCTATAGCGAAAACCTCTCAAAAAAAAAAAAAAAAGACATTTAACTCTTTTAGCTCTTATATTTAGATCCATCTTTATTTAACCCTTGGATATGACATGGTGTAAAACTTAAACTTCATTTCCCATTCACACTACATGGATATGCAGGTGCTCAGTTACACGTGTTGAAAACCCCATCTTTTCTCCATTTAATTACCTTGGCAACTTTGTCAAAATCCAGCCGATAATATCTGTTTAAACCCACAGTTGCACTCCATTCTGCTAGAGTAATCTGTATGTCTGTTCTCCCACCAATACCATGTTATGTTGATTACTGTAGCCTCATAACAGGTCTTAAAATAAAATCAGTCTTCTGAATTTGTTCTTGTTATTCAAAATTGGATAGTGATTCTATTAATAATAGATCTATGTCTTTCCCTACTGTTTTTAAAATGGACATGTCTATTAAAAATAAAGCTATAAATATGTTATTTGGATTGCATCAAATCTATCAAGGAATTTGGGAAGAATATCCATCTCACTATAAGCATGGTCTATTCCTCCATCCTTCATGTCTTCTGTTATCTCTCTTTGAGCAAAGACGTGCCTTGTAATATATAATGTATGAGTGAAGATTCTTACTTTCAAATAACATTTAATGTTTTGGATAATCTTTGAACAAGAAGTTGCAAAGATAGTATTGAGTGGTCATTTAACTTTTTTTTTCTTTTTTGGAGAGGTTTTCGCTATAGGGCGCGTGCGCTCGCCAGACAGACAGAGAGACAGAAAGTGAGAAATCACCCTCCAGGGGGGATGGTCACGCCGCAATCCCTTCTCCTCCATTCTCCTCTCAGGATCTTGGGCACACACACACACACGCCCAGTGTGAGTTCTTAGCCACCGGGTCCGGGATGCGAACCGCGGTTGACTACGTGGGAGTTCAGCGACATAGCCATTATGCTAACTGCTGGTTCCCAGTGGTCATTTAACTTTTGACCAATTTTCTCTAATGTTGATACTTATATGTCCATTGTATATTTCTTTTAACTATGAAATTATCATTATTATGTTATAATTGACTAAATGATATAGTTTACTTATTTATTTTATTTTTTATTGCCATAGAGCATGTGTGCTGGTCAGAGAGAGACTAGAGACAGAGAGGGAGAAAACCCCTAATGGGGGATGGTCATGACACAATCTGTTCTTCATCTCTCCGTCTGTCAGGATTTGGGGCACACATGGGCCCAGGTGGTTTTCAAGGTGCCAGGGCTGGGATTTGAACTGTGGTTGGCCATGTGGGAATATCTCCCACCCACTATGATACAGGGCCAGTCCTAAACTGTGAAGTATATTTGCACTTCACCAGTTTTTCCTCTAACGTACTTTTGTGAGTGTGAGGATCCTGTCTAGGATATCGCTTTGCATATAGCTGAGTATTTTTGCTGTTACTATAAATGAAGATTATAAAATTGCCATTTTCTAATTGTTACTAGTATATAGAGATAGACACAGTTTCTTTGACTCAGTACCTTGTAGTATGGCCTTGCTAAATTGATTTATTAATTCTAGTAACTTTTGGTAGTTCCTTAGGGTTTTCTATATACATGATCACGCTTCCTGCAAATTAGGACATTTTTACTTGTTCCTTTTCTATTTATATGGTTTTATTAATGTTCTTGCCTTTTACACTGGTTAGGCTATTGAGGACAAAGTTCAATGAGAAATGGAGAAGACAGACATCTTTGCTCTGTTGCTGATCCTAGGGAGAAAGCATCGAGCCTTTCCTCACTGAGTGAGATGGTGGCAGGAGGCTTTTCCTTACTGTCCTTAACCACGTTGACAATGTTCCCTCCTAGTCCTGTTTTGCTAGAGACTTTAACATAAAAAAATGTTGAATTTTGACAAATGCTTTTTCCACATCTCTTAAAATGAACTGAAGACTTTTTTTTTTTTTTTTTTTCTTTTGGAGAGGTTTTTGCTATAGGGCGCGTGCGCTCGCCAGACAGACAGAGAGAGACAGAGAGATAGAAAGCAGGAAATCACCCCCCAGGGGGGATGGCCACGCCGCAATCCCTTCTCCATTCTCCTCTTGGGATCTTGGGCACGCACGCACACGCGCCCGGCGTGAGTTTTAAACCACCGGGTCCGGGACGCGAACCGTGGTCGACTACATGGGAGTCCAGCAACATAGCCATTACGCTAACTGCTGGTTCCCGTTAAATGTCTTTTTTAAATCATAGAAAAGCACTTTATGAAATTGAGTTAGTCACAAAAATCTGACTGCATAAAATATAAAATGAAAAGCATACAATGCAAAGCCAAAAAGTTATGAATGGGTTTAATTAAGATTAAAACTTACTTTTTTTTAGAGAGATTTTTGCTATAGAGCAGGCGCACTTACCAGAGAGACAGAAAACGAGAAATCACCCCCCGGGGGGGATGGCCACCCGCAATCCCTTCTCCTTCATTCTCCTCTCGGGATGTTGGAGATGCATGCACACAAGCCTGGAGTGAGTTTTAAGCTGCCAGGTCCAGGACTTGAACCGTGGTCGAGTATGTGGGAGTCCAGTGACGTAACAATTACACCATCTGCTGGTCTCATAAAATGTATTCTTTTTTAAAAGAATTATTTAATTTTACTTATTCATTCATTTATTTTAATTTGACCAGAGAGAGACACACACAGAGAGAAAGAGGGAGAGCGAGAAAGCTAACCATCATGTCTGGGACTCAAACCATGGTCAGCCATGTGGGAATGCCTAGTGCCTAACCACCACGCCACCTGCTGATCCCAAAACGAATTTAATAAACATGTTAAGGGAAAAAACACAATCTGTAGAATGAAGAAAAATTTGCAAAGCACATAGCTGATAGGGAGCTAATGTCCAGAATATATAAAAAAAATTTACAACTCAATAATGAGATGAGTGGCCCTTATTGCTTGCACAAAAGATTTGAAAACAAATTCACAAGAGAAGAATGAAAGTCACTAAAAATTGTTTGAAAAGAAGCTAAACATCATTAGTTACCAGTAAGATGCAAATTAAACCACAAGGATACCAGAGCTGGCAGGTGGAATAGTGGTTAAGGTGCTGGACTCCCACGTGGTTGACCACAGTTTGAGCCCTGGACTGGCAGCTTGAAACTCACACCAGGAGCTCATGAATGAATGCCCCAAATCCCGAGAGAACAAAGAAGAAGGCATGGCAGCGTGGCCATTCCCTTTTAGGGGTGATTTCTCGCTTTCTGTCTCTCAGTTTCTCTCTCTTCAGGAACTGCACATACCCTATAGCAAAACTCTCTCAAAAAACAAATGAATAAATAAATAATTTTTGAAAAACACAATGACACCACCACAAAGCAACTAGAATGCAGAATGCATAACATTAAAATGACTTATGAGAATACTGAATATTGACAGCATGTGAATAGTTAGAAATCATCACAGTGCTGGTAGAAATGCAAAACTGTTACAACTAACTCATAAACCAGTACCACAGAGCCTTATATAATGAGACACACATCTACTTGATGACTCAATAATCCCACGTTCAGGCACTTATCCAAATCTATACCAACTTACACTTAAATGTTCATATTTGCTTTTTTTTTTTTCTTTTTTTGGAGAGGCTTTTGCTATAGGGCACATGCGTTCGCCAGACAGACAGAGAGAGACAGAGAGACAGAAAGCGAGAAATCACGCCCCAGGGGGGATGGCCACGCCGCAACCCCTTCTCCTCCATTCTCCTCTCAGGATCTTGGGCGGGCACGCACGCACACGCGCCTGGCGTGAGTTTAAGCCACAGGGTCTGGGACTCGAACCGCGGTTGACTATGTGGGAGTCCAGCGACATAGCCATTACACTAACTGCTGGCCCCCCCTTTTTTTAATTGCCAGAAGCATATTCATGTGCCAGAAAGAGAGGGAGACAGAGTTGTGGGTGAGGGGGAGAAAGCATCTCCAGAGGGTACAGTCCCACCACAATCCTTTCATGGCTGTTGGGTTGTTGGAAAAGTCATGACACATTTTTGCAACAGATGGTGCTAGTTCATTTTCTCTCTCTGATCAAAGTAAAAAATAATAATAATAAGTGGAATTAATAAATCAATCAATAAATCTTTTAAAAAATAAAAAGCAATGGGAAAAAATAAAGTTTGAATTCCTTTCCATAGAATTCCATTTAAATGTAGCTTAGATAAAATTTTGTTCTCACTTAATAAAATTTTAATAATCCATTATTTTGGAAAAGCTATATAATTAATGAAAAAGATTAAGATACTGACATCAAATTGTTGATTTATACCAAAATGCAGTTTATGAAGTGCTTACGTTTAGAAGTAAAGACATTTAATAAATTATAGTATGTCATATTTTGCTTCCATTTATATTTTGATGTGAGTCCTTTTATGTATATAAAAATGTATATATGGTCTGGCTTTGGGACGTAATGGTTAAGAGCTAGATTCCCCCATGGCCAGCTTCAGTTTAAATTCTGGCCCGGGGAACCTTGAAAAACATGCTAGGCATGTGTGCACGCATGTCCAGAATCCCAACAGGAGAAACGGAGAAGGGATTGTGGCATGATTGCTTTGTTTTGTTTTCCTCCCTCTCTGCCTCTCTCTGGCAAGTGCAAATGCCTCCTGCAAAAAAAATCATATGTTGAGCATTTGGACCTGATGCTTGAAAATTTTTGTCACTTTAAAATTAAATCTAAAATGTTAAATCTAATATCATCTCTATTCAGTGAAACCACAAAACGGTGTTAAGATTTTGCTAAATAAAATAAAAAGAAATGGTTTGAGGTATATATTACTATATCTGAACTTGTATTGATAGTTAGGGAACTGGTAGTTAATATAATTCCATGTTTTAGTTGCAAATACCAACACCAGGAAACACCCTGATCTTACTGAAACAGAGCCCAAGAGCCCATGAGCTCAAAGTCTAGATTCGGGCTGGCCCCCAGTGCACAGGTTAAGGCTGTGTGCTGACATCTGGACCCTGCACTCCTGGCCCCAGTTCAAATACAGGCCCTGGTGGCTTGAAAAACATGTGAGACGCATTTGTATGCACACCCTAAAGAAAGTCATGTCAGGGGGTAGTTTTCCTCTCTCTGTGTCCCAACCTGGGGCACAGTCGAACAGGTTTCCTGAGGGAAGGAGTGAGAGACAGGACGAACGATGCAGTGTTACAACACGGAGACAACACAGTGTTACAACTCTTCAGGGTCATCCGTTTATTGTGGGCAGCATGGAGACGACACAGTGTCACAGCTCTTCAGGGTCTTCATGGTCGTCTGGAGATGACATGGTGTTAGCTCTTCAGGGTCGTCTGGCGATTGTGGGCCAGGGATCGTGGTTATATACATGCTGGTGAGCAGTGATTGGTTGTTAAAAGGTGGGTTATGATTGGCTGCTTTTGTGGACCAATCATGAGGTGCTGGATATGCAAATCTGAGGGATTCTAGTGGCCAATCAAAGTATGGTTTTGAAGGTGAGGTTTTTGAAGGGGAGCCTTTGTCATTGTGTAATTGTTTGCTCTCTGAGAAACCGGTGATATTCGCTGATGCACAGCCTCCCACATCTCTGACATGTGCACATACCCTCTGGCAATTAAAAAGAGAGAGAGAGAGAGAGAGAGAGAGAGAAACATTCTGTATTTCTTTTGAATTATTTTCTTGATTTTAGGCATTGATTTCCTTCCATATCAAGATGCAAAACATTCAAATGCTCCATTGTATGCAAGTGAAAGGCTCCCTGACTTACCTGGCAGGCCAGTGTGATTTCACAGGACATGAGCTTTAATTTCTTTCTCTTCAGCTTAGAGACCAGACCCAATTACACTGCAGCTGTGACACTCAAAGTGCCAGGGTCGCTGTGACTTTTGAGAATGTTGGCTGCAAATATGCCATATATTCCTTAAGGAAAATGGAGAGAAAAGGCTAGTGGCAATTTAATTGTCATCATCACCCTTACCATCAGTAACATTTACTGTGTTCTTCCGATCGTCTGCACATATTCTTCACATAAAAGCCATTGCAGTGCACGCCATCTCTCTTCTTTGAGTTGTTCATGACCTCTCTTAAATTGTATCAGAAACTCATAGACCTATAATAGATGAGGACTTTTACTCTGTGTTAGTGTCATAATAGTGTAAATGTGCGCATTACCACCATAGACTTTCGGAGTTTGCTGACTGTTTTCACAGATAATGCTTCTTGGGGGAAAGTGTATGTGATGTGAAACTCTGGATTCATGTTATTTAAAAACTAACATATTTTCTGTGGCCACAGTGCTTACAATAAGCAATAAAATGAGAGAACCTATTACTTAAAGAAAAAAAGAAAGAATTAAAAAAAGAAAGAAGAAAGAAAATCACACCAGGAGCATGTGTGTACGTGCCCAAGATCGTGGGAGGAGATCGGAGGAGAACGGATTGTGTGGTGGCATCTCTGCTTGGGCATGATTTCTCACTTTCCCTCTCACTGTCTCTCTCCCCGACTCCCCCACCCCAGTGCACAGGCCCTAAGGCAAAACCTCTAATAAATAAATAACTAATGATAATAAAGGGTAGGGTATTAAACTGCAACATACCTATTGTATTCTTCACCACTTAGGAAGAAAAAAAAAAAAGTCAGTCTCACTTCAGCATTTCCTGGTTGGGGCCTTACAAATTATTGACCTCAGGGCCTGCAGGTGGCGTGGAGGTAAAGTGGCTGGTCCCAGATGGCTGGCTTCACTGTTCCAGTTCCAGACCTGGCAGCAGGAAAATCACACCGGGCTCCTGTGCATGTGTGCCCAAAATCTGAGAGGAAAACGCAGTGATGCCAGCTAAAATCCAGCAGCCGTCTCTGTGAGTAATCGAGAGGCAAACAAAGAGAGAAATGAGCTTAGTTAGCTGTGTCCGAGCACAGGGAGTAGCCGAGAGCTACCAAGACCACAATCAACTCCCAGACAGAAATTTCCAGAGCATTATATACATTACACTTTCTCGTGTATCTACTGTTATCTGTTGTATAACATAAATTAAGCTAGCTCCGTGTTCCTCTTACCTTTATTCTGTACACTTTTTCCTTTCACATGACCTTTGGCACCCTGTTTTTGTTCTTAGGTGACACTGAATCAGTTAACTCAGAGTTGTAACATATGTTGATAGATTAAGGGGAGCTGCAATGCATTTTCTTTAAGCTGTACTGTTTAACAAACAATCTAAATATCTGTGAGTAGCTATTACAGTAAATGACATTATTACAGTTTTCCCAATTATCCTGCTGCACTGTGTCCCTTGAATAAACATGCCCATTTGTAGCCAGGACCCAGTCCTGTGGCATTTTCATGACCTTGTCTAAAACAAGCGGCTTTAGTTTCCTCTTCTAAGCAAACAGGCTTATTTATGACCTTATTTGTTACAGCATTACATTAGTTATGGAAGCCATGCGCGGCGCCGTGCACCAGTTAGCCCTGAAATTATAAGAAAGAGGAATAAAGTAAAGCAAAAACCAGAGTTAAATATTTTTTTTCCTTTTCCTGTTATAGTAGGAATAGGGATTATGGCATGGCCATCTTGGGGGAGTGAGGGGGAAAGGTTTCTCACTTTGTATTTCTCTATCTCTCCAGTGAGCAAATTTACCCCCCCCCCAAATTAACTTCATTAAATCTTCATTCTAGTGTCCACACAGATAAATGTCTTACATTATTAAATGGAAGATATCCACAAAGCACTTCTACTATATTCCAGAGTAGGATGTTTGTGTCAGGGAAAATAATTTTTTGAGCTGGATTAGCTTCAATTTTAGCAATTTTACTGGAAAGAATGAGTGACACAGATGATATGATTATTTCAACTTGGATATTTCACTTACATATTTGACATTTGATATTTGGTCAAGTCTGTTCCTTCAAGATAATCCACTGAGTAATTCTGCCAATGATGCAATGAAAGCTTCCAAGAGAAGATTAGAATTTTGAAGAATCCATATTTACCCCCGTTACCCTGACCCCTTCCCAGGGCTTACAACCTTTGCTGGTGGAATCTGTGAAAATATAATACATGCCTCTTTTTGTCGTTGTTGTTATTTTGAGTTTTGTTTTTGTTTTTGTTTTTGTTTTTGTCTAGGGTGTGTGCACTCCCAAAACAGAGAGAGAAGGAAAGTGAGAAATCACCGTCTAGGGAGGATGGCCACGCAGCAATCCCTTCTCTTTCATTCTCCTCTGGGGATTTTAGGCACCCACACGGGCCTGGCATGATTTTCAAGCCTCAGGGTCAGGAACTCAGACCACCCAGTAGGCCATGTGAGAATCCAGCACCTTAACAGCCACCACGCCACCTGCAGGCCCAACACATGTGATTTTTACAATAATTTGTAAAAGGTTCAACACCAGAGTTATATAATTTGGTGAAACACAGTACTTTTCAAAATCTTAATTAGTGGTGGCGGCGTTCTCCATCGGAGACACTCATTCTGCCTGACCTTCACTTTTCTCTGTGGATCCATTTTTAATCCACATCCTTTCCCCTCCTGGCATCCACATGGCCCCCCAACAGGGACACAAGCAGGGAAGATAATGCGAGTGGACACTCCCGTGGGTGGCCAACAATGAGAAAGTAAAAGAAAAATACTGAGAGGAAAATAAGGAGTGGATGTACAGTGGGCATAAAACAAGAGAACCTCCCTGAGGGGAAAAAAGAAAATAATGCATTAGTGCAAGATCCATTCAATGTGCAAGACAGACATACGGATATCAGTGTAACAGAACATGAAATAGTCAATGAGCTGTTTCAGGTCTCACCTCGCAAAAGGTGAAATGAGCCTTTAAGAAGCTCATGTTCAGGGTCAATAGGTGGCCTAGTGATTGAGACACTGGGTTCCCACAGGCTGACAGGGGTTAGAGCCCCAGACCTGATGGCTTGCTTTCTCACTTTCCCTCTCTCTCTCTGTCTCTATCTGGTGCTCTGTAGCAAATAAAAAAATAATAATAATAAATAAATAACTTTTAAGAGATTATTAAAAATAAGGTAATACATGTCATTTTAATGTACTATTAAAGATGAATGTCCAGGATTGTCTGAAAAAATTGTGAAAAGCATTCTGAGACCAGTAGATGGTGTCATGGTAATGTCGCTGGACTCCCACCTGACCAACCACAGGTTCAAGTCCCAGATCAGTAGCTTCAATAGCCGGTGCACTCGCCTGCGTGCCCAAGATCCCAAGACGAAAATGGAGGAGAAGGTATTGAGGCATAGTCATCCCCCTGTCGTGGGGAAGATTTTTCAGTTTCTATTTCTCTGCCATTCTCTCTCTTCCAGCGAGTGCATGAACCCTATAGCAACTCTAAAACAAACAAACAAACAAACAAACAAAAAAAACTTCCTATACTTTATAAGGCTATTTTTTCCATATGCTTCAACCAAAAGAACAGATTAAATATAGAAGTAGACATGAAAATCTAGGGGTCATTTACTGACACAGACAAAGACTTCTAAAAATGTAAAAAGATCCATTCTTCTTATTTTGGAAAATAATTATTTCTTATAAATATAGTTCCTGTTAACATGCCTCTGTTTATTTAGGGTCATTAATACTCTCAATAAATTAAATATTTTAAATGGTTTTAGTTTCCAATATGCTAAATATTGATAGGTATACCCACATAAGCACAATTACCTTTGGAGTCCTCATTCATTTCTAGCAGCATATAACATCCTGAAACCGAATTGTCTGAGAACCGCTGACTTCAAAGCTTCTGTCCAGGTCTCAGGGGGACGAGGTGACAAGGAGCTCAGTGCACGACAAAAAGGGTCAGGGCGAAGGCGGGTCTCAGTCTCCAGGCGGAGTCCGGGGCGGGGAAGCCCAGCACTGGGGCGGCCCCTTCTCCCCGACTTTCACTTCTTCCTCTCCCAATCGCGTTGGGTCCTTCTGACCGGACACTCCTGACGCGACCCCAGCTCTCACTCCCATTGGGCGCCCTGTTCTCACAGGAGCCAATCAGCGCCGTCGCCGCTCCCGGTTATAAATTCCCCGGGAAGCAGCTGGGGCTCAGATCGCCCCAGACTCTGGGGATGGCGGTCATGGCGCCCGAACTCTCGTCCTGGTGCTGTCCGGGGCCCTGGCCCTGACCGAGACCTGGGCGGGTGAGCGGGGGTCGGGGTCGGGGGAGAACCGGCGTCACGGGAGGAGCGAGGGGACCGCCCGGCGGAGACGCGGGGCCCGGGAAGCCCCGTCTGCCCCCTGTCCCCTGTCCTGACCCCGTGTCCGCCCCTCCGTGTCTCGGGTCTCCGGAGCCTCGTCCCCTCCTGGCCCCATGGAGCTCGGACCCGGGTCCGCAGGGAGGAGGGTGGGGTCTCACTGCCAGTACCCCCAGGCTCCCATTCCATGAGATATTTCGAAATCAGCGTGTCCCGGCCGGAAGGGGAGCCCCGGTACATCAGGGTCGGCTACGTGGACGACACGCAGTTCACGCGGTTCGACAGCGACTCGGCGAGTCAGAGGGAAGAGCCGCGGGCGCCCTGGATGGACAAGGTGGACCCGGAGACCTGAACTGGGACCTGAACACGCGGAGAGCCAAGGACAACGCACAGACTTTCGAGGGAGCTTGCAGAACCTGCGCGGCTACTACAACCAGAGCGAGGCCGGTGAGTGGCCCGGGCCGACTCAGGTCCCGACCCCCTGGCTCCCCACGGACGGGCGGGGTAGTCCCTATTCCTGGGTCCAAGCGTCACCTGGAACTGAGGGACCCGCCAATACTCTGCATCCGGAAGAGCCCGCGGGGAACTTGGGTTTAATTTTTAGTTTAGGCTGAAATCCCGGGGGCTGCTCCAGGTGAGGGCTGGACTAACGGGGTGTCTGCCTGGGGTCCCGTCCAGGCTCTCACACCCTCCAGAGCATGTACGGCTGCGACATCGGGCCTGACGGGCGCCTCCTCCACGGGTACCACCAGCTCGCCCACTACGGCCTGGACTACATCGCCCTGAACGAGGACCTGCGCTCTTGGACCGCGGTGGACACAGCGGCCCAGATCACCCAGCGCCAAGTGGGAGGCGTCTGCTTGGGCCAAGCGCTTCAGGGCCTACCTGGAGGGGGAGTGCATGCAGTGGCTGGGCACACACCTGCAGAACGGGAAGGAGACGCTGCAGCGGGGCCACGGGGGTTCCGGATCTCCTGTCCTGCTGGGGCTGCTGACCCACACGGAGGGGAAGAAAGTGGGGTTTGGTGTCCTGGGTAAAGTGCTGACTCCCACAGGGTGACCGCTGTGTGAGACCCACACAGGGGCTGGAAAATCGCCTCAGGGCGTGTGTGTGCCCAAAGTCCAGGGAGGAGATGGAGGAGGAGGAATGTGGTGTGGCCATCCCTGGGGGTGATTTCTCACTTTCCCTCTCACTGTCTCTGTGTCTCTCTCACCTGGTGAGAGCATGCCCTATGGCAAAACCATAAAAAAAGTAAATAAAATAAAAATAAATAAATAAAACACACAGAGAGAGAAACAAACAGGAGGGACCAGCACTTAGCGTAACAGCTCTGTCGCTGGACTCCCACGTAGTCAACTGCGGTTCGCTTCCCCGACCCGGTGGCTTAAAACTCACACCAGGCGCATGTGCGTGCGTGCCCAAGATCCCGAGAGGAGAATGGAGGAGAAGGGATTGCGGCGTGGCCATCCCCCCTGGGGGGTGATTTCTCGCTTTCTGTCTCTCTGTCTGGCGAGCGCACACGCCCTGTAGCAAAAACCTCTCAAAAAAAAAAAAAAAAAAGAGAGAGAGAGAGAGAGAAACAAACAGGAAAGAAAGAAAGAAACCAGGATTGACTCAAAAATAAGAAAGCCTCTCACTTCTGTCGGGCGGCATCCTCGTGGTTTTCAGATCCTACACCAGAGACTGACTCGCCCAGAGCCCCCTCCTCTCAGGTAGTGAGGGTCAGTCTCTGGGAATACAGTGGGGACAGTCCTGAAGTCACAGTCAGCAGTGCGCGGGGACTCTGGCTGCGGTTCTGTCCACCCCTACCACTCAGGCCTTGATCTAGGCCGACCCACAAATGAGTGAGAGCTGACCCCAGTTACTCTGAGTCCCCTCCATCCACATCGGGACCAGAAGTCCCTGTTTCCCCCTCAGAGACTGAGATCCTACCCAGGCTGTTCACTTGAATCCACTACTTCCCCAGGAGTAGATCCCCCCAGACACCTGAGCCCAGGCTTAGTGCGCCCCCTCCCCAGCCCAGGTGTCCTGTCCACGCCCAGATGGTCACACAGGGCCACTTTCTGGACAGTGGGAGGGACTGCATCATGTCTGAATTTCCCGACTCTTCCCCGCAGACCCCCCGAAGGCACACATGACCCACCACCCCACCTCTGACCATGAGGCCACCCTGAGGTGCTGGGCCCTGGGCTTCTACCCTGCGGAGATCTCCCTGACCTGGCAGCGGGATGGGGAGGACCAGACCCAGGACATGGAGCTGGTGGAGACCAGGCCTGCAGGGGACGGAACCTTCCAGAAGTGGGCGGCCGTGGTGGTGCCTTCTGGAGAGGAGCAGAGATACACGTGCCACGTGCAGCACGAGGGGCTGCCTGAGCCCCTCACCCTGAGATGGGGTAAGGGGGGCTCAGAGCTCTTGTCAGGGAAAGCAGGAGCCCTTCCTGAGACCTCAGCAGGGTCAGGACTGAGGCCTGGGGGTCACGGCCTCACCTCCCTTCTCCTCCCTTCCCAGAGCCGCGTCCTCAGTCACCCATTCTCATCGTGGGAATCGTCGCTGGCCTGGTTCTCCTTGGAGTTCTGGTCACAGGAGCCATTGTGATCTGGAGGAGGAGCTCAGGTAGGAAGGGGAGGTCTGAGCTGTCCTGTCCCAGGTGGGGGTGCCCTGCCTGGTGACTGGGAGGTGCCACCACACACACGTGCTCGCCCAGGCTGAGGACCTCTGTGCTGAGGCTGCTCACTCCTCTGTAAGGTGTGACAACCAGTCACATGCCTGTCACCTGGTGCTGTGGGGATGGGGACCTGGTTCCCAGCAGTCAGAGGTCACAGGGACAGTCCCTGCCGAGGACGGTCCTCCAGGTGTGCTGTTGGTCCACCTCCCACATCTCCATCCTCACATTCCCTGACTCTGTCCTGGGTCTGTAATCACAGTTCTGGAAACTTCTCTGGGGCCCAGGGTTACTGGCTCCGAGGACCCCATGGACCTGTCCCTCACAGGTGTTTTCTCCTCACAGGTGGAAAGAAAGGGCACTATGCTCAGACTGCCTGTGAGTATGAGGGGAGGTGACCTGACCCCTGGGACAACACAGACAGGAGCCCCTGGGGACACCCTCCATATTCCTTCTCTAGCTCCTCCCCTGTGCTCTGAGCAGGCCATGTTTGTCCCCCCAGGCAGCGACAGTGCCCAGGGCTCTGATGTGTCTCTCACGGCTCCTAAAGGTGAGACCCTGCAGGGCTGGGGTGGGGAGGGGACAGGACTGGGCTGTGGGGATCTGGGTTAGGACGTGTCGAGCACACGAAGGCCTCATCAGAGGTTCCTGTTACAGTGACTGACGTGAGTTGTTCGTGATTCTCTCCTTAGTGTGAGACGGCGGCCTGTGAGGACAGAGGGACACGAGATTGCTCAGTCTCTGCCCCGCCACTGTGACGTCAGTGTCCCCGACCGCTCTTCCTGCACCTGGCGTCTGACCGTGTCTGCGTGTCTGTGTCCCTGCAGCCTAGTGTGAGGACACAGGGACTCAGCCTGTCCCGACACCAGGGCCCTCCCCACTGCCCTGTGCCCTCTGCCCTGACCAGCTTTCCTGCTCCAGGAGGGGCAGGACAGGACGTCCCCACCCCGTCTCCCCTCCTGGCACAGTGAGCTGCAGCTTCCTGCTTCCTTATTCAAGATAAGAATCTGGATACCAATTTGTTTTTTAAATTCTTGGGGTTAGACTTGGTTAATGGGTAAATTAAAGCAGAAGAAAAAATTTTAATCTCACTTGAAAAATTAAAACCTGACAGCCCTCCAGACCTGTGTTTGCTGTGCGGGGTCTGTGGCCGCGGGATCGGGAGGGGCTGACAAGGACGGGGCCGTGGACAGTCAGCGCTCCGTCCATCGTGGGTTTGGCGTGGTCACTCCCCTAGGTCACCTTTGCTGCTTTGTCCTTGTCCCACCTAGGCTGTGACCACAGGGATTAGACATCACCTGGGAACCTGCCCCGTCCCCAGGGCTGTGGGCAGCGAGGGCCCTGTGTGCCCCGTCAGCCTCGGCCCAGGCCTGGGTCCGCCCTCACCCCCCCTGGTGTATTTATCTGTTGTTTCTTTGTGTCTGTGAAGGCGTCGCCTGTTCTTGTTCTCAGGCCCCAGTTCTGCTCTCGTCCTCTGAGTGTCCCTCCTCTGACAGCAGCAGGAGTCACTTTCCTGTCCCTGTCCCCATAAGACCCAGGTAGCCCAGCTCACAGGGTCTGTGGTACCGAGAGATGGGTTTTCAGACTCGTCCTGCTCCTGCCCTTCTAGGGCTGTTCCCGGGTTCTCTTTGTCATTTCCACATCACGTTCTAAGTCCATGTTCTGGAATTTGCAGAGAAGAAGGCTCTCCTAATTGCTTGTTCTAAATACATTAATTAGACCCATGAGTCAAGGATCCTTCTGTTAAAAGAGAGAGAGAGAGAGAGAGAGAGAGAGAGAGAGAGAGAGAGAGACAGCTGCGTGTGCCGTGTGTGCAGCAGGTGGGAGGGAGGGAGGGCAGCACTGAGCGAGCACAGGCGTGCTGACGTCAGGTGACAGGACGCGGTGACACTGCCACAGCAGCATTCACCCTGTGGTCACATCAGTAAAGACACTGCCTTAGGACAGGGAGGAGCTCTGCAGTGCCCCCTCACTCAGCTCTACCTGCTGAGCACTGGCTGTCGGCCACTGTTTTTGCATCCGAGTTACTCCATGAACTAAGAACAGCCCAGAACTCCCCGCCCTGTGGAGCCCGTGTTCTCAGAGAGACACAGACTGCTCTGTGGGCAGAGTGAACACGGAGAGTGTGTGTGCTGGCAGGGGTGGGTGCTGGCGGGGAGGTGACCCAGAGTGTGGGTGCGGGGACAGGGAAGGGGGCTGTTTACTAGGGGGTCAGCATGGGCCTCACTGGCAAGTGACCTCTGGGGAAAGATTCCAAGGACACAGGATGTCTGGGCACGTCCTCACCAGGCAGAGGAACCTCCAGGGCGAATGGGAGGGACAGGATCCTGTCTGTGCTCTGGGAGGGACGAGGGCTGTGGCGTGTCTGGAACAGAGCAGGTGAGGGGAGGTCAGAGGTCAGGCCAGTGTGTGCAGGCCTGCGGGATGCTGGAAGGAGTCTTACTCTGAGCAAGATCTTCCTGAGCACAGACATGTCCAGCTTCTCTCCTGAAAGGCCCTCTCTGCTGCTGCGCTGAGCACAGAACCGGGAGACGAGGGGGTGAGGAGGTGGGAGCTGTGAGGACAGTGCGGGGTCCAGGCCAGACGCTGCTGCTTCATCCGGGCACCTGGGGGTGAGCAGTGGGCACAGCAGGGACGACTGGGTTCTGGGTAGGTTCTGAGGGGGAGGCAGCATTTCCTAGGAGACCAAACCCAGGTGTGAGGAAGAAGCGTCAGGGAGGACACCGGAACTGGAGATGGAGGGGCGTGAGTGAAGGGGGAGGACTCTGGGGGGAGCACATCTGAGGGGCAGGATCAGTGTCCAGGGCAGGAGGTGCGGACTCTGAGGGGCTGTTAGAAATGCAGGGAGGGGGACCAGCAGTTAGCGTAATGGCTATGTCGCTGGACTCCCACGTAGTCGACCGCGGTTCGAGTCCCGGACCCGGCGGCTTAAACTCATGCCGGGCGCGTGTGCGTGCGTGCCCAAGATCCCGAGAGGAGAATGGAGGAGAAGGGATTGCGGCGTGGCCATCCCCCCTGGGGGGTGATTTCCTGCTTTCTATCTCTCTGTCTCTCTCTGTCTGTCTGGCGAGCGCATGCGCCCTATAGCAAAAACCTCTCCAAAAAAAGAAAAAAAAAAAAAAAAGAAATGCAGGGAGGGAGTGGGGTGTGTGTGGGGGGGGTCAGACAGATGAGCCTGGAGTTAGGGGAAATGTCTGGGCTGGAGGAGAGATTTCTGAGCTGACGTCACACACTGAGAACCCCTGAGGCCCCACGTGGTGATTTGCTAAGAAGAGAAAGAGGACAGGGACGAGCCTGGGCAGGGCACACTCCCAGAGCAGACGGGGCACATACCAGGAGCGTGCCCATGCGCTGTGTGGTGACTCGGTCCTCAGCTTTATTAGAAGCTGCCTGTGTCCCCCACCATGGCCATGCCCCCTGCCCTCCCCAGCACTAGGAGCACAGCACAGCTCCGTGTCCCCGTCGGCACTTGGCACTGCAGCTGTTTGGACGTGAGGAGCTCTAGTCGGTGAGTAATGGCACGTCTGCGTCCTCACTCCCAGCTCCCGGTGAAAAACGGCCACAAGCATCTTCTCACGTCCTCACTTGCCGTCCGTCTGTCTTCCCTGGAAGGTTTCCGTTCACACATTTGCTCATTTTTAAATTAGGCTGTTTGTTTTCTGATTGTTCAGTTTTAAAGCTCTCTATTCTAGACGCAATCCTGTATCAGAATTACGAATATTTCCCCCAGTGTGTGGACTTCACTGACATAAAACTCACATTAACGTGGGGCCAGCAGGTGGCAGAGTGGTTAAGGCAGTGGATGGTTACGTGGCCAACCACGACTGGAGTCCTGACCTGGCAGCTTGAGGATCATGCCGGGCACGTGGGCGTCTCTGCCCAGAATCCTGGGATGAGAAGGGGGAGCTGCAGGTGGCCCTCCCCCCTGGGGGGATTTCTCACTTTCCCTCCCTCCCTCTCTCTCTAGGGCACACGCCCCATAGCAAAAACCTTGAAAAAGTGACAATAGATAACATTAAAATCCCTTACACTGTGACACCCTCGACAGATGACATCCAGGTCACGTGCTCACACTCAGGTCTGGCCCTCTGCTCTAAGACCAAAGACCTTACCCGATGATTTTGCCTCTAAATATCCATATTTGAAAAATGTGGTCTAAACTATACAGACAGCACTTCCCTCTGAAAAAAGCTAAAAATGCCACCTCTTTTCAAAAGCATCACACTTCTGACAAGATCGTAATAAGTGACCGCACCCCAGAGAGCAGGGAGAGACACTGTGGGGTCCCCGCAGAGGACATGCCTGAGAATGGGGAGAGGCTCTGCGGGTTCATGGCCCGGGGCCGGACACAGGGGCCTCGCACTTCCAGCTTTTTCTTGAGACTTTTTCTAATAATCTTCCCTCCTCTATATAATTTTTAGCATAGCTTTTTGATCATGGTGTATTTATATAATTTATAGTTCTGACATATTCATTGTAGAAAAAATTTTAAATGCTAACAGATATTAATTACAAAAATAGCCCGTAATCCTCATACCCAGAGATATTTGCTGCATTTTCCTCTAGTCTGTTATACATCCTCCTGCTGCTGCCTGAGTTCCAGGTCTCTCTCTCTCTCTCTCTCTCTCTCTCTCTCTCTCTGTCAAGTGACAGCACAACCTCAGTGTCCTGGGGCCCTGCACTCTGCAGTAGCCATGTCCCAGGCCAGCTCTCTCACACCCCCGAGGGGAATTTCTCTCTTTCTCCTCCCTCCTCAGACCCTCCAACCTGTCCCCTGCCCACTCTTAGGTGATGAGCTGATTCCTTTCTCCCTGAGAAGAGATGACTCAGGTGAGAACTGTGTCATCACCCCACCTCCCCCACAGCTCCGTCTCCTCAGCCTCCCCCAGTGATGGTGGGGGTCCTGCTCCTGTCTAAGGCCACCCCTGCACTGGGACACGATCAGACCTTCCCTCCCTACGCCATCAGTTTCCACTCTGCTGGCTCGTCCACTCCTGCACACAAACATGCCACAGGCCCTGCCATTAAAACACACAGAGCTAAACCCAGTAGGTCAGAACAAGGTCCTCCCATAAAAGCCACCACCTGACCTCAGGGTTCCTCCAACAGCCGCCCCTTCTCTGTGACACCCCTGCAGAACAGTCCCCTTTCATGTTCTCTCTTTAACATCAAATAGATACATGGGCAGTTTTCTTCTTTGTTTTGAGTTTCCTATAGACACAGAGAGAGGGAAAGTGAGAAATCACCTCCACACACACCCCAGGGGATGGCCATGCCATAATCATTTTCCACTGTTCTCCTCTCAGGACTTTGGACACACACACACACACACACACGCACGCACACACACACGCACACACAGCCAGAATGTTTCTCAAACTACCAGGTCCAGGACTCAAATCACACAGTAGGTCACGTGAGATCTGGTCACCTTAACCTCCACACCACCTCCTACCCCATGGGCAGTGTTTTGAAAGTCAAACACTTCTACGAGGCGTGTTGTGAACACAGATGTCCCCAGTCCATGAGCCCTGCTGTCTGGTCCCAGGGCCATCTGCTGCACTCCCCTGCCTGGCTCTCACTGTGACGTCTGTGCCTCTAACCAGCACACTGCGTGCTCCTTCCTGGTCAGTGTTATGTGACACCTTGAGTGGAGAGCTCCCTTCACACACCCCTGTATTGCCGACACAGCTGTTTTATAATTTGTGCAGCTCCGTGTTCACTGTTTACATGACCACAACAACGCCAGTCACCTCTAGGCTGTCAGCCATGGTTACTTTTCTCCCCTGAGCTGATTTCCAGTTTCCCTGGAGTTGGTAAACGTGCTGCTCCTTCATTTGCTTAATTCCCGTTGTCTCATCACAGCATCTCTCCCTAACTCTCCCAGCCTCTGCTATAGTGTGAATATGTCCCCAGAGTTCAGGTTGGAAACTTGACCCCCAGTGTGGTGCTGGGAGCTGGGCCTACAGGGCGGTGTCTGGGTCCTGGGGGCACTGCCTCCCCATCACAGGGACACCATCCTCACAGGAGGGCGCCCTGCTCACCTCTCTTGCCCTCCTCTTGCCCCTCCCTTTCTGCATTTGAGGACAAGGCGGGTTTTTGCCAGATGTGGCTGACGTCACCCTGGACCCCCCCAGGTTCCACACCTGAGAAAATGTATTCTGTTCCTACAATTTCCCACACCTGTGTGCTCAGCTAGAGCAGACTGAGCAGTCCATGGACACGTGCAGGCCTCTCCTGTAGCTCCCCAGCGTCATCTCCAGGAGACGCCTGTCCCCCAGCCTTCAGTCCTGCACACGTGGACCGGACGCCTGCACACCTGGGCAGGGCTGACATCGGGCCTCCTTCCCCTCGTCCTGGACAGCTCTTTATGTCACTCCTATGCAGGCTCCACGGTCACCTGGAACCCACTTGTCCCCTTTTATGGTTTTCTCCCTTGTCTGTGTTTCCCACTTCTTCCAACAGTACCCTGGGAACACGGGAAGTAAAACACTGAAACCCCAAACACCAGAAAATGGCCTTAGGCTGCCCCAGCACTTATTCCAACTCTGACTTGTACAGAATTCTTTGTCGAAAATCCCGTTCCTTGCAATTTCCATGGCACTCTCCGACATCGTCTCTCTCCCAAAGCTCTTTTTTTCCCTCAAGAAGTTTTTACGGTCAGTGTAAGTGTCCTTCCCCAGGATCTACTTCTGCTCTCTTAATGCTGCTGGATCCCACATGCCTGACTCTATAGTTCGAATCCCAGACACGGCTATCTGGAAATCACACTGAGCAAGTATGCATGCATGACCAGAATCCAGTGAGGACGATGGAGGAGAAGGGATTGCTGCGTGGCCATCCCCTCTGCGGAGTGATTTCTCAGTTTTCCTCATGTCTCTGTCTCTCTCCACAAACACATGCACCCTATTCCAAAAACTTAAAAATACACATATTATCATTATTAAATCTCCATTCTTCACTTTTAAAAGTCTAAATGATTAAATGGGAAATATGCACAGAGCACTTACACTACACCCCAAAGGAGTCTGTTTGTGTCAGGGAAAACCAGTTTGGAGCTGCATGAGCTTCATTTTTATGGAATAACAATTTTACTGGAAAGAATAAATGACAGGGACAGCATGATTATTTAGATGTGGATATTTCACTGACACTTTTGACATACAATTACTTGGCTGAACCTGGCCCCTCAAGATAATCCACTGAGTAATTTTGCCAGTGATAAAATAAAAGCTTCCAAGAGAAAATTAGAATTTTGGAGAATTTATATTTACCACCATTACTTTGACAGCTTCCCAATGCTAACAATATTTTCTGGTGGAATCTGTGGTAATATCAACTCGTGTAACTTTAAAAATAATTTTTTTTATCTTTTTTTTTTTTGAGAGGTTTTTCGCTATAGGGCGCGTGCGCTCGCCAGACAGAGAGAGAGAGACATAGAGACAGAAAGCGAGAAATCACCCCCCAGGGGGGATGGTCACACCGCAATCCCTTCTCCTCCATTCTCCTCTCGGGATCTTGGGCACGCACGCACACGCGCCCGGCATGAGTATTAAGCCACCGGGTCCGGGATGCGAACTGCGGTCAACTACGTGGGAGTCCAGCAACATAGCCATTACGCTAACTGCTGGTTCCCTAAAAATAATTTTAATTTAAGATTTGACACTAGAAGATTTATATAATTTGGTGAAACAACACTTTAAAAAATCATGCATTAGTGCAAGATCCATTCAATATGCAAGATAGACATGGATTTCAATGTAACAGAATATTAAAAATTCAACTATACTGTTTCAGGTTTTGCCTTGCAAATAGCCTTTAAGAAGCTAACATATGCAGGACCAGCAGTTAGCATAATGGCTATGTTACTGGACTCCCATGTAGTCGACCATGGTTCTAGTCCTAGACTGGGTGGCTTAAAACTCACGCTGGGCGCATGTGCGTGCATGCTTAAGATCCTGATAGGAGAATGGAGGAGAAGGGATTGTGGCGTGGCCATCCCCCCCCCCGGGGGGGGGTGATTTCTCGCTTTCTATCTCTCTGTCTCTCTGGCGAGCGCACGTGCCCTATAGCAAAAACCTCTCAAAAAAAAAAAAAGTGAAAGAAAAAAAAAGAAGCTAACATATGCCATTTCAAGGTCATATTAAAGGTGAAGGAACCAGCAGTTGATGTAATGGCTACGACTACTTCCATGTAGTCGACCATGGTTCGAGTCCCAGACCCGGTGGGTTAAACTCATGCTCGGTGTGTGTGCATGCATGCCCAAGATCCCAAAAGGAGAATTGAGGAGAAGGGATTGCGGTGTGTCCATCTCCCCGGGGGGGTGATTTATTGTTTTCTGTCTTTCTCTCTCTCTGTCTTTCTGGTAAGCACACACACCCTATAGCAAAAACCTCTCCCCCCCAAAAAAAGTGAATATCCATGATTATCTGAAAACACTATTGAAAATACTCTTTCCACATATACACATAAAGGTAATTTTTTTTCATACACGTCAACTAAATTAACAGATTAAATATATGTGTAGATATGGAAATCCAGTGATCTTCTAAAGAGACAGACAAGGACTTCGGGAACCAGCAGTTAGTGTAATGGCTATGTCGCTGGACTCCCATGTAGTCGACCGTGGTTCGAGTCCCGGACCTGGTGGCTTGGAACTCACACCGGGCACGTGTGCGTGTGTGCCCAAGATCCGGGGAGGAGAATGGAGGAGAAGGGATTGCGGCGTGACCATCCCCCCTGGGGGGGGTGATTTCTCGCTTTCTGTCTCTATGTCTCTCTCTGTCTGGTAAGCGCATGTGCCCTATAGCGAAAAAACCTCCAAAAAAAAAAAAAAAAAGAGAGAGAGAGAGAGACAGACAAGGACTTCAAAAATGTAAAATGTAAAAAATCCATTCTTCTTTATTTTGGAAAATAATTCTCATAAAAATATTTGTTAACATGCCTAAGGTTATTAGTATTTTTAATACTCTAAATAAATAAAATACTTGTAAATTGTTTTAATTTCCAATATGCTAAATATTGATAGCTATAATCCACATAAGCACAATTACTTTTGGTCTCTCAGTAATTCGTAAGAGCCTATAAGATCCTGAAACTGAAACGTTTGAGAACCACTGACTTTGCAGCTTCTGTCCAGGCCTCAGGGAGACTAGGTACCAAAGAGCTCAGTGCATCAAAAAAGGGTCAGGGCAAAGTCTGGGGTCTCACTCAGTCCAGAGGGCAGAGTCCTGGGCCAAAAGCCCAGCACTGGGGAGTCCCCTTCTCCCAGTTTCACTTCTCCCTCTCCCAGCTCTTGTCGGGTCCTTCTGCCCGGACACTCCTGATGTGGCCCCAACTCTCACTCCCATTGGGCGTCCTATTTTCACAGGAGCCAATCAGCACCATCGCTGCTCCCACTTATAAAAGTCCTAGGAACCAGCTGGGGCTCAGATATCCCCAGACTTTAAGGATGGCAGTCCTGGGGCCCGACCCCTCCTGCTGGTGCTGGGCGGGTGAGTGCCAGGTAGAGACTTCCACCAGGAGGAGCGAGGGGACCACCTGGGCCAACGCGGGAACTGGGGGAGCTGCGTCTCCACGCTGTCACCCCAGCTCGGACTTCCCCATCACCCACCACCAATGCTGCCTCGCCCACCCTCTGTCCTGACCCCCAGTATCCGGGTCCCATAGCTCACCCCTCTCTATGTCTTGCTCTTTTAGCCGCCTGCTCCCTCCAGGCCCCATCAGCCTTGGACCAGACCGGGGTCCTGCGCTGGAGGAGGGTGGTGCCGGGTCTCAGCCCCTCCCGGTCCTCAGGCTCCCACTCCATGAGGCACTTCACCACTAAAAACAGCTACAAAGAAGAGGTAAGATGGAAAAAGCATCCACCGTGCAAATGTATAAGCAAAATAATATTCCTTTGGGCCCAATTTTAAGTAGGATGGAATTCAGAGGTTAAAGTTGCTTATTCTGAGGGTATTTACCAAATTTGGAAAAACCTTAGGTTTCTTTCCCCAGGCTCTCAAGTATAGCACAAGGACGATCCTCAGAGCTTGTTCACACAGGGAGTGTAGCAGGAGACATTCCCGCACCCCATAAAGCCTGGGAAACAAGGATTTATTTCCTCAGAGTAAGAAATGACAGCTACATAAGTAAAGTTCACTTGACAGATTTCTAAAAGCAGGAGGCTAACCTAGTAATTGCTATAATGATATAGAAATGACGTATACTGCAATTTTTATTGCTCAGGCCTTTTATTGCTTAGGCTGACCCTAAGGTAAGCAGTTTTACAGTAGTTTAGTAGAGGATAGAAATGATATAGTTTAAAATTTTTTATTTATGCATTAGTTTATACTGCTATGCTGGTCATCAAGGGTGCTCAGTAATATCCTTCTTCTCACAGAGTTTGCTTGTAGTTAAGTGCTGTTTAAATGACGTTGGACGTAAAATGGAGATGAGACCCAGGGCAGTTCAGCACTGAGGGAGTCTGTGTGTGCGGTCTGTACTGTCTCTGAGCTGGGACCCCACAGAGGAGCAGCACAGAAGTCACGTGGTTCCTGGTTCCCGTCTCCGTGTCTGCACCTGCTGACCCTTCCACGTGGCCATGTCCATGAGAGACAAGCCCGGGAGGGGGCGTGGCTGTGCTTCTTCACCTAACTTTTCATGAAGCCAAGACTGTTGTTTATCAGGTGGTCGCCTCTAGCCCTACTTCTGGGCTGCACATGTAGGGGCAGATTTTCAAAGAATCCGAGTTCCCTGAGTTAGTTGTACTGTCAGGAAGAGCCAGGGGGAGAATGTCTTAGGGACTGGCTCACTGAGGGCTGGTCTGGCAGGATAACCAGGCAGGAGACAGAGGTGGTCAGGGAAGAAAGCACTTCCTCAGCACCTGAGGGGCAGCAGCTTTATCCCTTAGGCGGGTCCTCCTGTGGCTCCACCAGGAGAGGAAAGTGCAGGCTGAGCAGCGCCCTCTGCTGGAGAGCAGCCACGGAGCACAGGGGCCTGGGGAGCTCTGCTAGAACCTTCAGGGTCCCACCCTCAGAGCCTGTCCTCACCCTGCTGTCCCTTCCCTGCCCTAAGGAGAAGAAGAGGCTGATGAGGAGGGAGGCACCCAGGTTGGGCAGGACAGTGTGCCCTGTGGACCTGGGCCCAGGGAGAGGGGACCATGGAGGAAACTCTAGGAAGGAGTGAAATGCAGCCCTGCCTCTCTCAACACCTCTGGGAGAACTTAAAGTCAGGGGTTAAAGAGATTCTTGCTTTCTCCTTCTTTCCCTGGAGCTCTCTCTGCTTCCTCCCAGCCTAGACATCCCTGGCTGCAGGAAACAGAGGGTCCCGGGGGAAACTAAGGCTTCCCCGACCCCTCTCCTTCTTCCGTCACTGTGTGTGTCAGGATGAACTCTCCCGGCAGAGGAAGGAGGGAACAGTTAGCGTTGCTCAGGGAGCTCAGGATGGAGCTAAAATGGCCCCAGTCTTGTTTTGCTGACCCAATCCAGCTTTCACTGCAGTTTCCCTCCAGTCCTCCAGAACAACCAGCCATGCTCCGATCACATCATGTGGGGCTACTCTTCAGGTGGCAGCAGTCCGAGGGTTAACCTTGTCCGGTTAACACAGATGGTTCTTGTTAGTTCCCAAAGCTGTCCTGGGGGTGGCACAGGTGGAGAATGGGTGTGGAGGGTGTGTGGGGGGGAGTATAATTATTGTATTACATGGTGGGACTAGGGATGAATTTTTTCTTTTCCATTAAAAAAAATCTGTTGTTCTAAAGATGTAACCAAAAAAAAAAAAAGAAAATAGGGAGAAGAAACAGTGTTGACATGGGATTTCCTAACGCAAAGGACAAAAGCAAAACAGCCAAACAGGTTCCCTGTGCCATCCCCGAGCTCTGTAATGGTCAGCTGTCCTCCCAACTGCACTGATGGGGGTTGAGATGAGACCCAAGATCACACACCCAGTGGCCCTCCACACCCAGCCCAGTGCCCCCTTTACTGTGGATCCTCAGTGAGGACGGAGCCTCAGAGACCAGGGGGCTGACCCTCAGGTCCCCTCTATCCACCCTCACAGCAACTGGCTGAATCCCGTTAGTGAGTGAGAACTCACTGCCAAGGCCACTCAGTCCAGTGTGACTCCAATTAAAATAAAAAATAAAAGTTCCTGTGACAATCTTAACCCCATCTCCTTTTTTTTTTAATAAAAAAAATTGTATTTACTTAGAAGCATTCAGAATGTCAACAAAACAGCTGCAACTTTTTTTTTTTTTTGCAATTACAGAGTGGTATTCAGTTAACAGAACAACAATTATTTCGTATAAGCTGCATGAGAGACAACTGAAGATGAAAAAACTACCATCCCCATATATAACTAATTTGTGCTGTGCACCAACAAGAACCTGCTTTAAATTTCCATGCCAATTTACAACCCCCATACTGTACCAGGCAAGGTTAGTGGCTATTGAAAATACCACCAGGACAGGGCTATCTAAAGACACATTCGGTAGTGTGTTAACTATACAAAAAAAGACACTGTACAGTTTAAAAACAAATCTTACACAGCCTTACATTTCAATTTTTTTCTTTAAAAGGAGTGAGTTGTGTACAGGGGGGTTAAATGCTTTATAGACAAGGAAAAAAAAAACTGCGCTAGAACCAACTTATTCATCATCATCTTCTTCTTCATCTTCATCCTCTTCATCTTCCTCTTCTTCCTCATCTTCTTCATCTTCCTTGTCTTCCTCCTCCTCCTTCTTTTTCTTGCTCTTTTCAGCCTTGACAACTCCCTTTTTTGCTGCATCAGGCTTTCCTTTAGCTCGGTATGCAGCAATATCCTTTTCGTATTTTTCCTTCAGCTTAGCAGCCTTCTTTTCATAAGGCTGTGAATCACCTGCAGCAGTGTTATTCCACATCTCTCCCAATTTCTTTGCAACATCACCAGTGGATAGGCCAGGATGTTCTCCTTTGATTTTTGGGCGATATTCAGAACAGAACAAGAAAAAGGCCGAAGGAGGCCTCTTGGGTGCATTGGGATCCTTGAACTTCTTTTTTGTTTCCCCTTTAGGAGGAGGGATATAGGTTTTCATTTCTCTTTCATAACGGGCCTTGTCCGCCTTTGCCATATCTTCAAACTTTCCTTTCTCTTTAGCAGACATGGTCTTCCACCTCTCTGAACCCTTCTTAGAAAACTCTGAGAAGTTGACTGAAGCATCTGGGTGCTTCTTCTTGTGCTCCTCCCGGCAAGTTTGCACAAAGAATGCATATGATGACATTGTGCCTCTCGGCTTCTTAGGATCTCCTTTGCCCATGTTTAGTTATCTTTCCTCCGCGAGGGACAGAGTCGCCCAGTGCCCGCCGGGCTCTCACTTGCCCCGGCGCTGTCTCTATGGAGCTCAATGTACTGCAATGGCTCAACCCCATCTCCTTGAAACCTCTGTAGAAACAAAAGTCTGTCCTCTACGTCACACAGAAGACATGTGATTCTTCATGTAATAGACCTTCAAATATTCTCTGTAGTCATAAGCGAGGGATGTTACTTCAAAATAACTGGCTGTTTTCAGTCACGGATGGCCCAAATATCCTAGCCCACCCCCACCAGAAACAAGAAGTGCTCCCTAACTGCTTCTGGGGACCTGTATCAATTTACCAGCCCAGACCGCATTCTGTGGCCCTGAGACCTGGCGGGCAGGGGGGACGTGGCGGCGCACAAGTCACGTGTGCTCCTGCCCTTTCATAGTCAGTGGCCAAGTGGGACAGACGGGCGTTTGGAGGGAGGAGCAGGGCACCCACTGTGGACTGGGAGCAGCCCAGGACGTCTCCCTGAGGAGGCGACACTTCCCCTGAGCTCAGAGGGCTGGCCTGTCAGGGAGGAGCGTTTCACACAGAGGGAAGAACTGGGGAGAAGCCTGGGTAGTGGGCAGAGTGCCGGGTTCAAGGACTGCCATGGCCCTGAGGACTGCCAGCCTCTGCCTGGGCAGCCCAGACTGGGGCATCTCCTCCCCCCCCTTAGCTGTGAGGGCCTGGTCCAGGGGCTTCCCCACCCCAGGCCTTAGTCCCAGTTTGTGAGATGGGCCCGTGTAGGAATGGGAGGGCTGGGAGGGGATGCGTGTGAGTGCACAGAACACGCTCTGCACACAGCTGATGCCGGTGCTGTTCTCAGGGCTGACGTTGGAGGGAGAAGGGGCTGAGTCAGGCCGGGCCTGGAAGCCCCCCTCAGCCTGGCACTGTAAGCAGAGAAGGGAGGGGGAGGCCCTGGCTGCAGTTGGAAGGGGAGAGTGGAGGTAAGGATGTGTGTTCAGGACCAGCTAGGGGGTGACCGCAGGGCCCAGCACCCCAGAACCCATCACCTGTCTCCATCCTAATCACTCCTCCTCCCGCCTCAGTCCCTCCTCCCATTCCCAACCACTCCCTCCTCCTGTCACAGTCACAGGGGCTGAAGCAGGAGGGCTGAGCTCACCCTGATGGCCGTCCTGGCCCTGGGCCCGCTGGGAGAAACTCCTGGAGGAAGGACCTGCAGCACCTGTCGGCAGCACATGGGGGACCCCGTGAGCACCTTCCACATCCCTGAGTGCTGTCACTTTATACCACACAGGGAGCCACGTGTGTCCCCTCCACAAGAAGCCTTTTCAGGAGGAGGACATCCAGTCCACCCGGACTCTGGCCAGTTCGGTCTCCATCCCTTAGCCCCCAACTGAGCAGCAGCACAGGAAGGGGGTCTGTGAGCGGCACCGGGAAAGGGCGTCCCCTATCCCAGGAGCACCGCGGTCCCCGGTGTGGTCTGGGAGGAGCTCACCGCACAGCTGTGCTCGGGGTGCAGAGGGGGAGACGCAAGGTCTTACAGGGAGGGGAGCTCGCTACCGTCTTCCCTGAGCTGGGGCCAGACCTCAGGGCATGCTTTACTGCTGGCTTCACTGCTGTCAGAGACACTGAACTGCTGCATTCCAGAGAGTTCTAAATGCAGTGATAGCTTCTCTTTTCATTTTTCAATTTTTAATTCACATATACCAATGGGGTGGAGTGTGATTGTGAGCACGTGCACACAATCTGTGATGATCAAACTGGGACAGAAACATGTCCATCATCTCTGACACTGATCACGACTCTGTGCTATGGACATTCAGTTTTTCCTTCTAGCTATTCTGTAATGTGTCTTATATTTTTTAAGTGCAAAAATGCATTTATTCAAAATCCTTGAGAAGTTACTATTTCTTCAAAAGGTTCTTTATGAACAAAAAACCAAGAAAAATTGTAATACTAGCTTATGCCAAACCCAAGATATACATCTGATATATATAAACTTTAAAAAGCATTAACATGGGCAACGTGACTATAGATCACCTTTGGAATATTTCTAATGACACAGCTGCAACTTCAACTATATTAGGACAGACATAAGTAATAGCATTAGTGATGGCACATACGCACTTAAAGTGTCGTATTTATTTAAGATAAAAAAGATAAAACTACAGACACCGTCACCCAGCAGTTCAAGTATAGAAAGGACCATTTGATTCCCTTAAGCACGGCAGTTGCCGTTGCTGCTTCTTCCCGGGCCCTCCTGTGCTGAGAACGTGCACGGCCACTGCTGCAGTCCTCACAACACCGTCCTCACAGCCTCAGGGACAGCAGGCAGGAGTGTTCGGTCCCTGGGCTTCTACACCCACCCCATCTGCGGGGAGAGCAGCGATGTCTTCCACCACGTGCAGCTCTGTGTGTGGACGTGTCCTGGCCCAGCTGGGACGCACCTGTCCCCCAGGTAAGAGGAGGCTCAGCAGCACCCCTCATTCCAGAAAGGACTTTATTTACTTTGAAATACTTGTATCAGCCTTTTAGGTTTTCCTTTCTTAAATCGTGCAAAGAATATGTTTGATGTCAAATCTTTTTAAAATCATTTATTGGCAATAAGAATTTTGTAAAAAGATACCTAAAAACAATATACCAATCAGCTTAAAGTAATACAGGGGCATGTCGAGTGAAATGAAACGCCTCAATATACAGATTTTCTCAAATGTTATCTTTGATTATTACTGCTCGAGATGCCCAGGCTCTGAGAGCTTATTTTGTATTACCCTCTGTTGAGAGTGATCGACATTATCATAATAGGACATGTAATAATATACAAAGAAAATGACGCTTTAGCATTTCTGAGTCAACAGTACAAATTGCTTGTGCTTCCTATAGATGATGCATTCACAGAAATCCAGAAATGAGGGAAGCTGTGAAAAAACACACCTACCCCCGACCTGACTCTCCTGCCACCTTGTGCCGCCTCTGCTGAGAACGGACAGGAAATGACGACCTCGTATTCTCAGTGAGGTAATGCAATAGGCTTACTAAAGCACTCAGAGTAAAATCAAGTTGTAAAAAGTGAGAACCTCCAGCGTCAGCAGGAATGCAGTGCAGGCTGGGCACGTGGCAAAACCACTGACTCAGTCTCGGAAAGCTCACACAGACTGTGACACTGCACTTAACTCTGAAACATTCAGATCTGTCCTGTCCCCCTCCTCCCTCCCAGGAAAGTAAGCACCTAAGAGGCGGTTCTGAGTCCCAGAAAGGCAGGCCCACGCTCTAACTCTACGGGCCATCACACTTGTCACCACTATAAATCGGCCACAGGACTCCCGGGACCACGATGGCATTGCTGAACCTCCTCTAACTGCGGGAGACTGGAGTCAGACAGTTCCAACCCTGGGCTCAGGAAGCCCATAGGCGTCCACGTGGGCCTGAGGAAGTTGTTCCCTCCGCTCCACCCCCCGCCCCCCAGCCCATAGGAGTCCTGGAAGGCTCAGGCTGTCTGCGCTCCTGCTCCTGAGCTGTCCCTGCTCCGTGGCCCTGACTGCGTCGCTGTGCAGGGATGAGGCCTCCCCCTCGAGTCCTAGCTCCTCCTGGGAGACTAACTCCTTTTGAGTTTTCTTACCATGGTCTCTCTACTTTAGCACGATGGAGTCCCAGCGTCTCTCATTTCTCCCTCCGCCCGCGGCCTGTGACGGC
Source organism: Tupaia tana (assembly GCA_026018925.1). Taxonomy (NCBI): domain Eukaryota; kingdom Metazoa; phylum Chordata; class Mammalia; order Scandentia; family Tupaiidae; genus Tupaia; species Tupaia tana. The sequence goes on along the minus strand of JAKSZU010000002.1, from coordinate 135,145,271 downwards.
TTCCCGGCTTCCCGTCACAGCAGGGCTGTGACCCTGCAGCAGGGCTGGGCTCTCCAGCACGGTCCGAAATACTCGGATCCGCGTCTGCCGCCGGCGCTGATGCGGGACCACCTGGGTCCAGGCTCCAGGCTCCACACTGGCCTCTGACAGCATGAGCGTCGGGGACACTCGCTGCCCGCTGTGCTGTCAGTACGGGGAGCGGCGCCAGCGCCCCCTGACACCTGTCAGCAGCACAGGAACTCAGGGCTCGTCCTGACGTGACCTGACAGGTTTTAAGAGGCCGCTTTGAGAACGCAGTCTGAGTGGTTTGCTCGGAAAAAAAATAATAAAAAAGAAAAAAAATAAAGAGGCCGGTTACACGCTCCCGTCAGGATAGGCAGAGGCACGCTGGTGGTGTAGACCACAGCGACACCGAGTCAGAGTAAGCGCCGGGCCGTCAGCGTGTAGACAGGGCTGGGTCTGCTCCCCAGAACAACCTCCCCGCCCACGCCTGCAGCCCCCGGCTTCCCTGCGGATCCTCCCGAAGCGCTGCGCCCCCCCCACCCCCCCCAGCTCGGGTCGCCGCCCGCTGGCGCCGCCTCCTCCTCCCGCCCCGCGCAGGCCCAGGCGCTGCAGCCGCCGCACAGCGAGGAGCGAGCAGCGGCGGGGACCAGGGCGAGCCGGGGCGGGGACCAGGGCGGGCCGGGCGGGGACCAGCGCTGGGACCCAGGTGGGGCTTCACCAGCGGCCCTGGGGAGCCAGGGCGCGCGAGGGGAGCGCCGGGCCGCAGGATCCAGACCAGGTCCGGGTCTACAAGGCCCCGCAGCCCCACGCGCCCCGCCCAGCCGCCTCCTCCAGCACCGGACGCCGGTCCCCACGTACCTTGAGTTTATAAGCTCCGGTTACCCTGCTGTGCGTCCACTCTACAGCGCATTCCTCTCAGCCAACTGCAGTTTCCGGTCTGGGCACACACCCTGGGGCGCTGCCTGGAGCTTTCTGGCTGTGAAGAAACATTAAGGACACAAAAGACTGCGCAGAAAGACCTGGAGGGGTGCGTGCGTGTGCGTGCCCAAGAGCAGGAGAGGAGAATGGAGGAGGGGTTGCAGCCGGGCCATCCCCCCTCCCCTGGGGGTGTTTTCTGTCTCTCTGTCTCTGTCTCTTTCTGGCTCTAGCACACGCGCCCTGTAGCAAAAAAACTCAAAAAAAAAAAAAAAGAAGAAGAAAGAAAATAAAATACCTGGATGGATGGATACGATTTGTTTTGGTTTGTTTGCTTAGTCAGTTGTTTTGTTGGGTAGACTGTCTGGAAACAAACAAAAAGTCTATACTAGGAAAGATGGTCTTGGTTGAAAATGACTTAACTCTAACTCAAGCGCGTCAAAGCTTCCATGAGAGCTAACATCTATTTATCAAAGCAAAAGAAAGGCGGGGATGCCCCTGGGCCTCGGCCACACCCAGACAGGAACCCTGAGGCCCCTGAGCCTCCCTCTCATTGCTTCTGTCTCTGCACTGGTTCCATTTCTCAGACCTCTTTCCTGTCCCGTCTGTAATCACAGCCCTCTCTAGGTCGTACCCCTCTCATGCCAACAAAGAAATACAGTTACTCTCTGGCCATGCAGAGCTCTAGAAAATAACTGGCGCCCACACAGCACCAGATGCGGGGCCTGAACCCTGCGTCTGTGTAGAGCTGAGGGACTGGGACACTGAGTAGTCACACCTGTGCCAGGTTGGGGAGCCGACCCAGGGGTCAGACCCTAACCTGACCCTGGAGCAGGACAGGTGAGGGATGTGCAGTAATCGTCAATGTCCTACCTCGGTGACTTAGGACAAAAAGATTCTTTTCTCTCTCAAGTCACCCGTCCATCAGGGGGTGCTGAGAGGGTTCTGCTCACTGTGGTGCTGGTTAGTCCTTTCCACGGTAAGCAATCTTGAAACTATGAACAGACAAAACTGAAAGCAGTGGTAACAGAAATTTAGTCGCTTTTATTGTATATTGCATTTAAAGGTAACTGACGTAGGATTGATGGCATTGCATTAGTACAATTGGCTTTAGAACATTAATTTGATTAATCTTCGTAACTCTTAGGCTCTTTTTACATAATGCAAACCTTTGACAGCATGCTTCAGACCTTTCAGTTTGTGTCCCTTCTCTCCTGTTCTGAGATACTCTAGCCATTCTACCTACGACAAAACCTTTACCATGGAAAATTCCTTCTGTGCCGAAACCTTTCCTTTTAACCTTCTTTACCAGAAATACATTTTTGCAGCTATAACCTTCCTTTCATATCTTTTTCTTTCCTATTTACTATTATCTTCATTGCTTCTTTTTTTCATAAGTTTATTTTTAGAAATTGCCTTAACCTTTGATCTAGACCGTTCAACTAAACTATCCTGGCCTAGAGCAGCTGCTGGACTCCTCACTTGATTCCTATGAATGAGCCAGAATGGTAGGTAGGCTGCTTCCTGAGCTGTTACTAAGTTACAGCCCATCACGCTCCACACTTCAGTCCATCACAGAAAGTCCACCTTTTAGGCTGTTCGTGCAGCCTACCACCCACCTGTTGTTAGGGTCCTGAAATCGATCTAACTATGGTGACACAGAAAAGACGGCAACAATGCAATTACATAAGAGGCTTTTATTCTCCAGCTAGCTGGGGTCCGAGTTTCTGCCCGACGCAGTGGGTTTCAACAAGGACCCCGAGCCTAGGATAAAGGGATCTTTATAGCTTAGGATTGAAAGACGGGATGTGCAGTCAGTAATTTCCATAGCACACAGCACACAGCACACAAGGGAGGGGGGTATGTGAAGTGAGGGTCCAGCTGTTACCACCTGCTTAAGTCTAGATAAGGACTCTCAGTTGAGGTTATGTTGACCTTGCCTTGGTGCCACTAGGCCCACCCGTACTCTGTTTATCTACGAGTTCCTAGACTCCTTGGGAATCGTACTTTTGTCATTGGTAAGTTGGGCATAACTTTGTGTCAGAACCATAGCTTGTACAATGTTGAGATGGTCTCTTATAAATTGTACCAGTTTATTTATGATGCAGAGGCCAAAGGTGAGTAGAAGTAAGATAAGTAGGGGACCTAATAAGGTGGAGATCAGGGTTGTCATCCAAGGGGATTTATTAAACCAAGCTTCAAAACAGCTTTCATTAGCTTTTCGCTCCCTTTTTCCTTTTGCTAGACCTTCCCTGACTTTTGACATAGAGTCTCAGACTACTCCGGAGTGGTCAGTGTAAAAACAGCATTCTTCACCTAGAGCTACACATAGGCCTCCTTGTTGAAGAAAAAGGAGGTCTAATCCCCTTCTGTTCTGTAATACTACTTCCGAGAGAGAGGTCAGAGACTTTTCTAAATGGTTAATAGCGGCCTCAATTCTTTCTAGGTCTTCATCAATTACTAGTTGCAAAGACCGAAGCCCTGTAGCTTGGGTAGTAAGGGAGGCTATGCCTGTTCCAACCCCGGCTAATCCTAAGATAAACAGAGTGGCTATAGTCAGAGCAGTGAAGGGCTCTTGCTTGGTGCGAAGTGGTTCAAGCAAATTCCGATGTAGGAACCTGACTTCCTCAGGGTGATATATGGTTCAAGGAAGAACTACAATTAAGACACGATATTCTCGGGCTGCATCAGAGACTAAGAGGGAAAGACACTGGGTAAGTCCAGTTTGTGAGCAAATCCACCAACCACCTCATGGGGGCAGCACCTATTTATTATTTGTGCCTGAGGAGATATTGCTTAGAAGAGTTGCACATAGATGTTTTTCGTATGAGGGGATGGTTCCTAGGCAGAGTCCTTGGCCACTTGTTGTACAGTTATGCCCACTTTATGGTCTATCCACTGGCGTGTGGAAGGAGGGTCTGATGCAGAGAGGTTATAGGAGGCATCAAGCCCTATGCCCTCATAAAAGGGGGGGCAAAGATCATAACATAGCCAGCACGGGAAGTTAGATTGGGGTTAGACTGACTGAGGGCTAGGAAGGCGGCTTGAACAAAGACAAGAAGTGGGTTAAGTACCAAGGTCAGGAATTCCGTAGTGGGAAAAAGTTCTTCAGGAAGAAAGGCACGGGAGGTTGTACTTGAAGCTTGTGAAGGGGGTGATTGGGTCACCATACGTGTAGGTAGGATTGTTGGCCTTGAGGGGGGTACATGTAGAACTGCATTATGGCCTACAGGTTGAGTCAGGGGTTCTATAGACAGACTAATTGTCAGGAGTCCACCCGGATATGGTCCTATCCAGACAGCACTACCTGAATAATATTGGAATCCCCAGGTAAAGGCAGGATTTTGCCATTTTAATAAAAACTGGCTTTTTCCGTTATTTGTAAAATGAGCTTTAATTGAGGGGACTCTATTACCTAATTCCCAGAAAGAGAAATGTACAAGACCAGAGTTGTGACCCGTGTTCCATTTACGGGTACCATCATTAGAAGTGATGCAAGACCAGGCCTTGCAATAGAAACTTTCAGCCCCCCTGCAAGTACGAAATTAGCTCTCTAGTTACCGGGACAGGCCCAGAACCCCTTGATTTGGTTCCCAAGCATCAATGTCCTTTTCATTAAGATATGATAAGAAGGTTTCTTAGTACGAGTCTTTTCAAAAAGGTCTCTTAAGTCAAAATAAAGATCTGGCCACCAGGTACTTAACGGACCAGTGTGAGAATTGTAGTTTAAAATGTTACCAGTCTCTGCATCCGTGAGCACCCATGTCTGTTTATAGGGCTGATGTAGGTTCGTCGTGGTGCTCCAATGAATGAACAGGTTTAAGGCTAGCATCTCCATCATTATCATGTTGAGGAAAGAATGTGGGCTGGTCCGAAGATCTGGATAATTGGAATTTCAGGGGATTGTGCGGGTGTTGGCGCACGGTTCACTCCTTTTTGGCTCGCACTTATTCAGGTGATGAGGCCCAACACACATGTGAATGGTGAATCCATGGCCCAATTCCGTCAACATTTAAAGCAGTGGGAATAACCAAAAGAGTCACGTAAGGTCCTTTCCATCTAGGTTCCAAAGTGTGTGTCCTGTGTCTTTTCACCCAGACCCAATCTCTCAGGACTATACCATGTTCTGGCCGTGAGGGGTCCTTAGCCTCATGGAGTGCTCGGACTAAAGGCCAAATTGCTTCTTGTGCTTGCCGGAGGGCCTTGAGCCTGGTTCTATGATCTACAGTTCCTTCAGGTATTAGAGTGGGAAGGGTACGAGTGCGTATGGGCGGTGGTGCCCCATACATGATTTCAAGTGGGGTTACTCCATGGACATAAGGGGAGTTACGAACTCGGAACAAGGCAAAAGGCAGGAGGGTCACCCAGTCTCCGCCAGTCTCAAAGGCTAATTTAGACTAAGACTCCTTTAGCGTTCGATTCATTTTTTCTACTTGCCCAGAACTCTGGGGGTTGTATTCACAATGTAACTTCCCATCAGTTCCCACAGCCTGGGCTAGTCCCTGTAGGGCCCTACTAATGAAAGCTGGGCCATTGTCTGAGCTGAGTGTCTCAGGAACTCCATACCAGGCTAGAATTTCCTCTAATAGGGTTTTAGCAACTACTTGAGCCATTTCTTGTTTTGTTGGGAAAGCCTCTACCCACCCCGAGAAGGGATCTACCATAACTAGGAGATATTTATATCTGTATTTTCCCGGTTTTACCTCTGTGAAATAAATTTCTCAGCTTCATCCCGGAGCCCTCCCCCCGGATCCGAATACCTGTGTGGAGTACCCCCCCCCCCCTTGCTCGGTTTCATAGCCTAGCACCCTCTGCAGCAGTCTATGAGGCGATGAATGTGTCTTCTTTGGTTAGGAAACCGTAGCTGTGCCAAATGCAGGAGCTGGAGCAATTTTCTTACACGGAGATGGGCAGCTGAATGGAGATCTGCGATATAAGAGAGTCCCAGCATCTCCGGTAGGATTAGACAATTTCTGTATCTTTTTGCAAGCCTGTGGGGTCAGGCGGCATGCAATTGTTTCTTTGCATCCATTCCTGGTCTCCTGAGGAGTAATCTGGGCATGTAGGTAGACCTGGGAGTTCTGGCATTGGCAGGTTAAGAGTTAGGGCGGGAGCTACAGATGTAGTGGTGGCTTGTTTGGCTGCCTCATCAGCTCGCTTATTGCCAATAGCCTCAGGGGTCCTGGTGGTTTTGTGGCCTGGAATGTGCACTATTGCTATCGCTCGGGGTTTTTGCACTGCCACAAAGAACCGCTGGATTTCAGGAAGGTTGCACACCTGTCCTCCATCCGTGGTAACAAAGCCCCTCTCCTGATAAATTGCACCGTCAATATGGACAGTCCCCAAAGTGTACCTGCTATCGATGTAAATGGTAGCATGCTTCCCTTCCGCTCGTTCGAGTGCTTCTGCCAGTGCAATGAGTTCAGCCTTCTGGGCAGAAGTTCCCGCTGGCAGGGAAGTGCTCCAAATTAAGTTCCCGCCCTTGTCCACTATTGCCGCCCCAGCCTTACGCACTCCGTCCTGCATAAAGCTACTTCCATCGGTGTACCAAATTACTTTGCTATTTGGCAGGGCTGAGTCTTGGAGATCATGCCATATGTGGAAGATCCCTGCTAGAATTTCTTGGCAATCTGAACTGGTTTGTCCAAATCTGGGTTAGGCAGCAACATGGCCAGATTCAAAGAGGTGGGCTCTGAAAAGGTGACTCGCAGGGTATCTAGGAGTAGTCCTTGATAATGAGTCAACCGCGCATTGGACATCCATCGCCCTGGTGGATGTTTGAGGATACCCTCAACGGCATGGGGAGTTATCACTTTAAGGTGTTGCCTGAATGTCAGCTTGTCAGCATCTCGGACCAACATTGCCACAATGGCTATAATGCGCAAGCATGGGGGCCACCGAGTCGCTACAGGATCCAGTCTCTTTGAAAAGTAGGCCACTGGGTGTTTCCATGGCCCTAGACGCTGCGTGAGCACCTCTTTTGCAATTCCCCCTTTTTCAGCTACATGGAGGGTGCAGGGCTTAAGGGGGTCTGGCAAGGCTAATGCTGGAGCTTCCAATAGGGAGGTCCTGAGTTTCTCAAAGGCAAGTTGCTGTTCAGGTCCCCAAGTCCAGGGTGTTTTTTCTTTTGTGGTCTCATACAAGGGTTTGGCTAATTCTGCAAAACTCCATATCCAGAGCTGGCAGTAACCCACAGTGCCTAGGAATTCCCGAACTTCCCTGGCTGCAGTAGGGACTGGCAGTCTCAAAATAGTCTCTTTGATGGCTTCTGTCAGCCATCTTGTTCCTTTGTTGAGCTTGTATCCCAAGTATGTAACAGTTCGTTTACAAATTTGGGCCTTTTTAGCCATAGCATGATAGCCCAGTGAGCCCAATTCCTGCAAAAGGTTCTCCGTGGCTTTTCTATATTCTGCTTCAGAAGGAGCGGCTAAAAGGAGGTCGTCAACATACTGTAAAAGGGTCACGGAGCCATGGCTTTGACGAAAAGAACATAATTCCTGATTTAAAGCCTCTTAAACAAAGTAGGGGAGCACCTGAACCCTACGGGAGTTGTGTCCAGGTGAGCTGTCTAGGGGTCCCTGAAGGCCCCTCTTCTTGCCATTCAAAAGCAAAGATAGGCTGGCTAATGGGTACCAGGGCTATGCTAAAGAAAGCATCTTTTAAATCTAGTGTTGTATATCAAACATGAGTAGGGGGTAGATGGCTCAAAACGGTGTACAGGTTGGGAACTGTGGGGTGGATATCTTGGGTTCTCTTGTTAACTTCTTGTAGATCCTGAACAGGCCTGAAATCGTTCCCCCCCCTGGTTTCCTTACTGGAAGCAACGGAGTGTTCCAACTAGAGTGACAGGGTTTAAGGATGCCAGCCTGTAGCAGGCGATTTATGTGGGGGACAATCCCTTGCCTTGCTTCTGCTGACCTGGAGTATTGGCGTACTCGGACAGGTTGGGCCGAGGATTTAAGTTCAATTATTATAGGGGCCCGATAGGCTGTGAAACCCACTCCTGTCACTTCAGTCCATGCTTGGGGAAACTTCTGGACCCAAGAATTTAATTCTGTAGGCCATAATTGAACACCTTGTGGTCCTGAGCCTGTCTGGCCATACAGGTGATATTCATCTGCCAGAGCCAAGGTCAGGACGTGAAGGGGATGCCCCAAATTATTGGTGATGCTAATGCCCCCAGGATTGAGGTGGATTTGCGCCTGCGCTTTGGTCAATAAATCACATCCCGGGGAGCTGGGCATTCCGGGATAACCAAGAAGGAGTGGGTGACCTGATATTGACCCAAATCCACTTTGCGCTCTGTCGTCCACTGGTAGGTTTTAGACCTGGTGCCACCTTGAACAATGCTAGTCTTGTTCGAGAGAGGCAAGGAAGGGGTATTGAGGACTGAATATTGAGCTCCTGTGTCTACCATAAAATCTACGGGCTTCCCCTCCACTGACAGAGTTACCCAGGACTCAGGGAGGGGCTTCAAATCCCGACTCCCCTAGTCACTGTTCACTTCTGCCATCAGGACTTGAGGGTCCCCTCGTGAATCTGGGCCCTTGGGTCATTTGGGACAGTCTTTTTTCCAATGCCCCAAGTTTTTACAATAGGCACATTGATTTATGTCAAGTTTTGGTCGTGTCTCTTTACCCTGGGGACTCCATGGCTTCCCTCCCCCTTTAATACCAGCCAGGAGGATCTTAGCCATCCGCTCGTTTTGTTTCTGATGAAATTTCCTATCTTCTTTTCTAACTTTTTGTTGCAATTCTTGATCTTCTTTTCTAAGTCTATCCTCCCATTCTTCTGGAGTTTCTCGAGTATTGAAAATTCTATCTGCTATTCTCATGAGGTCTCTAATAGTCATTTCTCCCTTCTTGTTTATACAATTTTATAATTGTTTATACTATTTTTTTCTAATATCTGGTGCTGCCTGGTTAATAAAAGACATGATAACAGCAGATTGATTTTCTTCAGCCAGGGGGTCTAAGGGGGTGAATTGCCTACAGTCACTATAGAGATGCTCTAAAAATGTGGCCAGGCCTTCATTTTCTCCCTGAATTATTGCTTTTACCTTTGCCAAATTGGTGGGGCAACTTGCAACCCCTCGGAGACCCACCATAAGAGTCTGGCTGTAGACTCAGAGACGCTCCCTACCTTCAGCATTCCCGAAGTCCCAGTTGGGTCTGGTGAGTGGGAACCCCTCATCGATCAGGTTTGGTAAGGTGGTTGGGAAACCGTCTTCACCAGGTACATTCTTCCATGCTTTGGTGAAGATTCTCTCCCATTCCTCGGTAGTGAATAAGGTTTTGAGAAGCTGCTGGCAGTCATCCCAAGTGGGGCTATGGGTAAACAGAATAGACTCAAACAGATCGGTGAGTCTCCGTGGATCTTCTGAGAAGGGAGGATTCTGAGTTTTCCAATTATGTAAGTCACTACTAGAGAAGGGCCAAAACTGATATGTGTGCTCTCCTTGAGGACCTGTGTCCCCTAGGGCTCAGACGGGAAGGATGGGGGCCCATCCAGAGGATGAGGGCTCTTCATCCTCCCAGACCCTCCTGGATCTAAGTCCTCCAGCAGGCCCTTGTACCAATGCGGGAGGTACTGGGGGCCCCATGTAGAGTGAGGTGACTGTTGAGGCTGTGGAAGGGGTTCCACCTCTGGCTGGAGGGGTGATTCCACCTGAGCCTGGGGTGCTGCTGCTGCCGCATAATGTGGTGGATAAGGTTCAAAATCTAAATTTGCCGATGAAGGGTAAATCCCAGAGTGCCTTTGAAGGACTGTCTTTTTGGGGTCCTTTGTAGTTTCCCCCAGCTCTGAGGGGTGGGTGCCTTCCACAGTCAGTATTTTGGGGGGATTTTTGTCCTTTTCTGGTATAAAAAACCTGAGCCAAGGAGGGGGATTTTCTACTAGGTCTTGCCACATTATAACATACGAATATTGATCTGGGTGACCCTGAAGGCCAGGCTGGTTGATAATATTTCAGACTCACTTGATGACTTTTAGCGAAAAGGTCCCCTGTGGTGGCCAGTCCATATCAAAGGTTGGCCATTCTGAAGAACAAAAGGTATCAAACTTACCTTTCCTTACCTCTAGTCCACAGTTGTGGGCTTTCTCCTGGACTGTCAAGAAGTGATCTAAGATTAAACTTTTGGGAGTTACTTGGGTTTGACTCACGACAGAAAAGAAGAGGAACACAGGCCACAACAGAAAAAGACAGAGAATCACAATCACTCCAGCGAACCAACAAATATACACACACAATGACCACAAGCACTGGCTGGTCAATTCCACCACATGCACCGGATCCTATACAGGCTGGTGCCTCTACAGGATCCTTACCAAATGCCAGACCAAACGGCGTCCAATGCAGACCCTCGTTGATCTTCCGGTTATCAGGGATGTCTCCCTCAAATTCAAGTGGAGCCTCCAGGGTTCCTCCTCTGTGGAGAATTCTCTGTGGAGCCTCCCAGTTCCTCCACAGAGAATTCTCTATCAGAACAAGACAGGTTCGGGAACAGGCTCTAAGGTCCCTGCAAGTCCCAAATGGAGGCAGCCAACTCTCCTTTCCAGATCAAGACAGGTCTGAGAACAGGCTTTAAAGCCCCTGCAAGTCCCACATGGAGGTGATCGATCCTCCTTCCATGGCAAAGTTCAAAGCCTTCTCTGTCATGTCTAGTCTGGCTGTCACCAACTTGATCAATCCCAGACGAGTCCCCAAATGTCAAGGTCCTGAAATCGATCTAACTATTGGCGACACAGAAAAGACAACAACAATGCAATTACATAAGAGGCTTTTATTCTCCAGCTAGCTGGGGTCCAAGTTTCTGCCCAATGCAGCGGGTTTCCACAAGGACCCTGAGCCTAGGATAAAGGGATCTTTTATAGCTTAGGATTGCAATACGGGATGTACAATCAGTAATTTTCCATAGGACACAGCACGCAAGAGGGGGGGATGTAAAGTGAGGGTCCAGCTGTTACCACCTGCTTAAGTCTAGATAAGGACTCTCAGTTGAAGTTAGGTTGACCTTGCCTTGGTGCCACTAGACCCATCTAGACTCTGTTTATCTATGAGTTCCTAGACTCCTTGAGTTCCTTCCTTGAAGCCCTAATAGGGAGGTGAGGTCTTAACATGGCGGTTGTTATGCTAATTCATGCCAGTTGTTATGCTAACTCGGCTAACACTGTCACCCTCAATTTCCATCCCTCCCTCCCTCACTTGCTTTGTGTATGTCACTTTATTGTTCCATGGACTTAAATACTGAGTGGACCATGAGTCTGGTTGGAGTTGTCTGGAAGTCCGGGGACAATTGCCTGATTTAAATCGTGTTAAGATTTGCTCAATAAAACTCTACTCTATTAAATTGATTTACTTTTCTTTTAACAAGACAAAATTTGGTATCTTGAAGAATATGTTTTTATTTGTCACTTTAAGGTTTCCCTGAGGTTTGTCTAGTAAGATTTCTCAACATCCAAGGAGAGCTGCAGGGCCTCAGGCCCCGTCAAGCCTCAATTTCAGAGGCCAGCATGGACTTAGACGTCCCAGGCTCCCGTTGGAGCTCAGGGCATTCCTGTCTCTAGTGACCAACTCCTTCATGTTGGGGACAAGGCCCCGTGGGGACAGGAGCATGTTAGTTATGGGCATTGTCCAGTGCCAGGCTGCCCACATTGGGAACACTTAGTCTCTTCCGGGGCAGAGGCTCTGACCTGGGCTTTTTCCAGATCCTGCCCTCAGGTGGGAGCTCCCAGCCTTCAGGATTACCCTGAGTGACCATGTCCACAGGTCTGGGAGCTATGGCTACAGGCGATTAGGCCTTTTTGTTTGTCTTATTTTAGTTAAATTAAAGCTTAAGGTAAAACACCAGTTTATGATAGTATTTTTCTTTTCTTTTCTTTTCTTTTCTTTTCTTTTCTTTTCTTTCTTTCTTTTTTTTTTTTTTTGAGAGGTTTTTGCTATAGGGCGTGTGCACTCGCCAAACAGACAGAGAGAGACGGAGAGACAGAAAGCAAGAAATCACCCCCCAGGGGGGATGGCCACACTGCAACCCCTTCTCCTCCATTCTCCTCTCAGGATCTTGGGCATGTGCGCACAAGTGCCCAGTGTGAGTTTCAAGCCACCAGGTCTGGGATATGAACCATGGTCGACTACATTAGAGTCCAGTGACATAGGCATTACACTAACTGCTGGTCCCTATGATAGTACTTTTTATTTTTATTTATTTATTTATTTTTTTGAGAGGTTTTTCGCTATAGGGCGCGTGCGCTCGCCAGACAGACGGACAGAGACATAGAGACAGAAAGCGAGAAATCACCCCCCAGGGGGGATGGTCACGCCGCAATCCCTTCTCCTCCATTCTCCTCTCGGGATCTTGGGCACGCACGCACACGCGCCCAGCGTGAGTTTTAAGCCACCGAGTCCGGGACGCGAACCGCGGTCGACTACGTGGGAGTCCAGCGACATAGCCATTACGCTAACTGCTGGTTCCCAACCTATGATAGTACTTTTCTAAGTTATCCATAAAGTTTTCCTAGATCTGCTCTAATCTGTGAGAGATTTTGTTAGTGTTTTTATCTTGTGTAATGAACAGGTGGGCATCACCCAGAGGGTGGAGCCCAGTTTGTAAGTTTTATAAAGAAAATCTGCTATAGAAGAGTAATAGTGGGAGAATAAAGTCATAGTTTAAGCTTTTGCTTTCTGTTAAATCTCCTGGTCATGTAAGTTACATTGGGACTGTGTGACTGTGTGGTGCGAGTGCTGACCTAGTCCCAGTTCCCCAGAACGCAGCTGAGGGGAGAGTCCCAAGGGGCAGCAGTTAGACTGAAGAGAAGGCAGGGAGAGTGCCAGAAGACTGGAGAGGAGAAGGCAGCAGGGGCTGTGGCCTTAACTGTCTTACCCTGTGCTTTGATTTTTGCCTCCTCAGGTCCTGGGACAGGAGTTCCCTTAGTCTCTAGATTGTAAACTGAAGCCTGAAGTTAGCCCTGGGACTGACTGTAGGGCTGCCTGAGCGTCTGCCTTGGATGAAGGTGACAAGCCAGTCTATACTGGCCGTGTGCTGCTCTCCAATGGCGGGGCCTTTGAAGGAACTTTAGTGAGTCCCCGCGTCTACTTTTTCCCTGGGGAATCTGACACCCTTGGAAAGGTCATCAGTTCATAAATTTATATACAAGGACAATACATATTAACTAGGATTTTTAACTTTTAGCAACTTCAACTTTCAGCATTCACCAGCAGCTTACAAGTAAGCTATGGGACCAGCAGATGGCATAATGGTTACGTCACTGGACTCCCATGTAGCTGGCCACAGTTCAAGTCCCAGACCTGGTGACTTAAAATTCACTGGGCCCATGTCTTGCATGCCCAAGATCTTGAGAGGAGAATAGAGAAGGGATTGTGTCATGGCCATCCTCAAGGGGGATGATTTCTCACTTTCTGATGCTTTTTCTCTGTCTCTCTGGCAAGCACATGCTCCTTATAGCAAAAATCTTTCTTAAAAAAAACAAAAAACCAACAATAAAAAATATGTATCTTATAAATAAGAAAACTTGTTTAACAAATGTCCCAATGTAGTCATTTGCAAAAAGCTTTTTAGAAAGGTATCAAATAAAGCAATTAACCATGGAGAAGATTTGAACCAACTATAGCTAAAGATCTGACACAGACTTACAACTGACAAAGAAATGCGTCTATGTTTATGACATACACCAGTTTAACATGATAACGTACAATATGACTGATCAACACTAGATTATGGTGTCCTGGAAACCTCAGATCATTTTGGAATATACAATATGTATCTTAATGTATGATACATACACACACACAGATATTCACATAGCATACTCATACAATATAACTCAAATGTAAGGTAAAGAAAGTTAAAATTACTCATTTGACAACGTCCCCATATCATTAAAGAGGCCTTACTAGGTTTTTTGCTTTTTTTTTGAGCGGTTTTTGAAATAGCGTGCGTATTCTTGCCAGAAAGTCAGAGAGAGACAGAGAGACAGAAAGCAAGAAATCAGTCCCTGGGGGTTAGTGTTCATGTTGCAATCCCTTCTGTTCCATTCTCCTCTCAATCTCTTCTCCTCCATTCTCCTCTCAGGATCTTGGGCACACACACACACACACACACACACACACGCCCGGCATGAGTTTAAGCCACTGTGTCCAGGACTCAAACCATGGTCAACTACATGGGAGTCCAGTGACATAGCCATTACACCAACTGCTGGTCCCAGCCTTACTAGTTTTAACAACTCTCTTTTAGATGTATCAGTGGCCCTCTATAAATATCCAAAAGCTATTTTGAGATCCAGAAACTTAATTTAGAATTTGATTTTGGAGAAACCTTGTCTAAAATACTGAAAAGCTTAAATACTTGACTTAACCATCAGCAGAAAATTAAAGTTAAATGTTCCCAGAGCACCTTAGGGATGAAAAGGGTTAACTCAGTGTTTGATGACATCAAAACCAAAGACAGAATGCATGGCAGACTATAGAAGACAGATATGACACCAGAGATAGCAACAAAACAACCCAAAGTCCAACATCTGAATCTCACATAACACTTTCTTTACAAGACTTAATTTTTACCACTTTTAGTCATTAGTCCTGTAACTGAACATAAGAGAACCAAAAGCAAACTTTAGGAAAAATCAGCCTTATCAAACGACACTCAAAGCTTTTTTGTAACCATTATGTCCTGATTATTTGGAGAAAAAGGCTATTAGAGAAGGCTAGTCATTCATCCATTTTTCCTATTGTTCAGATATTCACTGTATAATACATAACACATACATACCAGCTGTTTTATTAAGCCATCCATATTAAGACAAATATGGTTTTGCCTGATCAATGAAGCCCTGAACAAACTTTATGTTAGAAACTCTGAAGATCTTAACTTATTAAACTCTTTTTAAAATTTTATTTGAAGCCAGTTTGTCAAATATTTTAAGTTATGTGAACTTGAAAAACACTTAAATTAATTTGTATGAGCGCTCTTTTTATATATCAAATTGAGAGGAATTCCTTAAGGCCTTTTATCACATAGACACACAACATATGATACATAATAACATGTATGTATACACACATATAACAGACAAACAAGAGCTCTCCTATTTTTTAAAAGTTCTTTTGTCTCTCTCTCTCTCTTTCATTTTTTTTTAAGTTTGAGAGGTTTATCTTGAGATGTTTATCTCTTTTTATTTTATAATTTTAATTTTAATTTTTTTGAAGAGGTTTTTTTCGCTATAGGGTGCGTGTGCTCGCCAGACAGACAGAGACAGAGAGACAGAAAGAGAGAAATCACCCCCCAGGGGGGATGGCCACGCCGCAATCCCTTCTCCTGCATTCTCCTCTCAGGATCTTGGGCACGCACGCACATGCGCCTGGTGTGAGTTTTAAGCCACCGGGTCTGGGAAGCGAACAGCAGTCGACTACGTGGGAGTCCAGCGACATAGCCATTACACTAACTGCTGGTTCCTGAGATGTTTATCTCTTGTCTGGTCTCTGCCAGAAAGTAAACACAGCTTTTTAGTAAACTTGCATACCCTTAGCAAGTGGAGGGGACCCTGCAGGGCTGAGGTTACCTCACATTTTAATTCTATAACTGTAAGTCTGGAGTGAGTTAACAAGGACCACAGACTTTATAACTAGGGTAAAGGCTGGAAAGTTTAAAAGGACAGATTATAATAGTTAGAAAAATGGTTTGTCATGAATGCACTGGGATTTTTAGAGCTTTATTTACTTGGTCATCTTTAGGCCAGGTTTCCCTTATATTGGGGCTAAACACATTAGAAAAGAAAATGAGCCGCCTCCTCTTTTAACTGAGGACCAAACATTCCCAGTGAGGGAGGATGTGCCCCAGTGGGGAGTTTCTCAGATAGAAGGAAGAATTCCCCTTAGAGGGAAGGAAGAAAGAAAAAGAATGGAATTCGGAGGCAAGTCCAGGCAGGCTCAAGGTGTCCCTGCAGAGCCCTTCCAGGTAACAAACCTGTACCATGTTGCACTGGCACCTGGAGTGAAGAGAATGGAGGAAGATGTCTACCCGTCATGTCCCCGGAGTTAGCACGCCTTCCCTGGGGCCCATGAGCCTCTAAATATCCCATCCCCAAAAGCCGGGAACATTTATTAGTTCCTGAGAGCCCCTCTGAGAGCCTCCTCCTTTTCCTTGCCTTTCCTGGGAAGTCTGAGAAGGGAAGTTAGAACTTCTTCCCTGGAATCTCCTCCTGTGCTGTGTGAGAACTGACAGGGGTAAAACCTTCCCTGGACTCGCCACCATGAAAAGTATCTAAGGAGGCAAAGTGCCATCTGCAACAAATGTATCAACGACAAGGGGGAAAAACTGAGAAACTTTAAATCAGAAAACTTTGTTCCCAAAACAGTGCCTGGGGGCGTGAGACAACCTGAAACCACTTTGAGCCAGAAAGCCTGGGATCTACAGGAATGGTAGTCCTGGGAAAACAGAAGGCATGGGGGAAGGTGGGGACGCAGGCTAGAAATCCAAGGATCCCGGAAAGCTGAAAATAACCACCAGGAAGGGCAGGGGGACAAGATGAAGACAGGCCTGTGCCGGCAAAGGGCAGCAGGACCCACAGAACTCAGCACAGCTTGGACTCACAGACCTCAGGAGGCAGCAGGGGGAGCTTTTATAGAAGTCACAGCGGGGAAAGCAATCCAAAAAGCACCTGAGAGTAGATCCGTGTTAGGGCACCAAAATATGTCACAGGATGGGAGAGTCGATCTGCCTTGTGTAAGATCCTTGGTTCTTTAGGTCCAGAGCACTGAGATTACAGAGACGCAAAATGAAAAACCACAAACACGTGTAAAGTAGGAAAGGGACATTTTAATAGGAAAGTGAGGATTAGAGGAAAGAAGTACACCTCCATGTTGGAAAGGCAGCAGGTGGGCAGCTGCCAGAGGACAACTGCTTTGGGCACGGGGTTAGGGGTCACATTTATTCTAAGAGTTGGTAACATTTAGCGGAGGAAGGTCTCCACAGCATCTGGCTTCTCTGAATTCCCGGGCTTTCTCCTGCTCTTGCTTCTCTCTCTCTTACAGGTGAGGACTTCCATGACCTAATCTTGCATCTCAGTGTAGACTTAGAAGTTAGGAGCACCCTTATTTGGATGGGCTGCCCAGTCAGTTTACCACCCTAGTGGGATTCAGGACGTGGGTCCTTTTGTACTTATGAGGGATAAGGGGGAATTAACAACCATCCCTATGTGCCTTTCTCAGGCACTAATGAAGAAAAATGGACTCTGCCTCACCTTCCAGGCACCTGGAGCTGGGTGGGAAGAAGGCATTTTCATGGAGGGTCCGAGTGTAACTCCTGAGAAGTTGTGACTGATGTGGTAGGTGTCCTCCTGCTGTTTTCTTAGGGCTACCCGCTCATTTCTAGCTACCTGCCCATCACAGGTTCATGCCACCAGGTCCCACTGCTGGCTGCCCAGGAGGCACACCACCCTGCTCCACCTGTGCGCACACCGTCCTCCACAGTCACAAAGGCTCTAAAAGCACACAGGCCACGTGGGGGGGATGGTACAGTCCAGCACAGAGAAACCACCAGCTACGGTTGTGTGGGGGGCAAGCCAGTTTCAGAGAACAAGGAAGGACTGTGGGAGGCTCCAAATCCCACCTGATGAAACACACAGCTGATGACTTCACTTACATAACAGACATGACTGCCATGGAAGGCCCTACTACAGAGCTCAGCAGAGCTTGCTAAAACCTGGGAACTCACAGAGAACCATTACAGCACATTCCACTGGATCGTGAAGATCTGTTCTGTAGAATCCAGGCCATAGAGTCGTTTAAGCAAACTCTTATCAAAGCTTTATCTTTGGTGCAAAAACCCCCTCAAATAGGTGCATGCGTGCACACACACACACCCCTCCACCAAGACACACACACACACACACACGCACACACACTCAGCCAAACAAACTATGCAAATACGGTATTAGACACTGTTCATGTGCTTTACTTTTTCAGTGAGTATCACCCACTCAGGTTGGACTCACTAGAAGGTCTTCTCACTTCTGTCAAAAATGGGGATAACCAGTGGGACTGACCCAAAGTGTGCTAGAGAGAGTGACTGAAGAAAGGACATCGTGCCTCAATCTCTACAACCAGAGCAATCAGGGCTTCTACAATTTGTGTAACCATGATGCAAACCCAACTGGCTGAGAAAAATTAATACCCAACCAAGCATTCTCTTGAACGTCATTAACCCAGAAGCTGGAGTGGATGATGCTGGTGGTCTGGTGGGATGTGTGTGCACCCTGAGGTTGGTCCTGGAGAGAGGGGGGTCTTTCATTAACAGGAGTCAGTCAGAGTGTCACAGTTAAAGTGGTCCACAGCCCAGAGGCAACGTAGGTCACAAAAAGAAATGACAAATGCAACCGAAATCACTCCACTCTACCATGATTTTGTAATGGGTGGTGATGTTGAATAACTGAATGAAAGAAAACTCTGGGCATAGGAAGAATGTCTAATTGTCTGTCCATCTGCCCAGAGCAGAGCAGGCCGTGTAGCACTCGGGTCTCACAATGGGTGCAGTCCTGCCCTGTGCCTGGAGCTCCCTTGGCTAAACTCTCTCTCAGACAGAAAAAAAAATATGCCTTGCCCACGGCCACAATTGATGAGTGTGCTGAGCAGGATGTAGAACTCGGTGGTGAAGAAAGTGTGGTGGACCAAGGAAAATGTGCAAGACACGTGGTGTGCACACGGGGATTTCCTTCTTTCCTGGCTTTTCAAGTGTGAATCAAAGTAGGCTGTGGTGCTAGCCCCTTAAGAAAACAAGCTCCATCCTGATATACTTCTTTCAGTATATGCATTTCCTAAAGATATCCCCCTAGGGACCAGCAGGTGGCGCAGCGGTTACGTTGCTGGACTCCCACAGGGCTGACCACAGTTGCAGTCCCAGACCTGGTGGCTTGAAAATCACACCAGGCACAAGTGCATGTGTGTCCAAGATCCTGGAGGAAAAGGGATTGTAGCGCGGCACCTGGGGGTGATTTGTCACTTCCCCTCTAACTGTGTCTATCTCTCTCTCTCCCGTGACACACATGCGCTAAGCAAACATCTAAATAAAAAAAATCCTCTAATAGTATTCCTGTTAAGAAAGTATTGCCAACTGATGAAATCACACAGAACAAGATAGATCTGGAATTCTTTTGGGATAAATGGTGCAAGTGATTGATTGTATTTGATCATCTGTGTGGAAATTTCAGAATGCTCCCTGCCAGGGAAGCTATTTTTATTATATATACAGTGATTATTTTGTGTTTATAACCCATTTTGGTTAAGCCAGTGTTCATATGACATCGCACCCTCTAATTTATGGTGGGTCATGGGTGGGCACATGCTGCTGTGAATATTTAAATGTGCATGGCTGTCGAAGGTGGCTTTAACACCATCATATATTCCTGGAATTCTTTTTAGATTTAGATTTGTTTTGTGTGGGTGGAGGCTGATTATGATGCTTTCAAAGAACGATGTGATCCATGCTTTCACGTGTCTGTTTTCCTGCATGTTTGTTCAAGATCAGACACCGTGTTACACGTTCCCTGATGGTCATCTTCATCTCAACAGCCACTCCTTCTTAATACGAATAGATTTTAAAAACAGCCATACGGGTAAATGTACCTATGTATAACTTTTTATCATATTCGAGAAAGGTGTTTCAGTTATTTTATTTTATTTTTTAAAGTAGAATGCTCCACAGTGATAACAATTTATTTTATAATTGAAGACAAGATTGACGTGGCAGGTGTCCTCATGCTTTGCCTTCTGGGTTCAGTGCACAACTGAGTATCCCAGCACTCGCTGAAACAGCTCAGAAACTGCGCACTAAATCTGTCACCAATTCTGGCCCTCAACTTTTAAGCCAAACAGGATAACTGAGAAGCACAGACTGAAAATTCAGGTCTGCAGAACATCTCTACCCCTCAATACCAGCATTCAGTTTTCCACCAGGTGATTCAGTGGAAAGAACTTATTTTATTGAACCGTCTCACTCATTCTCACCTGCCAGGTTGATGTCTATGTGAAGAAATGTCATTTGTGAAAAGGGAGTGAATGTTTTTCTGCTTAAAATTTTCTGTGTATTAGCACCTGTGTGAGGTGCACATTCTCTCTGTTTCACCTTCAAATACACAAAGTCATTGTCTTCTCACTTAAGGTGGCAAAATCTGATAGGGATGGCATTTCCTTTGACAGTTTGTCACTTAAAATTATGTGTGCCTTTTGCTGCAGAAAGTTCTGTGTGGTACTCTAGTGCGTGGGAGAAAAGAGACATAGTAAATACTATGGGGAGGAATCTCCTCCCAGGAACTGCCCCCCAAACACTCTAATGGCAAACAATTTTCCAGAGGACCTGCATTTAGAGGCATGGGAAGGAATTAAGAGCTGAGGGCATCCAACCGTCCTTTCTGTGTGCTCATGTACACCCACACACCCTGGGGGCACATCCTGCCTCTGTCCTGGCTTCCAGACAAGAAGAATGGAGAGAGGCATGAGAGAATGGGGAGAGGAAAGAAGGGAGTCTCGGACAGCTGTGTTGGTGTCTCTCTGCAGTCACTGAAGCATCCCTTGAAGGTTCCAGAACCTTCTTTTTTAAAAAATTATTATTATTATTTATTTTATTTTATTTATTCATTCATTTTTTAAAAATTTTCCAAAGAGAGAGACAGAGGGTGAGAATGAGAGAGAGAGGAAGTGAGAAAGCAAGCCACCAGATTCAGGACTCGAACCCTGGTCAGCCATGTGGGAGTGTCCAGCGCCTTAACCACCACACCACCCTCTTCAATGCATTGACGTGCAGTAGAGGCCGAGCCATAGGACAAGACACACAGCAGATTTTAGCAACGCCACATTTGAGCATAGTCAGAATAAAGAGACAGTGGGGGCGTGTAAATTTTCACAGCCAAGTTTAGAATCAGGGCAGAGAAGACCAAGAGTAAGGACGAAAAAGACTGAGTAAATCAGGCACCATCAGGACCCTGAGGACCCCCATCAGTGTCCTGTGTCTGGGGTGCATCCAGATAAGGACCCTTATTTAGCTATCTGTATATATGCCCTGGCTGACTCACCTCCTGCCTGTCATGAACAAGAGGAAAACATCTAGAACATTCTCTCTTTTTTTTTTTTTGAGAGGTTTTTGCTATAGGGCGCGTGCGCTCGCCAGACAGACAGAGAGAGACAGAGAGACAGAAAGCAGGAAATCACCCCCCAGGGGGGATGGCCACGCCGCAATCCCTTCTCCTCCATTCTCCTCTCGGGATCTTGGGCACGCACGCACACGCGCCCGGCGTGAGTTTAAGCCACCAGGTCCGGGACTCGAACCGCGGTCGACTACGTGGGAGTCCAGCGACATAGCCATTACGCTAACTGCTGGTCCCTAGAACATTCTTTTTTGATATCTTCCTAATAAAGAGAAAAATCTGACCTGCTGATGATCCTGTGCCAGCCAGCACTCTGTTTTTGTTAAAGGGACAAAGACTGGACTTTTATAGAAAGGTGTTTGCAATGGGCATGTGCACTTGCCAGAGAGAGACAGAGAAATACAGAGGAAAAGTGAGAAATCACCCCCCAGGAGAAATGGCCATGCTTCAGTCCCTTCTCCTCTAGTCTCCCCTCAGGATTTGAGTCATGCGTGCACATGTACCTGGCATGATTTTCAAGCCACCAGATCCAGGACTTGAACTGTGCAGCCATCCCTGTGGGATCTAGCACCTTAACCCCACACCTCCTGCTGGCCCCTCGACTGGAGTTTTATAGATAGTCATTGCCCATGCAACATGCCATTTTTAATGTGGCACAGAGTTCTTGAGTGCGGCCCCTGCTGCAGACAACTGTCCCATCGCTGGCTATCCTCCCGCTAAGCCCACTCTCGGACCTGCTCCTCTGCCTTTCTTGTTTCAGTCTAACATCAGCAAATAAGAACCACTAATGATGATGGACGAGAGCCTCCTTGAGCTATCTTCTTCACAAATCATTATAAAATGCATAGATGATGATACCCAATGCAAATGTCACCATCTGTAGATTTTGTCCCCAGGAGAACAGATTTTTTGGGGGAAAGAACTGAAAACTTTTGAAAAATAACAGTCACAGGCTCTGCAAAGTGTAAACACATACACCATCACACAATTTCTGTGCAGCAGTCAGACTGTCTTGTTTCTTTTTTATTTTTTTTTAAAGAGGCTTTTGCTATAGGGTGCATATGCTAGCCAGAGAGAGACACAGAGAGACAGAAAGCGAGAAATCACTCCCTAGGGGGGATGGCCACACCACAATCCCTTCTCCATTCTCCTCTCAGGATCTTGGGCACCCACACACACATGCCCACCAGGAATTTTAAGCCACTGGGTCCAGGACTCAAACCACGGGAATCCAGAGACCTAAACATTGCACCATCTGCTGGCTTGTATTGTCTTTATACACACGAGTGCTCATGCTATCAGACAATTTGTGTTTGTAACTGAGCAAGTCTAGATCAAACCTACAAAGCTAAGTCTATGAGAAAAACAAGAAATCCCAGTAGGAACACAGCACTTAAGGGCAAGATAAAACCCATAACCACTTACTCCATAAGCTTCCTGCCCTGCAGTAGGTTTCCAGTGGCTCAAATGATGCGGGGTTCCTTGGTTTCACCTGCACGGCCAACTGTCTCCATATGGAGAAGTGGAAAAATCCTTGTCTCATCAAGAAGGCGCTCCTTCAGGCCTGCATGGGCGGTTCCTTGTCCCAGGCAGGCTCAAAATCCTTCTGCTTCTCCCAGATATGAGTTCCTGTCTTCAGAAATTCTGGAAGATTTCCAAATCTTTCTGTGGTACAGGAGGGGCAGTTCCAGGTATCTCTGACCCCAGACAGCTTGGGTAAATTGGGAAGGGTGGATGGGGGCTTCAATTTTTCCTGCAGATGGCTTCCCGATCAGTGGATGGGAAACCCTGGTGTAGTTTCATGTCATCTGCACAATCTTTACATATCTCAATCATTTTTTCTGTGTGTGAGAGGTTTTTGCTATAGGGCGCGTGCCCTCACCAGAAAGACAGAGAGAGACAGAGAGACAGAAAGCGAGAAATCACTCCCCGGGGTGGGGGGGTGAGGGGGGGATGGCCATGCCACAATCCCTTCTCTTTCCTTCTCCTCCATTCTCTTCTCCAGATCTTAAGTTTAAGCCACCAGATCTGGGACTCCAACGGCAGTCGACTACATGGGAGTCCAGCGACATAGCCAGTACGCCAACTGCTGGCCCCTCCAATCTTCTTATTCTGTCCAGTACTAGCAGTTTCTTACTGAGGTCTTTGCCCCTGAAGTCAAAATATCTGGGGAAATATTTTGCCTGCGAGAACTTTTTGACTAATGCCAAATGGGATGCCATCAAATAATGGCGGAAACCCAGAGAGCACCTCAAAGACCAGGATTCCAATTGCCCACCTGTCCCAGGCCCTGCCCTGGCCTTGCTCCAGATGATGGGCGAGGTCCTCTGGTGTCCCTCAGCATGCACGTCCTGTCACCAGCTCCCTGGGGAGCCGAAGTCGGGGAGCCTTAAGTGGAGTCTGTCTCCAGCAGTGTTCCCAGTGTTATGTCCCTGCCCACGATCTCCCGGAGTGCGAGTGCTCCAGGGCGGGGGATCTCCGCGGAGTAGAGATCAACGCGAAGCGCCCCGGGGTACGCAGGTAGTGGAGGAGCTCGCGGTCTGGCCTGGGCTCCCAGGGCACTTACAGGGAGCTCCTCCTGGCAGGTGCAGACCAGCCTGATGACCGTGGGCCGACTGCCTCAGAACGGACTTCTCATGCTCGTGCTGTTCCTGCTTCAACAGGGTGGCTATGGGACGCTCTTATCTCGAAGGCACAGAAGTGCTTGGTTGCCTTTTTCGCCAGGTGCAGGTGCCCCAAAGTCCCCGTGCTCAGAGTTGCCCTTGTTTCCAGAAGAGGATTCCTCATGGCTCCTGCTAACTAGTCATCGCAGGGAATAGGAAAAATGAAGATTTTCTACCAATAAGCCAGCCTCCAGCAAACAAAGCTAGCGTGATGGGTCTAAGGGCGCTGTAGCTAAACATTGGATTACTATTAGGGTTAACATATTCCTCAACATCTACTGAATCTGCTGCACCAGCGATCACAACAGAATGGCAAAGAGATTCCAGATCACCTCTTTCTGCTTGCTCCTGAACACTCAGATTGAACTTCAAGAATTCGAAAGAAACACACCATCCATCAGATGACAAGAAATCACCGCAGGACCACAAGAAATATGGGAAAGCAAGAAAATACCTCTCCTCCAAGGGAAAAGAATAACTCCTCTTCATCCACAAGAAGTTCAATGCAAATCATGGAAATGTCTGATAAAGAATTTAGAGTATTCATAATGGTGAAGCTAACTGAGATGGAAGAGAAGAGAGACAATGAACTGCTAAAGAGAAAGGAGAAAGAAGTTGACGAGTTCCAGGAGGTGAGGAAATTCTTGCAAGATCTAAAAGAGGAATTATACGCTTTACAAAAGAGTCAAATGGAACTGTTAGAAATGAAGTCTATAATACAAGAAGTCAAAATCTCCCTTGAAAGTATTAAAAGCAGACTAGATCATACAGAAAATAGAATCTCAGATGCAGAAGAGAAAATTGCTGGCTTAGAAAAATCCACCACGAAGACTGAGAAAATGGCACAAAAATTTGAGAATAATATACGAGAAGTACTAGATACCATCAAACGTCCCAACATCCGGATAATTGGCATTCCAGAAGGTGAAGAGACCCATAAGGGCATTGATAATCTATTCCATGAAATCCTGCAAGAAAACTTTCCAAACCTAGAGAGGCATTCGAAGATCCAGTCCCAGGAAATACAAAGGACCCCAAATAGAATCAACCCAAGAAGATCTTCTCCAGGACACATTATAGCCAGGGTGACCAAAACTGCAGACAAAGACAAGATACTAAGATTGGCAAGAGAAAAACATCAAGTTACCTACAAAGGACATCCCATCAGGCTAACAGCAGATCTCTCATCAGAAACAATGTGGGTGACGAAAGAATGGGAAAATATATTCAAAATTTTTAGAGAAAGGCAATTTCAGCTGAGAATACTGTACCTGGCAAGATTATCTTTCAGGTGGGAAGAAAAGACAAGAACATTCTCAGATAAACAAAACCTGAAAGAATTTACCAGCACCAGACCAGATCTCCAAGAAGTTCTCAAGGGTGTGCTGTATCAGGAAAATTAAATACAGACACACAGAAAGAAGAGTTCAAAAACTAAGAAAGCGGCCAGCTTAATCATAGGGACAAGTCTGGAGTTGAACATTATATCCCAGAATTTAATAGGAAAAAAGGAACCAGAACAGAAGATAAAGTACATGAGACTGATAGGTTCATGCACCTACCATTTGAACAGAATCCTAACCTGTTTCCTGTATTTAAGAAAAGTTCCTTAGCATTTGTATAATTTAAAACTGTTTGTTTTTTAATAGTACCATATGAACTTACCATTGAAAGTAGTTAGATTATTTAAGAAATTGTGTGATCAATACAATATGGGTGGAAAAGGAATAGAAGACAATTGTAGACACCAGAGACAGTGGGAGAAGAGGGTGGGAAAGGACAGAGGGTCAGAAAGAGGGGTAGAAAATTTTGGATAATAATATGCATGATTAAGTCACTATGCAGTATATTCTAGATGGGAAATCACATTTTGTATGCTATGATGATGCTTAGGGAAAGAATGTAAATTAAGTTACAAAAAAAAAGGAAAAGTTTCAGAAAAAAAAATCCATTTGATGACCGCAGTTAAGATATATAGCCACAGCTAGGTGATACTTTATAGGATGCCTAAAGTTAGACTTGTGTTCACGGAAATGTATATATCAGCTGTGTTTGCTACGAAAATATTTTCATGCACGTCCTATGCCGGACACCCCTCAAAGATCGCTCTCCGAGGAGTGACAACTGCTAGGAATCATCGTGCCTTTTTATTGAAAATGTGATACATGCAAGTAAAGGGAGAGGGGCTAGTGTTTCAATTATCAGCTCATAAAGTTTTTAACAATAGGGAACATAGATTCTATTCAGGGTTGGATTAAGGGTGGGTCTAGTGCAGTTCCACAATTGTAGGTGGGTCTCCATGGAATGCAGTTTTGGGAAAGTGGTTCCGGTAAGCAGAGATGATTATCAGCTGATGCGGCGCAGCAGCCATCTTGTGATTACCGGGAATGGTGCTGAGAAAAGAAAATCTCAAGTATAGATATTAGTTCTTATGGATCTTAATAAAGAATGATATTTATATAGTTTTATAGGGATCTAAAACTTAATTTGAGGAATCCTAATATATTTATCTATTTCACTTGGTGAGGGTGGAGGTGTCCTGGGCCAGTTTTGGTCTAATCCTATTTTAAGTAAAGAAAAGATTAAGTTTACCTTAAATGTATTTTGAAGAACCTTCCAAAGGTCAAGATTATTTCTGCCTAAATAGAACTTTAGCCCATCCTTTATTGTGACCATGGAGATAAAGCATTGTAATTAACAGTAGGTGATCAGAGCAAAGGGGAACGGTCGGGGGACTTCCTGGAAAATTTTATCATATACTCAGGATGTATAAGAGAGCTATGTAATTCTTTTATAGTAGTATATTGGGGAGTCAGAGGGGGGTTGCTTCCCAGCAAGGTTGCCACAGTTTCTGGAGCAAAATCCTAGGTCGGGGGGCGCACAGTAGCGGCCTTGCCAACATACTGAATCGACCGGAAGCGGGGGGGGGGGGGGCTCAGACAGATCCTGGGTCCCTGCCGGGTTGGACTCCTCCAAGGTGTGGCTGCTGCAGTGAGCCCCTCCCCCTTGCCATTGTTCCCGCTGCCCCGCCAGCTGCACCAACCAGCCACTGCCATGAGAGGGTATGGATGAATGGCTGCAGCCACAGTGGCCTGAGAGGTTGTGTCCTGGAACCCATGGCCTTGGTGCTGCCTGCACCTCCTGGCATCCTCGACTTGAGTGTCCCTGCGTGTGAGTGCCCAGGCTGGTCAAGGTGGCCACTGTGGACAGCAACCCTCGAGAGACTGCACAGAACATGCCAGCGTTCTGCCTCACTTCTGAGGCATGGTTGCCCCAGCCACCCACCTATCGCCTGCAGGATTTTGAAACAGGGGCAACTCTTTTTTTTTTATTTAAATTTATTTGTTTACGTCATTCACTGTACATCATTACAGCATACAAAATGAGATTTTCCATCCAGAGTACACTGTATATTGTCTCAATCAAGCACATCAACATACATGTTATTGTCAACAAATAATTTTCCATTTCTTGTTTCCTGTATGTTTTGCATCCCCCCCCATCACTGATTCCCTATCTCTTACCCTCAGCCATCTCCCACTCTCTTCCCACACTGTCTCTGGTATTTATGTTTACTTTATATACTGTTTTCCCGCCATTTTTATTGAATTACTAAAGATCTTAATTAATCTAAATTAATTAAGACTGAGGCCTATGTCTTCTGTTCACCTGCGCCGCCTCCATCGAGTCAACCCACCCCTGCTGAGGCTAGACCCCGGCAACACCTGGTATATTTTTCAAGCTGTTGGGGTCAGGTTCAAACTGCAGTTGCCATATGGGATCCCATCCCAGGGCACAGCTCACCCACTACAGGTCAGCCCTCAGCACAGGTCTGGACCGGATCATGCCCTGCGTTTCTATCAGTTTCACTAGTGAAGACACTCAGCTTGCTTTTCAAGAACATACTACCAATTCCACCTGAGGGGTTGTGAAGGAAATGGAGAGTAATATAGAGGGGAAATGTTCTTATCTAACTGGGACAATTAGAGACCCAGCATCATGAGTTTGAGCAGAAAATGGAGTCACAGCCATCAGGTTTGGAGAACAAAAAAACCATCACAAGGGGAGGCAGTTTTTCTTAGTCCCTCTTTTCAAATTTGAGTCCAACTTCCAGATAATTTCTAGTATTTCAATCCGTACTCCCTAGATTTCTCCATTCACATAACTACATCAGAATGATCTGCTCATACTTCCAAGGATTATGGAAAATAATTAACACCCACAGACACAAACAGTGCTCACGATAAGGCTCTGAATGGAGTGTGGGGAGCAATCCCTGGAGTCCAGTCTTTTTTTTTTTACAGTAGATTTCTTAAGCACCTGTGCACCATCTGCTAGATTCAGGGACACATGCAGAACTCCATCAGCATCTAACCAGCATGCTCCTGGCACTCCGTGATGTGTCGTGTTCTTTGGGACTCCAGGGCCCAGGCCATCAGCTCCTGAGACTCCTCTAGCCAAGGAGCAGGGTGAGTCTGAGGAGGATGACATGGGAGCCCTCAGAGCCCTGGGGTGCCTCCCCCTGGCCCAGATGGAGGCTCTGGAGATGGAGTTCACAGTGGAAGAGACCATGTCACAAAGTACCCAAGGAACTAGCCATCCTAACAGGCTGGTGATGGGGGAGGAGGGTTCTCACTGGATGGACCTGCAGGGAAGGACGTAAGAGGGCACCTCTATTCCTTCCCACATTCCTCAGTTCCTCTGCATCCTCTCCTCTGTCATCCTGGGCCCTGCTGTTCCAAGAATAATTTTTAAAATTTGTTAAGCCGCTTTTCTAGTTCTCTTTGGACTATAAAGACTTAACATGGGAATGGAGGTGAAAAGAGTGTATTAAGATTTGAGGAGGGGGATCAGCAGTTAGTGTAATGGCTAGGTTGCTGAATTCCCACATAGTCGACCGCGGTTCGCGTCCCAGACCCAGTGGCTTAAAAC
This sequence comes from Tupaia tana, assembly GCA_026018925.1. Classification (NCBI taxonomy): domain Eukaryota; kingdom Metazoa; phylum Chordata; class Mammalia; order Scandentia; family Tupaiidae; genus Tupaia; species Tupaia tana. The sequence continues at coordinate 135,116,604 of JAKSZU010000002.1, read as the reverse complement.
TCATGCCGGGCACGTGTGCGTGCGTGCCCAAGATCCCAAGAGAATGGAGGAGAAGGGATTGCGGCGTGGCCATCCCCCCTGGGGGTGATTTCTCGCTTTCTATCTCTCTGTCTCTCTCTGTCTGTCTGGCGAGTGCACACGCCCTATAGCAAAAACCTCTCAAAAAAAAAAAAAAAAAGAAAGATTTGAGAAGGAAACCTGTCACTCTCACAGATAATCAAAAGGAGCACTGAGTGCAAGGACAGGAGCTCTTCTCCCTTTTCTCTCACCCCTCCCAGAATGTGGAATCAGAGGAAAGTTAAGACTCCCCTTCTCTGTCCATACAGAGCACCAAAGGCCATTCTCTGCTGAGATACAGAGGGAGACGTGGCTATAGGGCTTCTCCAGAGAAGCACCTTCCAGTCCCTGGTTTCCCTGAGGAGAGGCTCTGTCAGGACACTTTTAGCCTCTCTTGTACTTTACCCTGGAGCTCAGAGGAGGTGGGGAGCTGTGTTTAGCCAGTAACCTGTGGGGAGGGGGGATTGTGGAGGGAAGCTGGGCACTGTAGATTCTTGGAGCAGACTGCATAAGCCCAGTCCCCTCTACTCCTCCCTGCCGGAGGCTGTGGAAGACCCTGTCCTGTGCCAGTCCCACCGTGACGAGGTGGGCTAGCTCATGAGGAGTCTCAGAATTAAGCCATTTAGCTCTCGTGCAATGCCATTTGATGGGATCTGTTCTAGAAGTGATCTGGTTCTTCTGTTTCATGAAGCTGTTTAATTTCTCAACTTCTTAAACGAGACAGACACTATTTTATTGAAAAATTTCCTCACAGAGGATGACAGTGATGACTTTTCTCCCCCCTCCCCCACCAGCTTTTGCTATAGGGTATAGAGGGTGTGTGCCCTCGCTGGGGAGAAACATAGACAGAAAGAGAAAGTGAAAATCGAGAAATCATCCCTGGAGTTAACACCACACCACAACCTCTTCTCCATTCTCCATGCAACACTTTGAGTATGCATGCACACGTGCCTGGTGTGTTTTTCAAGCCTTTGGGTCCAGGACTCCAACTGCACAGCTGACCATGTGAGATCCAGCCAGCTTTCCCTCCATTCCACCTGGTGGCCCTCTGTCAGTGATGGTCTTTCTTTCTTTTCAGCTTGTTTGTTTTGTTTGTTTGTTTCTTTGTTGTTGTTTTGTTTGTTTGTTTGCTTTTGCTATAAGGTGTGTGTGCTCCTCAGAGAGAGACAGAGAGAGAGAGAGAGAGAGAGAGAGAGAGAGAGAGAGAGAGAGAGAGAGAGAAAGAGGGAGAAAGTGAGTAATCATTTCCTGGGGGTGGGGGGATGGCCATACCACATTCCCTTCTCCTTCATTCTCCTCTTTGGATTTTGGACACACATGCACACATACCTGGCATGATTTTCCTTTTTTTAATTATTTTTATTTTAATTTTTTTGAGAGGTTTTTGCTATAGGGCGTGTGTGCTTGCCAGACAGACAGAGGGAGACAGAGAAATAGAAAGCGAAAAATCACCCCCTGGGGGGATGGCCACGCCACAATCCCTTCTCCTCCATTCTCCTCTCAGGATCTTGGGCACGCATACACACGCACCCGGCGTGAGTTTTAAGCCACCGGGTCCGGGATGCGAACAGTGGTCAACTATGTGGGAGTCCAGCAACATAACCATTATGCTAACTGCTGGTCCCCGATTTTCCTTTTTTTACATCATTATTTTTTTATACATTCAATAGCTATATATTATTCAGTTTATAAAGAGATTTTATCCAACATGATATGTGCCACACAACAGGCGAGTTGAGGATACTATACACAACATCACCAACAGGCAACAAACCATATCTGTATCCTGCAAATGTCTTACTTCTCCGTTTTTTCCAAAATTCCCCTTCCTGCACTCGTCCCCTCTCCCACTCTCCTTCCACTTTGTCCTCAGTGTCCATAACAATTTTCAATGCTTTTATGACTTCCAGTATTTCAGTCTATACCATAAAGTGTGGATGGCTGGTGTATGTTAAGTGGAGACATACAATGTCTCTTTTATAGCCTGACTTGCTTCACTCAGCAACATATCTTCCATATTCGTCCACTTTCTTTTTTTATTCATACATTAAATTGCTATACATTATTTAGATTGTGAAGAGACTTTATCCAGCATGACATACACCTCAGTCCACACCAGCTGAGGCCACCATACACATCCTCATCAATAGATAGTAAACCTTATCTGTGTCCCACAAGTGTGTTACCTCTCCATTTTCCCCCAAATCTCCTACACACTTTTCCTCTCACACTCTCTTTCCACTTTGTCTCTAGTGTCTATTGCAATTTTAATACTTTTATGTTATCCATTCTTTCAGTCTCTACCATTGAGTGCGGATAGTTGGTGTATGTTAAGTGGAGACATACAATGTCTCTCTTTCATAGCCTGACTTGCTTGACTCAGCAACAGATCTTCCATATTCGTCCACTTTCTTTGTTTTTCTTTTTCTTTTTTAAACTATTTATTTATTTATTTATTTATTTATTTATAGTTTACTTACTTTCACTGGACATCACCACAGCACACAAAATGCAATTTTCCAGCCAGAATTCACTGTAGAGTGGCTTAAATGTACATATTATCATCAGCAAATAATTCTCCATTCTTGTTTCTTGTATATACTTATGTTTCTTGTTTTATATATATATATCCCCCCTATTTCTAATCCTCTGCCATTTCCCATCCTCTTCCTACCCTGTCTCTGCTTTCTGCAGTTGCTTTCCATTCCGTTATTCTTTACCACATTGTATTGATTCACAAAATATCTTAATTAATCTAAATACTTTCAATAGTAAGTTCAGCTGATACATACATATCTGTGAACAAAACTTGACTTTAGGCATGAAACTCTGTGGATAGAATGAATATACTATAAAATAGCACATAGCTAAGGCTATATAGCTTACCGTGGTTACCAAATAGGTATTTTTTTTTTTTTTTTGGAGAGGTTTTTGCTATAGGGCGCGTGCGCTTGCCAGACAGACAGAGAGAGATAGAAAGAGAGAAAGTGAGAAATCACCCCCGGGGGGGATGGCCACGCCACAATCCCTTCTCCTCCATTCTCTTCTCAGGATCTTGGGCATGCACGCACACATGCCCGGCGTGAATTTTAAGCCACTGGGCCTGGGACGTGAACCACGGTCAACTACATGGGAGTCCAGTGGCATAGCCATTATGCTAACTGCTAGTCCCCCCAAATAGGTATTTTTTAAAATACACTTAAATTCAAGAAAGGCAGTTTTAGCTTTAATAAATAAATAAAAAAATGTTAGAACTTTGCTTAATACTTAAAGCCAGGAAACAGGTTAGGATTCTATTTAAATAGTAGGTACATAGACCTGTCCACAACTTAAGAAAAAACAAAACTCTTAACACTGAAAAACAAAGCATAGAAGGTCAGTAATGTTTTAGTCAAAAGTAATAAAATTCTATTTCACCAGTTCAAGCTCATGTATTTTATCTTCTGTTGTGGTCCGATCTCTCCGTTTAAATTCAGAAGATAACATTCAACTCTGTACTTGTCCCTACCGTTAAGCTGGCTGTTTAAGAACTCTTATTTCTGTGTGTCTGACTTTAGTTTTCCTGGGATAGCACTCCCTTCAGAACTTCTTGGAGAGCTGGTCTGGCATTGGTAAATTGTTTCAGGTTTTGTTTATCTGAGAATGTTCTTGTCTTCTGTTCCCATATGAAGGATAATCTTGCTGGGTATAGTATTCTTGGTTGAAATTGTTTTTCCCTTGGGAACCAGCAGTTAGTGTAATGGCTATGTCTCTGGACTCCCACGTAGTCAACCGCGGTTCGTGTCTCGGACCCGGTGGCTTACAACTCATGCCGGGCGCGTGTGCGTGCGTGCCCAAGATCCGGAGAGGAGAATGGAGGAGAAGGGATTGCGGCGTGACCATCCCCCCTGGGGGGTGATTTCTCGCTTTCCGTCTCTATGTCTCTCTTTGTCTGTCTGGCGAGCGCACACGCCCTATAGCGAAAAACCTCTCAAAAAAAATTGTTTTTCCCTCAACACTTTGAATATATTTTCCCATTCTTTTCTTGCTCGCATTGTTTCTGATGAGAGGTCTGCTGTTAGCCTGATGGGATATCCTTTGTAGGTAACATGATGTTTCTCTCTTGCCAGTCTGAGTATCTTGTCTTTGTGCTTTTGGTCAATCTGGCTATAATGTTTCTTGGAGAAGATCTTCTTGGGTTGATTCTATTTAGGGTCCCTTGTATTTCTTGGGTCTGGATCTTTGAATGCCTCTTTATGTTTGGGAACATTTCTTTCAGGATTTCATGGAATAGATTGTCATTGCCCTTATTAGTCTCTTCACCTTCTGGGATACCGATTATCCAGATATTTGGATGTTTAATGGTATCTAGTATTTCTCATATATTATTCTCATTTTGGGGGGGCTATTTTCTCAGTCTTTGTGGTGGATTTTACTAGTCCAGTGATCCTATCTTCTACATCTTAGATTTGATTTTCTGTATGATCTAGATATTTGTCCACTTTCTATCAAATACTATGGTCTTGCTGTCTTTTTTTTTTAAGAATTATTTTATTTTATTATTTTATTTATTTTTAATTTGACTAGAGAGGGAGAGAGAGAGAGAGAGAGAGAGAGAGAGAGAGAGAGAGAGAGAAAGAAAGGCTCCAGGTCCAGGACTCAGACTGTGTTCAGACATGTGGGAGTCCAGTGCCCTTAACCACCATGCCAGGTCTTGCTATTTTTTTTTTTTCATGTGAATATCTTTATTTATTTATTTTTATTAATTACTTTATTTATTTTTGTATATACTTTCAATCATATTGTTTGGCTTACAATGAGACCATTTCGATATGTGAACATTTCTCCCCAGACCCGTTGATCGAAATATCTTCAACAGATAACACCACACCTCCCCATCCCGTCAATGCTCTACCTCTGTATCCCTTCTCCAAATGTCTTTCGTTGGGCCCCACTCCTCCACATACACCTCATCTGACATTCACACCTATCTCTTGTGTTTGTTCAACTGTTAGTCAAACAGTTTCAGACATAGAATGCAGACAAACGGTATATGTTAAGTGGGGACATACAATGTCTCTCCTTCATAGCCTGGCTTGCCTCACTCAGCAGTACATCTTCCATATTCTTCCACTTTCTGTCAAAAGCCAGGGCTCTGCTGGTTTTTATGGCTGAGTAGTATTCCATAGAGTATATGTGCCACAGTTTTTCAATCCATTCCTCCATACGGGGGCATCTGGGTTGGTTCCATGACTTAGCAATTGTGAATAGTGCCGCAATAAACATCGATGTGCAAGCACTTTTCGAATGAAGGATTCTTCTGTCCTTTGGGTAGATACCGAGGAGTGGGATCTCTGGATCATATGGCAGATCTATCTGTAGATTTTTGAGGAATCTCCAAATTATTCTCCACAGTGGTTGGACCAATCTACATTCCCACCAGCAGTGTAAAAGAGTTCCCCTTTCACCACACCCCCGCCAACACTTATCATTTTTTGTTTTTTTAATATTAGACAATCTGACTGGGGTTAGGTGGTACCTCATTGTTGTTTTTATCTGCATTTCCCTTACGATGAGGGAGGTTGAACATTTTTTCATATGCCTTTTGGCCATTCGTATGTCATCTTTAGAGAGTGTTTTCTTCATCTCCTTCTCCCATCTTTTAATAGGGTTGCTCATCTTTTTTCCAAACACCTTTTTTAGTTCCTTGTGTATTCTGGTTATCAGTCCCTTATCTGATGCAACATTTACAAAAATATTTTCCCATTCTGAGGGCTGTCAATTCACACTAACTACTGTGTCTTTGGCCATGCAGAAACTTCTTAGTCTGATGTAATCCCACTTGTCTATTTTGTGGACGATGGACTCTGCTTTGAGGGTCTTCTTTAGGAAGTCTTTCCCTACACCAATGTCTCCCAGAGTTTCCCCAGCATTCTCCAGGAGCAGCTTTATAGTTTGAGGTCTTAGATTTAGATCTTTGATCCACCTTGACTTGATTCTTGTCAAAGGAGAGAGGTAGGGGTTCAGATTCATCTTTCTGCAAGTGGAAGTCCAGTTTCTCCAGCACCACTTGCTGAAGAGGCTTTCATTTTCCCACTGGATTGACTGGTACCCCTTGTCAAAGATCAGTTGACTGTATGTTTGGGCACTTATTTCTGGGGACTCTATTCTGTTCCATTGGTCCACATGTCTGTTTCTGTGCCAATACCATGCTGTCTTTATTACCACAGCTTTGTAATATATTTTTGGATCGGGGATTGAGATGCCACCCACTCCATTCTTCTTGTGTAGAAGTGTTTTGGCGATACGGGGTCTTTTATGATTCCAGACAAATTTTAAGATTGTCTTTTCTAGATCTGTGAAGAATTTGTCTGGTACTTTGATTGGCATTGCATTAAATAGGTAGATTAATTTGGGTAGAATTGCCATTTTGATTATATTAACTCTTCCAATCCATGAACATGGGATGTCCTTCCATTTTTTTGTGTCATTTTCAATTTCTTTTTTTACCTTTTCGTAGTTTTCCTTGTGGAGGTCTTTAACTTGTTTGGTTAGATTTATTCCTAAATATCTTATACTTTTAGTGGCTATGGTAAACGGAATAAATTTTTTCAGTTCTATCTCAGTCTGCCTGTTATTCGTATATAGAAATGCTATCAATTTCTGTATATTGATTTTATATCCTGCAACTTTACTGAATTCATGTATTACTTCCAGTAGTTTTTCCATGGAGACCACTGGGTCTTCTATGTATACAATCATGTCATCTGCAAATAGAGAGAGTTTCACCTCTTCTTTTCCTATTCGAATGCCCTTTATTTTTTCCTCTTTTCTGATTGCGTTGGCGAGGACTTCCAGTACTATATTGAAAAGGAGAGGAGAAAGTGGGCATCCTTGTCTTGTTCCTGTGTTTAGTGGGAAAGCTTTCAGCTTTTCTCCATTCAGGATGATGTTTGTTATGAGTTTTTCATAGATGGCTTTTATTGTATTGAGAAATGGCCCTTCTATGCCGATTTTGCTAAGAGTCTTGATCATGAAGGGATGTTGTATCTTATCAAATGCTTTTTCTGCGTCAATCGATATGACCATATGGTTTTTGTCTTTCTTCCTATTAATATGGTGTATTACATTTATGGTTTTGCGTATGTTGAACCAACCTTGCATTCCTGGAATAAAGCCTACCTGATCATGGTGTATGATCTTCTGTATAAGTTGTTGAATACAATTTGCTAGTATTTTGTTGAGAATCTTTGAGTCTATGTTCATCAGAGATATTGGTCTATAGTTTTCCTTCCTTGTCCTGTCCTTATCTGTTTTGAGGATGAGGGTGACAGAGGCTTCATAGAATGAATTAGGGAGAGATTCACCCTTTTGGATCTTTAGAAATAATTTGAGCAGAATGGGAGTTAACTCTTCTTTGAAAGTTTTGTAGAATTCAGAGGTGAATCCATCGGGGCCAGGGCTTTTCTTTGTTGGGAGGTTACTTATTACTGATTCAATCTCCTGGCTTGTTATGGGCCTATTCAGACTTTCTATTTCTTCCTGGCTCATTCTTGGTAGATTATATTTGTCCAGGAATTTGTCCATCTCATCCAGATTATCTTGTTTCTTAGCGTATAGATGTTCAAAGTATCCTCTAATGATGTTTTGAATTTCTACTATGTGTGTTGTTATGTTACCAGCCTCATTGCAGATTTGATTCACCTGGTTCCTTTCTCTCTTCTTCTTAATAAGTCTCGCTAGTGGGGTATCAATTTTGTTTATCCTTTCAAAGAACCAGCTTTTGCTTTCACTTACTTTCTGTATAGTACGTTTATTTTCTATTTCATTTATTTCTGCTCGGATCTTTATTATTTCCTTTCTCCTGTAATTTTTTGGATTTTTTTGCTGTTGCTTTTCCAATTCTCTAAGGCTTGATGTTAGGTGATCCATTAGCCTTTTCTCTGTCTTCCTCTTATGTGCACTAATTGCTATGAACTTCCCTCTTATGACTGCTTTGGCAGTGTCCCAAAGATTATGGAAACTTGTATCTTCATTGTCATTGGCTTCCATGAATCTTTTGATTTCGGACTTTATTTCTTCGGTAATAGTGGAGTCATTCAGGAGTAGGTTATTTAGTTTCCATGTTTTTAGGTATTTTTGAGGGTTTCTCTTGAAATTAAACTCGAGTTTAATTCTATCATGGTCAGAGAAGATGCTGGAAATAGTTTCTATGCCTCTGAATCTGCAGAGGCTTGCTTTGTGTCCTATGATGTGGTCAATCTTCGAGAAAGTTCCATGTCGGGGTGAGAAAAAACTATATCTTGTGGTTTTTGGGTGGAAAGTTCTATAGATGTCTGTTAAGTCCAATTGATTTATGGTATCATTTAGGTCCTTGATCTATCTACCTATTTTTTGCCTAGATGATCTGTCCAGAGGGGATAATGCGGTGTTGAGATCTCCAACAATTAGTGTGTTGCAGTCTATCTCCCCTTTCAGATCTAACAATCTTTCCTTCACATATTTGGGTGCTCCTGTGTTAGGAGCATAGATATTAATAAGCGTTATATCTTCTCGATCTATAGAGCCTTTTACTATGATATAGTGCCCTTCTTTGTCTCTTCGGACACTTTTTGTTTTAAAGCCTATTTTGTCAGAAATTAGTATCGCAACTCCAGCTCTTTTTTGGTTCCCAACTGCATGGAAAACCTTTTTCCAACCCTTCACTTTCAGTCTATGTATGTCTTTTTCCATGAGGTGGGTTTCTTGTAGACAACAGATAGAGGGTTTCTGTTTTTTTATCCATTCAGCCAGTCTGTGTCTCTTGATTGGAGAATTTAACCCATTAACATTCAATGTTATTATCGATGTTATAGGGTCTGTACCGACATTTAAGTTAGCCATTGTCTTAGTTGCCTGTTATTTCTTTGTTTCTGGCTGTTGCGTCTTTAGTTTTCCTGGAACAGTACTTTCTTCAGGATTTCTTGAAGAGCTGGTCTGGTGTTGGCAAATTCTTTCAGGTTTTGTTTGTCTGAGAAGATTTTAATCTTTTTTTCCCAAATGAAGGATAATCTAGCAGGGTATAATAGTCTTGGCTGAAATTGTTTCTCTCTTAACACTTTCAGTATGTCTTCCCATTCTTTTCTTGCTTGCATTGTTTCTGATGAGAGGTCTGGTGTTAGTCTTATGGGATGGCCTTTGTAAGTTATTTCTCGTTTCTCTCTTGCCAGTTTTAGTATCATGTCTTTTTCTGTGACGTTAGACAGCCTGGCTAAGATGTGCCTTGGGGAAGATCTTCTGGGGTTGATTCTATTTGGGGTCCTTTGTATTTCTTGGGTCCGGATGGTTCGGTGCCTCTCTAGGCTTGGGAAATTTTCTTCCAAGATGTCATGGAATAGATTTTCCATTCCGCTATTAGTTTCTTCACCTTCTGGGATGCCGATTATTCTGATGTTTGGGCGTCTAATAGAGTCTAGTATTTCTCGTATATTATCCTCATGTTTTTTAGTTATTTTCTCGATCTTTTTGTAGTTTTTTTCTAGATCAGAGGTTTTATCTTCTACATCAGAGATTCGATCTTCAGCATGGTCTAATCAGCTCTTAATACTTTCCAGAGAGTTTTTGATTTCTTGTATTATAGACTTTATCTCTAATAGTTCCACCTGATTCTTTCTCAGAGTATCCATTTCTTCTTTCATATCCTGGAAGGACTTCCTAATTTCCTGTAGTTCGTTGTCTCTTTTTTTTTTCCAATTCACAGAATTTGGTCACCATGAGTGTTCGGAATTCTGTGTCTGTCATTTTGGTAATGTCCTCCATATTTACGATACATGGAGGGGCATTTTCCTTTGTTGGAGACATATTTTCTTGTTTATTCAGACCTGAGGCTCTTTTTCTACCTTTAGCCATTGGAGGATTACTTCCCTTTTAAAGACTTCTTGGGAGAACTTTTGTCCCACGAGAAGTAAGAGTCTTTCCTTTTTGATGGGAATAGCTGTTTGTTGAAGTCTCTCTTCTGTTGTTTTTACCAATGAGTTTTCAGGCGGGGAACTCTACAGAAGTGTCTAACAAGCAGAATCTCCTTTTTCAAAGGGGATCAGTACTAGGGAGGATCCCAAAGACACTTACCTTCCTAGGAAATTTCAGATATATGATTCTAGACCTGTCTAGTCTGTCTGGCACGGTAAAAAATAAGGAGGAGAGGACAATATGCAACGAAAGGAAAGACAACACAGAAAAATAAAGAAAAAGTCATGCGCCGCGCTAATGCGCGGCGCACGATTTCGCCAGAGGCTTGCAGGACACGCTATTGCCTGCTGGCAGTCCAGGAAAGTCTGGGGGGAGAAGGAGGGCTAGGTGTTAACAAGGGAATGCAGGGGGGTCAAGAGAAAAGAAAAAAAAAAGAAAAACGCCTCAAGGAGATCCTGGCTACCTACCTAGAAGGTGGAGTCTGGGGCCTGGGGGTCTGGAAGTGGGGTGGGGGTCAGAGGTGACCCTCCCTCAGTATCCCTTGCTGGCCAGAGGCTTGCAGGACACGCTATTGCCTGCTGGCAGTCCAGGAAAGTCTAGAAGGTGGAGTCTGGGGCCTGGGAGTCTGGAAGTGGGGTGGGGGTCAGAGGTGACCCTCCCTCAGTATCCCTTGCTGGCCAGAGGCTTGCAGGACACGCTATTGCCTGCTGGCAGTCCAGGAAAGTCTAGAAGGTGGAGTCTGGGGCCTGGGGGTCTGGAAGTGGGGTGGGGGTCAGAGGTGACCCTCCCTCAGTATCCCTTGCTGGCCAGAGGCTTGCAGGACACGCTATTGCCTGCTGGCAGTCCAGGAAAGTCTAGAAGGTGGAGTCTGGGGCCTGGGGGTCTGGAAGTGGGGTGGGGGTCAGAGGTGACCCTCCCTCAGTATCCCTTGCTGGCCAGAGGCTTGCAGGACACGCTATTGCCTGCTGGCAGTCCAGGAAAGTCTAGAAGGTGGAGTCTGGGGCCTGGGGGTCTGGAAGTGGGGTGGGGGTCAGAGGTGACCCTCCCTCAGTATCCCTTGCTGGCCAGAGGCTTGCAGGACACGCTATTGCCTGCTGGCAGTCCAGGAAAGTCTAGAAGGTGGAGTCTGGGGCCTGGGGGTCTGGAAGTGGGGTGGGGGTCAGAGGTGACCCTCCCTCAGTATCCCTTGCTGGCCAGAGGCTTGCAGGACACGCTATTGCCTGCTGGCAGTCCAGGAAAGTCTAGAAGGTGGAGTCTGGGGCCTGGGGGTCTGGAAGTGGGGTGGGGGTCAGAGGTGACCCTCCCTCAGTATCCCTTGCTGGCCAGAGGCTTGCAGGACACGCTATTGCCTGCTGGCAGTCCAGGAAAGTCTAGAAGGTGGAGTCTGGGGCCTGGGAGTCTGGAAGTGGGGTGGGGGTCAGAGGTGACCCTCCCTCAGTATCCCTTGCTGGCCAGAGGCTTGCAGGAGACGCTATTGCCTGCTGGCAGTCCAGGAAAGTCTAGAAGGTGGAGTCTGGGGCCTGGGGGTCTGGAAGTGGGGTGGGGGTCAGAGGTGACCCTCCCTCAGTATCCCTTGCTGGCCAGAGGCTTGCAGGACACGCTATTGCCTGCTGGCAGTCCAGGAAAGTCTAGAAGGTGGAGTCTGGGGCCTGGGGGTCTGGAAGTGGGGTGGGGGTCAGAGGTGACCCTCCCTCAGTATCCCTTGCTGGCCAGAGGCTTGCAGGAGACGCTATTGCCTGCTGGCAGTCCAGGAAAGTCTAGAAGGTGGAGTCTGGGGCCTGGGGGTCTGGAAGTGGGGTGGGGGTCAGAGGTGACCCTCCCTCAGTATCCCTTGCTGGCCAGAGGCTTGCAGGACACGCTATTGCCTGCTGGCAGTCCAGGAAAGTCTAGAAGGTGGAGTCTGGGGCCTGGGGGTCTGGAAGTGGGGTGGGGGTCAGAGGTGACCCTCCCTCAGTATCCCTTGCTGGCCAGAGGCTTGCAGGACACGCTATTGCCTGCTGGCAGTCCAGGAAAGTCTAGAAGGTGGAGTCTGGGGCCTGGGGGTCTGGAAGTGGGGTGGGGGTCAGAGGTGACCCTCCCTCAGTATCCCTTGCTGGCCAGAGGCTTGCAGGACACGCTATTGCCTGCTGGCAGTCCAGGAAAGTCTAGAAGGTGGAGTCTGGGGCCTGGGGGTCTGGAAGTGGGGTGGGGGTCAGAGGTGACCCTCCCTCAGTATCCCTTGCTGGCCAGAGGCTTGCAGGACACGCTATTGCCTGCTGGCAGTCCAGGAAAGTCTAGAAGGTGGAGTCTGGGGCCTGGGGGTCTGGAAGTGGGGTGGGGGTCAGAGGTGACCCTCCCTCAGTATCCCTTGCTGGCCAGAGGCTTGCAGGACACGCTATTGCCTGCTGGCAGTCCAGGAAAGTCTAGAAGGTGGAGTCTGGGGCCTGGGGGTCTGGAAGTGGGGTGGGGGTCAGAGGTGACCCTCCCTCAGTATCCCTTGCTGGCCAGAGGCTTGCAGGACACGCTATTGCCTGCTGGCAGTCCAGGAAAGTCTAGAAGGTGGAGTCTGGGGCCTGGGAGTCTGGAAGTGGGGTGGGGGTCAGAGGTGACCCTCCCTCAGTATCCCTTGCTGGCCAGAGGCTTGCAGGAGACGCTATTGCCTGCTGGCAGTCCAGGAAAGTCTAGAAGGTGGAGTCTGGGGCCTGGGGGTCTGGAAGTGGGGTGGGGGTCAGAGGTGACCCTCCCTCAGTATCCCTTGCTGGCCAGAGGCTTGCAGGACACGCTATTGCCTGCTGGCAGTCCAGGAAAGTCTAGAAGGTGGAGTCTGGGGCCTGGGGGTCTGGAAGTGGGGTGGGGGTCAGAGGTGACCCTCCCTCAGTATCCCTTGCTGGCCAGAGGCTTGCAGGAGACGCTATTGCCTGCTGGCAGTCCAGGAAAGTCTAGAAGGTGGAGTCTGGGGCCTGGGGGTCTGGAAGTGGGGTGGGGGTCAGAGGTGACCCTCCCTCAGTATCCCTTGCTGGCCAGAGGCTTGCAGGACACGCTATTGCCTGCTGGCAGTCCAGGAAAGTCTAGAAGGTGGAGTCTGGGGCCTGGGGGTCTGGAAGTGGGGTGGGGGTCAGAGGTGACCCTCCCTAGTATCCCTTGCTGGCCAGAGGCTTGCAGGAGACGCTATTGCCTGCTGGCAGTCCAGGAAAGTCTAGAAGGTGGAGTCTGGGGCCTGGGGGTCTGGAAGTGGGGTGGGGGTCAGAGGTGACCCTCCCTCAGTATCCCTTGCTGGCCAGAGGCTTGCAGGACACGCTATTGCCTGCTGGCAGTCCAGGAAAGTCTAGAAGGTGGAGTCTGGGGCCTGGGGGTCTGGAAGTGGGGTGGGGGTCAGAGGTGACCCTCCCTCAGTATCCCTTGCTGGCCAGAGGCTTGCAGGACACGCTATTGCCTGCTGGCAGTCCAGGAAAGTCTAGAAGGTGGAGTCTGGGGCCTGGGGGTCTGGAAGTGGGGTGGGGGTCAGAGGTGACCCTCCCTCAGTATCCCTTGCTAGCCAGAGGCTTGCAGGACACGCTATTGCCTGCTGGCAGTCCAGGAAAGTCTAGAAGGTGGAGTCTGGGGCCTGGGGGTCTGGAAGTGGGGTGGGGGTCAGAGGTGACCCTCCCTCAGTATCCCTTGCTGGCCAGAGGCTTGCAGGACACGCTATTGCCTGCTGGCAGTCCAGGAAAGTCTAGAAGGTGGAGTCTGGGGCCTGGGGGTCTGGAAGTGGGGTGGGGGTCAGAGGTGACCCTCCCTCAGTATCCCTTGCTGGCCAGAGGCTTGCAGGACACGCTATTGCCTGCTGGCAGTCCAGGAAAGTCTAGAAGGTGGAGTCTGGGGCCTGGGGGTCTGGAAGTGGGGTGGGGGTCAGAGGTGACCCTCCCTCAGTATCCCTTGCTGGCCAGAGGCTTGCAGGACACGCTATTGCCTGCTGGCAGTCCAGGAAAGTCTAGAAGGTGGAGTCTGGGGCCTGGGGGTCTGGAAGTGGGGTGGGGGTCAGAGGTGACCCTCCCTCAGTATCCCTTGCTGGCCAGAGGCTTGCAGGACACGCTATTGCCTGCTGGCAGTCCAGGAAAGTCTAGAAGGTGGAGTCTGGGGCCTGGGGGTCTGGAAGTGGGGTGGGGGTCAGAGGTGACCCTCCCTCAGTATCCCTTGCTGGCCAGAGGCTTGCAGGACACGCTATTGCCTGCTGGCAGTCCAGGAAAGTCTAGAAGGTGGAGTCTGGGGCCTGGGGGTCTGGAAGTGGGGTGGGGGTCAGAGGTGACCCTCCCTCAGTATCCCTTGCTGGCCAGAGGCTTGCAGGACACGCTATTGCCTGCTGGCAGTCCAGGAAAGTCTAGAAGGTGGAGTCTGGGGCCTGGGGGTCTGGAAGTGGGGTGGGGGGTCAGAGGTGACCCTCCCTCAGTATCCCTTGCTGGCCAGAGGCTTGCAGGACACGCTATTGCCTGCTGGCAGTCCAGGAAAGTCTAGAAGGTGGAGTCTGGGGCCTGGGGGTCTGGAAGTGGGGTGGGGGTCAGAGGTGACCCTCCCTCAGTATCCCTTGCTGGCCAGAGGCTTGCAGGACACGCTATTGCCTGCTGGCAGTCCAGGAAAGTCTGGGAGGTCTTGCTATTTTTGATGACTGAATATTATTCCATGGAGTATATGTGTCACAGTTTTTCAATCCATTCATCTCTTTGTGGACATTTGGGTTGCTTCCATGTCTTAGCAATCATGAATGATGCTGTAATAAATAAAGCACTTCTCCAAATGAGCATTCTCTTGTTGTTTGGGTAGACAATCAGGAGTGGAATTGTTGTATCATATGGTAGGTCTTTGAGGAACCTCTATATTGTTCTTCACATTGGCTGGACCAATTTACATTCCCACCAACAATGTAGGAGATTTCCCCCTTTTACCATATCCCTTACAGCTCTTTTAATTTAATCTCTTTTTTAATCTTCACCATTCTGACTGGAGTTAGATGGTATTTCATTGTGGTTTTGATCTAAATCTCCCTTTATGATGAGGGGTGTTGAGCATGTTTTCACATGCTTTTTGGCTGTTTATATGTCTTCCTTAGAGAGTTGTTTATTCAGCTCATTTCCCCGTCTTTTAATTGGGTGAATCATTTTCTTCTGGGTAACCTGCTTGAGTTCCCTATGTATTCTGGTTATCAGTCACTCATCTGAGACAGTTAACAAAAATTATATCCCATTCTGAGGGTTGTTGATTCACGCTAATTACTGTGTGCTTTGCTGTGCAGAAACTTCTTAATCTGATGCAATCCCATCTTTCTATTTAAGGGATTATTGCCTGTGCATTAAGGGTCTTGCTTAAGAAGTCTTTGCCTATCCCAATGTCTCCCAGAGTTTCCCCAGTGTTTTCCACCAGTAGTTTTATAGTTTGTGGTCTTAGGTTCATCTTTTATCCACTTTGAGTTGATTTTTATCAAAGGTGAGAGGTAGGGGTTCAGAGTCATCTTTCTGCAGGTGGATACCCAGTTTTTCCAGCAGCATTTGCTAAAGAGGTTTTTATTTTCCCACAAGATTGAATGGTACCCTTTGTCAAAGATCAGTTGGCTGCATGTTTTGGGGTTTTTTCTGGGGCCTGTACTCTGTTCTACTGTTCTTTGTGTCTGTTTTTGTGCCAATACTATGCTGTTTTGATTATCACAGCTTTGTAATATATTTTGGGATCAGGAAGTGAGATGCCGCCTACTCCACTCTTCTTGTGCAGAATGGCTTTGGCATTACATGGTATTTTATGATTCTGGACAAATTCTATGATTGCCTTTTCTACATCTATGGAGAATGTCTCTTGTAATTTTATAGGGATTGCATTAAATATGTAGATTAATTTGGGTAAAATTGCCATTTTGATTATATTAATTCTTCCAAATAAGGAACATGGGATGTTCTTCCACTTTTTTTGTGTCCTTTTCAATTTTTAAAAAATATTTCATAGTTTTCCTTGTAGAGGTCTTTAACTTCCTTGGTTAGTTTTATTCCTGGGTATTTTAAACTTCTTGTGGCTATAGTAAATGGGATTACTTTCTTCAGTTATGTCTCTGTCTGCTTGTTGTTTGTATATAGAAAATGTTATAGGTTTTTGTAAGTTAACTTTGTATCCTGCCACTCTACTGTATGCATTTATTTCTTCTAGAAGTTTCTTCATGGATAGTATTGAGTCTTAT
Organism: Tupaia tana; assembly: GCA_026018925.1. Lineage (NCBI taxonomy): Eukaryota > Metazoa > Chordata > Mammalia > Scandentia > Tupaiidae > Tupaia > Tupaia tana. Next base: position 135,100,445 of record JAKSZU010000002.1, on the reverse strand, counting down.
GTATTAATCATATCATCTGCAAACAGAGATAATTTAACTCTCCTTCCCTATTGGAATGCCTTTTATTTTATTCTCTTGTCTGATTGCATTGGCTAGGACTTCCAGTACTATATTGATTAGGAGCTGAGAGAGTAGGCAGCCTTCCCTTGTAACCGTTTTTAGTGGAAAGGCTTTTAGCTTTTTTCCATTCAGTATAACGTTACCTATAGGTTTTGCATAGATGGCTTTTGTTATGCTGACAAACAATCCTTTTATGCCAATTTTTTTGAGAGTCTTAATCATGAAGGAACGTCGTATTTCGTCAAATGCTTTTTCTGCATCAATAGCAGTGATCATATGATTGTTATCTTTCTTTCTGTTAATATGGTATATTACACTGATGGTTTTGCGAATGTTGAAACACCCTTGCATCCCTGAGATAAAGCCTACCTGGTCGTGATGAATAATCTTTTTTATGTGCTGTTGAATATGGTTAGCAAGTATCTTGTTGAGAATTTTTTTCATCTATATTAATCAGAGATACAGGTCTTTAGTTTTCCTTTTTTTTTCATATCCTAATCCATTTTGGGAATGAGGGTGATAGAGGCTTCATAGAATAAATTTGGAAGGGTTCCTGCCTTTTGATTCTCTAGAAACACTTTGTGTGGAATGGATGTTACCTCTTCTTTAAAGGTTTTGTTTAATTCAGGAGTGAAGCCATCAGGACCTGGACTTTTCTTTGTCGAGGGGCTCTTTATTCCTGACTCAATCTCATTGTTTGTTACAGGTCTATTCAGGCTTCCTATGTCCTCCTGAGTCAGTCTTGGTAGATCATATGTGTTCAGGAATCAGCCTATCTCATCCAGGTTTTCTTGTTTCCTGGTGTATAGTCACTCATAGTATCTGCTAATGATGTTTTGTATTTCTGTTATGTCTGTTTTAATGTTGCCTGATTCATTGTGAATTTTTATCTGGTTCCTTTCTCTCTTAATTAGTCTAGCTAATGGTGTGTCAAAGAACCACATTTTGCTTTCATTTATTTCCTGTATAGCTTGTTTATTTCCTTTTTATTTATTTCTGCTAAAGTCTTTATTATTTCTTTTCTCCTGGCATTTCTTAAAAAAATTTTTTCCTGTGGTTGTTTTTCCAATTCCCTGAGGCATGATGCTAGGTTGTCCTTTTGCTACCTTTCCATCCTTTTCTCGTGTGCACTAATTGCTATGAACTTCTCTCTTATGACTGCTTTTACAGTGTCCAATAGGTTATGGAAATTTGTGTACTCAGTATCATTTGTTTCCATGACTATTTTGATTTCAGTCTTTTTAAATTTTTTTGAGAGGTTTTTACTATAGGGTATGTGATCTCACCAGAAAGACAGAGAAAGACAGAGAGACAGAAATCAAGAAATCAGCCCACCAGGGGGAATGGCCACGCCACAATCCCTTCTCCTCCATTCTCCTCTTGGGGTCTTGGGCACACACACACATGCGCCCAGCATGAGTTTAAGCCACCAGGTCCAGGATTCGAACTGCAGTCAACTACATGGGAGTCCAGCGACATAGCCATTATGCCAACTGCTGGTCCCTGATTTCAGTCTTAATCTCTTTAGTAGTCATGAAGTCATTCAGAAGTAGGTTATTTAGTTTCAATGTATTTGCGTATTTTTGAAGGTTTTTCTTGAGATTAATATCAAGTTTCATTTCATCATGGTCAGAGAAGATGCTGGATGTAGTTTCTATGCCTTTGAATCTGTAAAGGTTGGTTTTAATGACCTATCATGTGGTCAGTCTTTGAGAAAGTACGATGCAGGGCTGAGAAAAATGTATATTTTTTGGTGTTCTTTTTTGGGGGTGGTGGTGGAAAGTTCTATAGATGTCTGTCAAATCCAACTGACTTAAGGTATCATTTAGGTTCTGAATCTCCTTGTTCAATTTTTGCCTGTTGGCCTGTCTAAAGGAGATAATGGGGTGCTGAGATCTCCCACAATTATTGTGTTACAGTCTATTTCTCCTTTTACATCTAGCAGTCTTTCCTTTATGAATTTGTGTGTTCCTTAGTTGGTGCATAGATATTTATAAGTGTTGTATCTTCTTGATAAATTAGCCCTTTTCGTACTATATCATTCTTTGTCACTTCTTATGGTTTTTGTCTTAAAGCCTGTTTTGTCCAAAATCAATATAGCACCTCTCACTTTTTTTTTTTTTTTTGGTTTCCATTAGCATGGAATACCTTTTTCCAGCTCTTCGTTTTTAATCTGTGTATGTCTTTATGCATAAGATGGGTTTCTTGTAGAAAAAAAAAATCAAAACGAATGTTGTGTTTCTGATTTTTAATCCATTCAGCCAGTCTATGTCTCTTGATCAGAGAATGTAATCCATTAACATTCAATGTTATTGTTGATATTTCCATATTTGGCCCTACCTTTAAGTTGGCCATATTTTTGGTTGTTTTTTGTTCTCTTATTGCTGCCTGCCTGTCTTTAGTTTTCTTGGTATAATACTCCTTTCAGTATTTCCTGCAGAGCTGGTATGCAGTTGGTAAATTCTTTCAGGTTTTGTTTACCTGAGAACATTTTCTATCTTCTTTTCCCATATGAAGGATAATCTTGCTGGGTATAGTATTCTTGGTTGAAATTGTTTTTTCATTTAACATCTCAACTATATTTCTTCATTCTTTCTTTGCTTGAATTGTATCTGTAGAGAGGTCTGGTGTTAGCCTGATGGGATAGCTTTTGTAAGTGACTCGACGTTTCACTCTTGACTATCTTAGCGTCTTGTGTTTGTCTGCAGTTTTGACCAATCTAACTATGATTTGCCATGGAGAGGATGTTGAACTGATTCTCTTTGGAGTTCTTTGTATTTCTTGGGCATGAATGTTTGAGTGCCTCTCTAGACTTGGAAAGTTTTCTTCTAGGATTTTTTAAATAGATTATCAAAGCCCTTATTATTTTCTTCACCTTCTGGGATACCAATTATTCTGATGTTTGGGTGTTTCATGGTATCAAGTACTTCTCATATATTATCCTCAGTTTTCTTGGCTGTTTTCTTAGCCAAGGTAATTTTCTACAGGTCAGACATTTGTCTTCTACTTCCAAGATTCTATCTTCTGCATGGCCTAACCTTCTGTTAAGACTTTCAAGGGAGGTTTTGATTTCCTATATTACAACCTTCATATCTAATAGTTCCTTTTGATTCTTTTTACGGTGCCCAATTCTTCTTTCATATTGTGGAAGGACTCATCTCTCAGACCTCAATGTTTCTTTTCTCTTGCATCGCAAAGAGTTTTGTTACCATAAATATTCTAAATTCTTTTTCTGACATTTTTGGTAATATCATCTAATTTTTTCCTACATGGAGATGAGTTCCAGTGTTCCTTTGTGGAAGATGTATTATTTTATTCTCTCATCCTTGAGACTCTTCTCTTACTTTTAATCATTTGGTAATGTATTCACTTTTGTCTAATTTGTTGGAGAAGGATTCTGTAGCTGTGAGCTCATGTGTTTCCCTTACTGTGAAATAATTCAGTTCTATTTTCTCCATTGTACTATGTCCTCCAGTGTGAGAATCACAGGAGGAGTTTTGAAATCGGATTTATAAAGGAGCATTTTACTCTTTTTATAACCAGTACAGTGAGGTGCAACAAATTCTCTAAAGCTCACAATGTTCAGATGTTTAGCTAACTATGCACCTGGACTTCTCTAGGCAGTGGATAAAAGCTGTGCAGTAAAATAGATTAAGGTAAAAGAAAAGAAAGTAGAATACAGAAACAGGAAGAAAAAGCAATGGAAAAAGAAGGAAAGAACTAGAACAAAAAGAGAAGGAAAAAATAGAAATCACATCTCAGAAAATGAAATTGGGTTGAAAATGGAAAACCATGTGGCAGAAAGGGGCAGCAGAGACAGACATGGAGATGCCTGTACGGATTCTGTCCTAGGCGAAGGAAGGAGAGAAAAATTGGCAAGAGAAAGGCACAAGAAAGGGGACAGAAAGCTGTTATTTTTTAAAAAGACAAAAAAATTTGGAAGGTCAGAGAAGAACAAGAGGGAGAGAGTGACTTTGCCTACCTGACCAGCACTGGGATATGGGAAGGAGGGATTCTGCATGGGGGGACTTCACAGCCATGAAACTGAACCCAGAAGGGACACCAAAGGCAGAGATGGAGATGCCTGGACAGATTCTGTCCTGACTAGCACAGGGGTCTGGAAAGGGGGGACCCTGGTTCTGTGTGTGTGTGTGTTTGGAGGGTAGGTGGGGTGCTTCACAGCCATGAAGCTGAACTCAGAAGGGACACCAGAGGCATAGATCCACCTGGAGTAATTTTCTTTTCTTTTCTTTTTTTATTTTTCTGCCAAGTGATCTTTATTTCACCAATGTATTTTCATTAAAATTATTTTACATACTATTGTTACTATATGATGCTATTTAAGTGGAAAACAATTGTCAAGTTCATAAACTGTGCTAAGTCATTTCTTCTCGTTTGAGGCTGCTTCTGTTGGACGGTATTCATTTCCAAGCCTGGCCTGGTGGATTCTTGCTGCTTTCACAGTAACCTGAACCTGGACTTTTCCACAGCAGGCACCAAAGGACCTGGTGCCAGGTAGAGGCTTAGGTGCATGTTGTGTGTTTTTTCCTGGCCCGTCAGTAAACCAGAATAAATCAATAGAGCCAGCCTCTGAAAGCTGCAGTCTACATGGGAAGAAGGCCACTAGCAGGAGAAATGAGGCAGCAGTCCGGTCATTTTCTTTTTTTTTTTTATTTCAAAATACACACTGCATAGTGACTCAATCATGCACATTACAAAAAATTTTCCATTACTAGTTCCTAGTAATATTTCCACCCCTCTTTCTGACCCTCTCTCCCTTCCCACCCTCCTCACCCACCACCTCCGGTGTCCACAATTGTCCTTCATTCCCTTCCCACCCACATTGCATTGATCACACAATTTCCTACATAATCTAACTACTTTCAATGGTGAGTTCACTCATTACTACTAAGAAAATCAGTTGCTTAAAGCCAGGAAACAGGTTAGGATTCTGTTCAAATGGTAGGTGCATGAACCTATCAGTCTCATGTACTTTTATCTTCTGTTCTGGTTCAATTTTTCTGGTTAAATTCTGGTATATAATATTCAACTCCAGACTTGTCCTTATGATTAAGTTGGCCATTTTCTTAGTTTTTGGACTCTTATTTCCATGTGTCTGTGTTTAATTTTCCTGATACAGCACACCCTTGAGAACTTCTTGGAGATCTGGTCTGGTGCTGGTAAATTCTTTCAGGTTTTGTTTATCTGAGAATGTTCTTGTCTTTTCTTCCCACCTGAAAGATAATCTTGCCGGGTACAATATTCTAGGCTGAAATTGCTTCTCTCTTAACACTTTGAATATATTTTCCCATTCTCTCCTCACTCGCATTGTTTCCGATGAGAGATCTGCTGTTAGCCTGATGGGATGTCCTTTGTAGGTAACTTGATGTTTTTCTCTTGCCAATCTTTTTTTTTTTTTTTTTGGAGAGGTTTTTGCTATAGGGCGCGTGTGCTCACCAGACAGACAGAGAGAGACAGAGAGATAGAAAGCAAGAAATCACCCCCCAGGGGGGATGGCCACACCGCAATCCCTTCTCCTCCATTCTCCTCTCGGGATCTTGGGCACGCACGCACACGCGCCCGGCATGAATTTAAGCCACCGGGTCCGGGACTCGAACCGCAGTCGACTACGTGGGAGTCCAGCGACATAGCCATTACGCTAACTGCCGGTCCCTCTCTTGCCAATCTTAGTATCTTGTCTTTGTCTGTGGTTTTGGTCAACCTAGCTATAATATGTCTTGGAGAAGATCTTCTTGGGTTGATTCTATTTGGGGTCCTTTGTATTTCCTGGGACTGGATCTTCGAATGCCTCTCTAGGTTTGGAAAGTTTTCTTGCAGGATTGCATGGAATAGATTATCAATGCCCTTCTGGGTCTCTTCACCTTCTGGAATGCCAATTATCCGGATATTTGGACGTTTGATGGTATCCAGTACTTCTCGCATATCATTCTCAAATTTTGGGGCCATTTTCTCAGTCTTCATTGTGGATTTTTCTAGGCCAGCCATTTTCTCTTCTACATCTGAGATTCTAATTTCTGAATGATCTAGAGACAAGGTTCCACATGGCACCAGTGAAGTAGATTTTTCAGGGAATGAAGATTTTCTACTGATAATTCAGCCTCCAACAAACGAGCTAGTGGCAGAAGAAGCCGGGGCCTTCAGAACAAGGTTCCACATGGCGCCAGTGAAGTAGATTTTTCAGGGAATGAAGATTTTCTACTGATAATTCAGCCTCCAACAAACGAGCTAGCGGGTTTAAAATATCCCCCAATATCTACTGAATCTGCTGCACCAGCAATCACAACAGAAATGGCAAAGAGATTCTAGATCACCTCTGCTTGCTCCTGAACGTTTAGACTGAACTTCAAGAATTTGAAAGAAGCACACCATCCATCAGATGACAAGAAATCACCGCCAGATCATGAGAAATATGGAAAAATGAGAAAATACCTCTCCTCCAAGGGAAAAGAGTAACTCTTCTTCATCCACAAGCAGTTCGGTGAAAATCATGGAAATGTCTGATAAGGAATTTAGAGCATTCATAATGTCGAAGCTAACATTGATGGGAGAGAAGAGAGATAATGAACTGCTAAAGAGAAAGGAGAAAGAAGTTGACGAGTTCCAGGAGATGAGGAAATTCTTGCTAGATCTAAAAGAGGAATTACACACTTTACAAAAGACTCAAACAGAACTGCTAGAGATGAAGTCTATAATTCAAGAAGTCAAAATCTCCCTTGAAAGTATTAAAAGCAGTCCAGTAATTTTCAAGTCACCCAAGTCTGGTGCCATGTGGTGGTTCAGCTCTTTAACCACTACGTCACCTGCTGGTCCCATGACAGTAATGATCTTTCTGGCTGAGGGTCTTCTGACTCAGAGAGAGGATGTCTAGTGGTCTGCTGGTCACTGCCCTCTCTTTTTCTTAGGGGAAGTAGGTGCAGTTTCCAACTTTCACAGCTGAGTTTCCAGCCCATGAAACAGTCTTTATGTCTCAGAAAAGCTGATGGACTCTCAGAGCTCTGAAGTATTCCTAATGCCAGAAGAGCCTTTGCTGACAGACTCTTGCTCTAACCTCTACCTGATGAGAGAAGAGTTTGCAATAGACCAGACAGGGACTCTGTTTTTTTTAAAAAGTACTGGGTTCTACGGGAGGAAAACAAGTTTCTTTACCAGGAATAACTCACATATATATTTTGAGGTCAGTAAGCCTGTGGGATATAAATAAGGAAATGGATTGAGCACCTCTTGGAGACCAGCACTGGGATCACATTGGTGCTCTCCTTTCCCTCAACATACTCCCATCACTTATTATCCCTCCTTTTACTTATGAGGAAGGTGAGGCTTGGAGAAACGATGTGATGTGTTCAACGCTACACAGTTTATAAGCAGAGCCAATATTTGATTCCAGTTTCCCCCATGAAAGATCATGCTCTCCCCAGGGCTTATGCCATCCACACAATTGGGTCTCCCTGGCTAACTTCTTCTTAGCCACCACACCGTGGACACCCCGAGGCAGGTGGTCAGCTTCAAGCCGGGCCTGCCAAGCTGCCATGTTCAGTGTTGTTAGAGACACAGACAGAATCATTAGACTACAAAGTCATTGGCATTAGTGTTCTTGAAATGAATCATAGGTCTTCAGATATTGCCAAGAATATTAACAAAACAGAGAATCTTGTGCAGAAATTATTTGCCATTCCAGACAGCTACAAGGTGATGTTTGTGCAAGGAGTCAGGTTCAGCCAGTTCAGTGTGGTCCCTTGAACCTGGTTGGCCTGAAAGCATGGTGGTGTGCAGACTATGGCGATGGGAGCTTGGTCAGCTAAGGCTGTGGAAGAAGTCAAGAAGTTTAAGACTATAAATGTCACCCCCCCCCCCCCACCTAAACTTGGTAGTAGCACACAGATGCTAGATCCAAGCACCTGGTGTCTTGGCCCAAAGCATCCTAGGTGTGTTTTTGCACAAATGACACCTACACAGCATGGAGACTGATTTTGTACCTGATGTCAACGGTGCAGCACTGGTGCGTGACATGTCCTCAAACTTTGTTTCCAAGCCAGTTGATGTTTCCAAGTTTGGTGTGAATTTTTGCCCGGGAGATCACTGGCTCTGCTGGAGTCACTGAGGTGACCGTCCATGATGACCTATTGGGATTTGCCCTCAGAAAGTGCCCCTCCATTCTGGAATACAAGGTGCAGGCTGGAAACAGCTCCTCATCCAGCACACCTCCATGTCCCAGCATCCATGTCATGGGCATGGTCCTGGAGTGGATTATGAAAACAGAGGGGCAGCAGCCATGGACAAGGTCAGCTCTATCAGATATCAAATGGTTTAGGAGATTATTGGTAACTCTCAAGGATTCTACACATGTCCAGTGGAGCCCCAGAATAGAAACCAGGCTAGGCCAGCAGGTGGTGTGGTGGTTAAGGGCACTGGACTTCCACATGGCTGACCGTGGTTTGAGTCCCGGACCTGGTGGCTTTTCTCACTTTCCCTCTCCCTCTTCTTCTGTCCCTCTGTCAGACCTACCGATGGTGAACAGTTCCTGAGTTGGGGGCGAGGATTATAGAAAAGACAAGAAGACAGAATAGAAACAGGAGGACTGCCAGTCAATACTGGTCAGCCACGAGTTACTTTATTGCTCAGTTTTATACAGAAACATTTGGCTTCCTTAATGTGGGACTCAAAAGTCCTTGCTGAGTTTATCAGGTTGTTGTAATAACACTTGGAACATTCTCCACATAACAATTCAGACACCCAAGGTTAGGTCCAGACAATAACCTTGGTCTCCATCTACCGGTCACGTCCTGCATATTCCTCAAGTCTCCTTCTTAGCTCCCCACATCTCCCCCTTTTTTGTTTATTAAAAAAAATCCGCCACTTCTGATGGGTAGTAGGCTGTGCCTGTCTTAGGTTGTCCCTGGTGACATTTTCTCTCACCTGTCACTGGGTAATGCATATTTGCACGCACCCCCTGTCTTAGGTTGAGAAACATCCCAAGGATCTTACCTGTCATTGACTACCAGCCTCTGCATCTAATGCCTTGGCTTGAAGTTTTAACGGATGGATTTCGGAGTGAACTCCAAGAAAGGAGCATCCAATTATTTTGCACAAGGCAGGGGGCACAACACAGCAACACAAGACCCATACCTGCTGCCATAACGGCAGGCATTAACCACTGTTGCCAAGAGGTCCAGTGTGGTAGGAGACCATACAGTTGTTGCAGCAATTTATTTGCCTCTTGTGCTGCATTAAAGTGAGAGGAATGTGCTCTCTCTATCTCTAAGATCTCTCGATGGAGTGTAAGAATGTCCATTGTTTCATTGGCCCCACGCCAGACACCTTGTAAATGTTTTTTGACCTTTTCCCAATCATGTTGGCTTTCATTATAGATTTTAGGGGTAACACAAATCCATTGATACAAAGCATGACATTGGACAGAAGAATGCACATGTAACCCATCTACCTGGTTTCCCAGATGTACAACAGTATCATAAAGAGCATCCAATTTTTGTTGGATTTTTTCATCAATAGTTTTTTGAGTATGTAAGGTTATGGAAATATTTTTGGACACATTATCTACAAAACCAGCTGTTTGTACTGTGTTAAAGCTATGGCAGAGGTGACTGCAGTCACCAAAATGGATATAAATGCAATAATTCCTGTTATTATGAGTCCTATCCCCTGCTTTTGACATGCTAAATCATGTTCTAACTCTCGCAAAACTTGCAATCCCTTTTCCTCATACCATTCTTCAGATACATTCACAGGAAGCATAACAAATGAAGGTTGTTCTACTACAAAAACAGAAGAGGTTCCATTACTAATACAATTAGAAAGTGTACAATTAGAACAATTGACAGTAAATTTGTTAGTGTTTCTATCCCTAAATATTTGTACAGCCCCTTGGAGGAAAAGGTAAGGTGGATGGACACAAGCAGCCGCTATTCTTTGTAATGACCCAAACCCCCTTATCTGAATGTCTCCTTGTTGGAAAATAGGCATAAAATCTCCCATGGCTGCTGCAATTTTCCATAAATATCTTTGATGTATTCCAAGACTTGAGACCCATGCACCCACCACTAAGCCATTGTGGGAGTACAAATTTGAGGGCCCTGCCCAGTCTAAGATGTACATGTCCGACCAGTTTTGAATGGGATATTTTTCTTTCTTTTTTTGGAGAGGTTTTTGCTATAGGGCGCGTGTGCTCGCCAGACAGACAGAGAGAGACAGAGAGCTAGAAAGCGAGAAATCACCCCCCGGGGGGATGGCCATGCTGCAATCCCTTCTCCTCCATTCTCCTCTTGGGATCTTGGGCACGCATGCACATGCGCCTGGCGTGAGTTTAAGCCACCGGTTCCGGGACTCGATCCGTGGTTGACTACGTGGTAGTCCAGCGACATAGCCATTACGTTAACTGCTGGTCCCTTGAATGGGATATTCATTACAACATTCTTTCCATAGTAAAGTCCAATTGTTCAAGTGATCTTCTTTGGCACAGGGGGAGGATACTGAGGTTGTGTTGCATTAACAGAGTCATTTTCTGGTCGAGGAGCCATCATGCAGACCATCTGATTGCCTCCGGAAATAGTTCTCTGTTCCACAAGAACACACCCCGGTAATTTACTTATGGAAAAACAAATTGGCATTCCTTCACTCTGTCCAGTATAATTAAACCCTGACCAACTTTGGATATCACTCTGACCCACATACGGATGTCCCAGAAATCGCGTGTGATTAACTGATATGGGAATGTGATGGCGTCCCCATACCACAGGGTGCAGGAGCGGTGGATTAGGTACATTCACCCAGTAGATTTCTGCCTCAATGAGTGTCACCATCTTCAGGCAGATCCATAGGCACAACATTCTCCTGGTCTTTTGGGGTGTCCATAAACCACACCAAGTGTTCTGGGAGCCAGCGAGCTCCATCATTGTCCTGCGAAAAAACACAGACATGTCCTCGACCCCATATCAACACAGGGTTGGGCCCATTCCATGATCCCATTAAAGGACCTTTCCAAATAATTGTGGTAGAATGAGATTGTGTTTTGGAATGACAAAATCGTTCACTGCACTAGATCCTTGTTTATCCACATTTAAGAAATTAAGTACAAATAAGGCATGTTTTAAATAATTATGTGGTGTCAGGGGATACAACTCCCCCTTTTTAATTTTATGTAAAGCAGCTTTTAAAGTACCATGAGCTCTTTCTACAATACCTTGACCTTGGGGATTATAAGGAATGCCAGTCTTGTGGGAAATACAAAATTGTGCACAGAAGCGGGCAAAGCCATTACTAGTATATCCACTGCCATTATCAGTTTTTATGCAACGAGGCAATCCCCAAACAGAGAAGCCTCCAGGCAATGGGCCACAACATGTTTTGTAGCTTCTCCAGTACGAGCTGAAGCAAAAATAAATCCAGAGAAAATATCTATTGTCACATGAATATATTTTAACTTACCAAATTCAGGATAATGAGTAACATCCATTTGCCACAAATGATTTGGAAGAAGGCCTCGAGGATTTAACCCATAATGAGGAACAGGAAAGAATTCTGGGCAGGTAGAACAGCTTTTAACTATTTGTCTAGCGGCTTCCCGAGAAATACCAAACTGTTTTCGTAAACTGGCACTATTTTGATGATGCAATGCATGAGCCTGTTCCGCTTGTTGTAAGCGAGTGAGTGTGATTAAGCGGGTGCCTCTATCGGTGAGGGCATTGTCCTGGAAAGCGGACCTGGTAAATTGGTGTGTGCTCGAAGATGTCCAATGAAACGAGGAAGAGTTCTTTGTCAAATACATTGTTGTAGGTTGGAAAGAAGATATTGAATAGTGGATAATGTGGGATCAAGAAAGGTGACAGTCTCAAGGGACTGGGCAGCTTGAAAGATATAATGACTGTCAGTATATAAATTAAAAGATGTTTGAGGAAAGAGTTGAAATACAGTTATGACCACTTGTAATTCTACCACTTGTGCTGAAGCGGGGGGAAAATGAAGAAAGGTAGTGTGATTATCAATTACATAGACAGCTCATCCAGATGAAGAACAGCCATTAAAAACAGCAAGTGCATTTTATGGGAGTTGTTTGCAAAATTGTGGGAAATATAAAAGCATGTGACTGTGCAAAGTGGAGAAAACGATGGTTAGGAAGATGATGGACGATTTGTCCTGCAAAATGTGCCAAAGCAAGTGCCCATGAGTCACAAGTCTGAAGCAGCCAGTCCAATTGTTGGGCAGTGTAAAGGATTCCAAGATATTGTGGCTCTCGACCAAAATATCTTTTAGATTCTTTTCTAAGTAGGAAAAGAAGAGAAGCAACTGCATCATAATATGGGGTTAAAACTCTGGCAAGAGACACAGGCACCCAAGGCAGGGGGCCATCCTGCCAAAGAACAGCTGTGGGAGAATGCTTAGTATGAAGCACATAGCCAGTCCAAGGCTGGGAATAATCAAGATATTTGACTTGTTGTGTCTGAATAGCACTTTCTACTTTATACAGAGCAGCTCATGCTTCAGGGGACAGCTGTCTAGGGGAGGTAGGGTCTGGGTCACCTTTTAAACAATCAAAAAGAGGTTTCAAATCATGGGTGGTAAAGCCTAATTGGGGACGAAGCCAATTAATATCTCTTAACAGTTTTTGAAAATCATTTAGAGTGCAGAGATCATCTTTTCTAATATAAATTTTTTGGGGACAATGACTCGAGGGTAGAGGGTGTAACCCAGATACTGATAAGGTGAAATTTGTTGAAGCTTTTCTGGGGCTATGTGTAAACCTCTTCTAAAGCCTTTTGTACTTGTGCATATACTGAAAGTACAACACCCTCATTATGGTTGGCAATCAAAATTTCATCCATATAATGAATGATATATGTTTCAGGGGCAGCTCGCCGTACATTTCTTAATGCGGCTGCAACAATTTTTTTTTTTTTTTTTATTAGGAGGCCACTGATCCACCCACACAGGACAGTCAGATTTTCACCGTTTTACCCTGCAAAGTTGTGGCCATACACCTTGTGTCCATACAGCTTTTTTTTTTTTTTTTTTGATGGGCCAATGTCTTCACACAATCTAATGTAATCGGACAGGCCACCTTTCTTTCTAAAAGGACAGATAGCTGCTTGGCAGGCCGAATTAGTATTTTCATAAACGAGTTGTTTTTACCAACAAAAGTCCTGCTTCACTTTCTCCTAACAGTCTCCCTGCAGTCTGTAGTAACCAGGCTACAAAATCCTGAAAAGGCTCATCTGGTCCTTGTCTGATCTTAGACAAGTCCTCTGTCTGTTTTACGGCAGAGGGTAGTTTATTCCATGCTCTCCTAGCCGGAGAACTCACCTGTGCATACACGGCTATGTTAAAATTAAGCTGTTGATTAACATTCATATATTGCCCCTCTCTGGCCAACATTTCAAAAATAATGTGGATATTTTGAGTACGATTTAACTTTGCTGTAGCCTGGCAATGTTCTATAAATTCAGTTTTCCATAACAAATAATCCCCACCTGAGAGGCAGGCTTTAGCTATACCTTTCCAGTCCCCTGGAGGAAGAACATCAGTAGCCATGGCTTCCAACATTGCATGTGTAAATGGAGCAATTGGACCATACTGAGCACAAGCCATTTTCAGTTTTTTCAATCGCTTAAATGGAATGGGTGTATGAACTCGCACCAAATTTCCTTGTTGATCTCTCTGCTCTATAACAGGATACAAGGAAAAACCCCTGACATCTCCCCCTTTCTTAAGAGCATGTTGTAAAGATAATTGAAGAGGGGGTAACGAGGCTAAATCTTTTTGAACCATTGCCACTAAAAGGGAACTTTAGAAAACACCTGGGGGAGGCCCAGCGGGTCCAGTCCTGCAAGCATAGTTGGAGTGGGGAGATGAAGCTTACTAGTCCAGGTAGCCTGATCTTTATGAGTTTTTAGATGAAGCAGGTGCATTTTATCTAAGATTTGCCTCATTTCTACCTGTAACTGTGATAATTCAGTTAAGACAGGTACAGATGTCTTTTCCTGGGTAACAGTTATAATAAGGTGTCTTGCAACATCGTATTGAGCTGCATTTTGTTCAATTTGTTCCAATTCCTCTGGGGAGAATTTCTCATCCTCCATCTCTGGGGGTGGAGGAAAATCTCCTATTAGCCTCTCCTGCAAGGGAGGAACAGAGGAAAAAATTCCAACAGCCGGGGAGAGTCTTTATTCGCAGCAGAAAGAATCCTCTCTTGCTCATGACGAAAATCCAAAACATCTCTAATTAAAGCCCATAAACTGAAAGCATCCACAGGCACCTTTTCTGGGCCATGGGCATCGTAATAATCTTGGAGCTTTTGCCCCACCTTTTTCCAGGTATCTATGTGAACTGTACCTTCCTCAGGAAACCAAGGGCAAACTTCTTCAATAAATTCTAGAAATTTTGAAAGCTGCTGTTGCCCTACCCACAAGCCTCATGCACTTAGCATTTCTTTAAGCATATGTACAAAGAGCTGGCAACTATTGCTCTGCCCCATAATTACTCCCGCAATATTCACCGCAACACTTCCACTTTTAAGATGAACGCATTCTCCGTTTACTCTTTGCAATGTCCTTCACCAGTATCCCCAGTACTCAGGTCCCTGTTCGGGCGCCACTCTGTCAGACCTGCCGACAGCGAACAGTTCCTGAGTTGGGGGGCGAGGATAATAGAAAAAACAGGAAGACAGGATAGAAACGGGAGGACTGCCAGTCAATACTGGTCAGCCACAAGTTAAGATTATTGCTCTCTTTTATACAGAAACATTTGGCTTCCTTAACGTGGGACTCAAAAGTCCTTGCTGAGTTTATCAGGTTGTTGTAACAATACTAGGAACATTCAGCACATAACAGTTCACACACCCAAGGTTAGGTCCAGACAACAACCTTGGTCTCCATCTGTCCCGACCCGTGGGACAGTCAAACAGGTTCCCTGGGGGAGGGAGTGAGAGATGGGACAAACACACGCACACACACACGAGGTGCTGATCAAGTCTTCTTCTTCTGTCATCCGTTTATTGAGGAAAAATGGCGAGTTATATACAGCTGGTAGGCACCAATTGGTTGCCTGAAATGCGAATGAGATAGAACAGCATGAACCAATCATTGATGTGGGCGGATCTCTCCCGTTGCCTAGAAACCCAACCACTTCCTGGGAGAATGGTTGGTCACAGGATTTCTGAGAAACAGTTTGCTCAGTGAGGAAGTGAAGCTTAATGGCTTCCAAGATGGTGGATAGCTCAAGATGGCGGATAGCTCAAGATGGCTTCTGTATGCAGTGCCCTCCACATGTCCCCCTTTTTTATTTTTTCAAAGAGAGGAGAAAAACCTGGGGGAATCGTGCCTGTCTTAGGTTGGAGTCGTTTTTAGAGCCACATGTCCATTCTTATCCATTATTGGAGAATCCCATTGCGATGATGGGTTTCCTGTCTTAGGTGGGAGGACTGTACAGCTGTTAGGCTCAGACTCTCTTACCCATCTTTGGCTAACCGATTCAGCGCCTCAGGCAGGAGCAATGTCTAGGCTCCGCGATACTCCATCTCCAGGTTGTGATAGTGGACTTGGATAGGCTGCATTTTTATGGAATTAATCTGTTGTTTAAGGAAAGCCATGAACTTATTAAAGAGAACAGGCCCCAAAGAGCAAAGAATCAGCAAACCCAGAATCAGACCAAGTATGGGGAGGAAAAAGAGGAGGAGTTCATTCCATGCAGACCATAAGGGACTGTCAGGAACAATGCTGGACTCGGCATAAAAGCAGCAGCGTTTCTGTAAAGCAAGACAGAGACCCCCCTGTTTTGTCAGGAGCGGCACATTATCAGCGGTAGTGTAGAAGAAGCAAAGCAGGATCAGGTATCTTTATTTTGTTGATCTGTGGAAGGAGAGAGAGATATCTCAGGGCTTTCATCATCCCTGGATGGCTTTTTAGAATCAATCTGTTTGATTAATCTTTCTGGTAACCAATGAGCAGCATCCATTTTTTGAGAGTAGATGCAGACAGACCCTCTGCCCCAAATGATGACAGGGTCCGGACCATTCCATGTATTGTCCAGAGGATCTTTGCCATATGTCCAGTCTAATCACAATTGAAGCAATTGCCTCCATTATTAAGGTTAAGAAATTGGCGAACAGTATATCCTTTAAGAGCAGCGGCCAGAGCCAATCCCCGTTGGTATACTGACCCAATATCAGAACATAGGCGAATATATCCTGACAAATCTGTCTTTTTTCTATATGGCCTGATCGCTGCTTGAAATCCTCTCCAGAGAGCGCAGCACAGGCCAATGTTTGCCAATCTATTGGTGTAAGTCAATTTTCTGCCACCGAGTCAACTATGGCTGAAGTATATGGAGCTGTAGCTCCATATTGAGCAACTGCTATTTTAATTTCTTTTATAATGTTAAAATCAAAGCCATGTATGTGGCGCCATGCTTGTCCTTGTGGATTTGTGGTTTCTGTTACTGGAAAGGCTTCCTGCCCTTCAAAATCTATCAATGATTGTAGCTTTTGAACTGGTTTAAGTTTTGTACCATGAGTAAAAGTGGGCTGGTGGTGATTCCACGAGGAATCTGCACTTTTAGATTTACTCACTTTTAGTTTTTCTAATTGTGATATTAATTCTTGATGTTCTTTTTCTAACTGAATTTGTTCTTCAAGTTGTTCGATCTTAGTCTGAACTTTTGCCTTAGGATCAATAACGGGCATCGCCAAAGATGGCGCGGATGCGACCGGGTGGTAAGATGGCGGTCGTTTTCTGAAAGGCGACCATTTTGAATATTTGTATTTGGCAGTCTTTGTTTCTAAAGTTTTTTCTTCAGACGGCCATTTTGGGTAATTGTACGTGGCAGTCTTTGTTTCTAAAGTTTCTTTTTCAGGCGACCATTTGGGATTATTGTATTTTTAGCCTCAGCCTCTAGGATTTCCTCCTCTGAACAAGTTGATGACTCATTTTTCTTTGGCTCTTGTAGAGCCTTAAGGTTGTTTATCTTTTTTAGTTTTTTAGATTTTTTCGGGTTTTGTCTTGCTTTCGGGTCTTTTAACTTCTTTCTCACTATCTAGGGAAATAAGATCCTCTCCCTGTTCTTTTTCAATTTTAGAATCCTTGGTTAGATCTGAGGTGGCTATAGCCTCCTCCTGGGGTTGATCATTTTGCATGATCTGCTCTCCCTTAGTGACCATAACGACAAGGGCTTCTATTAAGCTCTGAACAGATATTTTATGCTGACTAAGCTTTTGTCCCATTATTACCCGTACTTAAAATAAAACATAAGTAAATACTTACCAGGATGTCTTCTCTTCGTCCTTCTATATTTTTCGCTGGCCTTTCTTGGGACGAGTCTCTGCCGTCCCCTTCTGGATGAGTCTATGCTGTCCCCTTCTGTTTTCCGCCAGCTTTTCTCACTTGCTCTGCACTGGAGCCTTCATTGGGAGCTCTTCACTGGATCCCTCATACCCAAGTCCGTGTTCAGGCTCCACGTGTCCTGACCCGCGGGACAGTCGAACAGGTTCCCTGGGGGAAGGAGTGAGAGATGGGACAAACACATGCACACATACATGAGGTGCTGATCAAGTCTTCTTCTTCTTCCATCTTCCGTTTATTGAGGAAAAATGGTGAGTTATATACAGCTGGTGGGCACCAATTGGTTGCCTGAAATGCAAATGAGATAGAACAGCATGAACCAATCATTGATGTGAGTGGATCTCTCCCATTGCCTAGAAACCCAACCACTTCTCGGGAGAATGGTTGGTCACATGATTTCTGAGAAACGGTTTGCTCAGTGAGGAAGTGAAGCCTTATGGTTTCCAAGATGGTGGATAGCTCAAGATGGTAGATAGCTCAAGATGGCTTCCATATGCAGTGCCCTCCACATCCATCTAGCGGTCACGTCCTGCACGTTCCTCAAGTCTCCTTCTTGGCTCCCCACAAGATCCTGTTTATTCTTCTCACACAGATCCTTCAGTGAAGCATTTAATTCATTTTCATCTCTGCATCCATTTCCATATAACTCAAATGCCTTACTGAATTCTTTCCCACACATCTTGATCCCTGAAGTTTAAGAAGAAAATTCTCCTGCACGGGCAGTAACCTGGCCATCTCAGTTCATTCCAGCTTCCCATCATTATTTGAATCAATCAATTTCAGCATTAGGTCTGCGAACCCCACTAATTGTGTGTCACTGACAGTCTTGTTTGCTTTTTCTAGCAGGTCTTTTCAAATGTTCTTAAGACCCTTGGTATCTGTGAAACCACTGAGATCAGTGTCCTATTTTCTCCATGTCTTCATGAATTCCTCACAGGGCTTCAGCTGCTGGCATCGGAATAGCAGAGGAAATTCTCTTCTGTGGGTAACGCATGAGCCAACTCTACACTTCCTATTTTTTTGTTATCTCAGCCCACACTGAGCCACGAAAGTTTTCATTCCAGGCGATAACTCCAAGCCAGCCTTCTCTGGCACCTGCTGGAGTTCCTGGATCAAGTTTTGCAGCTTTTTTCCTTCCAGGTAACCACTTCTGTCAGCGTCAAAATGAAGCCAGATCTCGACAAACTGTGAGGCTGTGATCTGGGGTGATTGTAGGTGGGATTGTGCCGTTGTACAGCGGTGTGTGTGTGGATGTGTGTGGGGATGTGTCCATGCCAGAGCGCGTGAGCTCACTCCCAGGTGTGAGTCCAGGCTGGAGGGAGACCTGGGCGCTGGTGCTGCCGGGCGCTGTCCTCGGTGCTGATCAGCTCAGGCGTTCTTCCGGGTACTCCTCGCTTTTAAGTTTTTAATTTAATCAGCCCTGAGTATTTACAAAGCTACATGTGTGAAATTAATTAAGTTAATGACATATAATCACATTAGTAATAGTAAATCTACTTTTTCTTTTTTTTATATATAGCTTTTCACCGTCGGGCACGTGAACTTGCTGAGGAGAGACAGATAAAATGTGAGAAATCATTCCCCAGGGGGAACGGCCTGGCCCCATCCCTTCTCCTCCATTGTCCTCCTGGAAGTTTGGGCACGCATGCACATGCGCCCAGTGTGATTTTCAAGCCACAGGGTCTGGGACTCTAACTGCAATCAGCCATGTGGCAATCCAACACCTTAACCATCATTTTACTTGCTGGCCCCAGAACCTACTGATTACATATGACATTATAGTGAATTATCTTGTAACTAAGTAAGCAATAGAGATATTAAATATGTAAGAATTTGCAGCAGCATTACAAACGGTAAATATATTTCTCGTGTGATTGCTAAGGTGAGAGAGGATTTAGCGGTTTTAGGTGTGTTGTCACGTTAACGCAGTTTAACAGGATAGCCACAGAAAGTCTTTTCGTGTAGCTCTCTTGTCAGGTCATGGCTCACACAGACACATCACTAAGCCAATGACAACTACATAAAATAATTAACTCAGGGACCAACAGGTGATGTGGTTAAGGTGCTGGACACTCCCACAAGGCCAACCATGGTTCGAGTCCTGGACCTGGTGGCTTACTTTCTTACTTTCCCTCTCTCTCTGGTCAAATAAAAAAATGAATAAATAAACTTGAATAAACAAATAATTAACTCCACAAATTTCTAAAAGTAAGCAGTTAATTTAGAAATTGCTGTAATAATGTAAGCAATTATATATATATATAAATTTTTATTGCTAAGTAAGCATTTTTTTCCTTTTTTTATCATTTAAGTTTTATTCATTTAAAAAATTAAGTTGGGGTTTTCGAGCAACTCCAAAATTCAGGGCAAGTTATATATAAGACCTACCCTCTTAACAATTTTTTAGGTGTCTAAAAAAATCACTTAACTGTAGGTACAACGTTATATAGCAGGTCTCTAGAGATTATTAAACTTGTTTGATTGAAAAACTAGTGAATAATAATGCTGAACATCCATTCATGTGCTTATAGGCCAATTTCGTATCTTCATTTGAGAAATGTCTATTTAAATGAGTTTCTTTTTTAAAAGATATTTTATTTTATTGTAATTTCTTTTATACATTCAATCACTATACATCACTTAGCTTGTAAAGTGAATTTTCCAACCTGAATACACTTCACACCAGTCCAGTTGGGGTTACTATACATGTTATCATCAACAGATAATAATCCATTTCTGTGGCCCATAAATGTCTTGCCTCCCTATTTTTCTCCTTAATGTCTTTCCTCAGACTCTTGGTATGCAGTTTTATAATAGTTTCATTAGAGAATAGAAAGAATATAATTTAAAAAATTCTATTTATGCAATAATTTATACTATTATATTGGTTGTCAAAGGTGTTTAATACTATCCTTCTCACATAGAATTTGCTTCTAATAAGTATTTATTCAATGTCTGACATAAAATGGAGAGCTCCAGTCAGTGCTGAGGGAGTCTAAGAGTGCGGTCCATGTTGTTTCTGGGCTGGGACTTTAGGAACAGAGAGGGCAAGTGAATGGAGAAACAGCACAGTAGTGACGTGTGATTACATGACTTCCTGTTTGCTATTTTCCATGTCTGCACCCTGCTGACTCCTCCACGTGGCCATGTCCATGTGAGACAAGACTGGGAGGATGGCATCTTTATCTACTTTTTCGGAAAGTCAAATTCTTTGTTTATCATGTGGTCCCCTCTAGCCCTGCTGTCGGGCTGCACACATGGGGCAGGTGTCCTAAGAATTCGAGTTCCCTGTGTAGGTTGAGCTGGCTGGAGGAGCTAGGAGGGAGAGCATCCCAGGGACTGGCTCACTGAGGGTCTGTTCTGGCAGGATGGCCAGACACAAGACAGAGCTGGTCAGGAAAGGAAGCACTTCCTCAGCACCTGAGGGGAAGCAGCTTTATTCCTTAGATAGAGTCCTCTGTGTGGCTCCACCAGGAGAGGAAACTGCAGGCTGAGCAGAGCCCTCTGCTGGAGAGCAGCCACAGAGCACAGGGGGCCTGGGGAGCTCCCGGAGAACCTGCAGGTTTCTGCCCCCAGAGCCTGCTCCTCACTTGCTGTCCCCTCCCTGCCCTCCTCTCCCTGAGGAGAGGAGGCTGGTGGGGAGGGAGTCACCCAGGCTGGGCAGGAGGATGGTGTGCCCTGTGGATGTGGGCCCAGGGTGAGGGGGCCATGGATGAAAATCTAGAAAGGAGTAAAATGCAGCCTTGCCTCTCTCAGCACCTCCGGGAAGGCTTACCTTCAGGGGGAGGCGGTGGGAAAGTGATTCTTGCTTTCTTCTTTCCCTGGAGCTCTCTCTGTCTCCTCACAAGCTAGACATACCACACCACAGGAGACAGAGGATCCTTGGGGAAACTAAGACATTTTCCCCCACCCCTCTCCTTCCTCCGTCACTGTGTGTGTCAGGATGAAGTCTCCTGGCTTTCGTCTTTGGAGAGGGCAGAGGGCAGGCGGGACCTGACAGGGGCTCAGGGGCACCTCTGTACATCCTGCCTGAGGGGACAGGAGAGGAGGGAGAAGACAGCGTTGGCGCAGGGGGCTCAGGAAGGAGGTAAAATGGCCCCACTCTTTTGCTGACTCAGTCCAGCTTTCACTTCAGTTTCCCTCCAATTTCCAGAACGACCACAGTGCTCTGATCACACCACGTGGAGTACACTGAGGGGGAAAGCCTGGTGCTGACCTGGGCCAGGTAACTCAAGTAGCTTTTTCTTTTCTTTTTTTTTTTTACTAGGCAAAGAACGTTACTAACCTTTGTTCCAAACTTTATTCCCAGGCTTCTTCAGCTTAATTAGCTGCAAAGAATGAACTGCGTATAAGCAAAAACTGAAAAAAGCTGCAGTGTCCAAGGGGCTTAGGCTTAAAAATATTAGAGATCTAGATTTTATCAGATCCATAAACAAAACAGATTTTTAAAAAGCAGTCATAATATAAAGTAGAGGCTCCCAGTAACTTCGTCAACTTTATCCCTTTCAGAAGTTGACTCAATTCAGTTTGCCTCATTCTTGGAAGCCTCATCAAAATTCTCCACGAGATCTGGACCTTCATCATCATCCTCCTCTCCAGTAGTAAGTGGTGCTTTTCCATCCACAGAGTGTCTGGGCACAGCTTCAGCCAGTCTCCTTAGACTAGTCAGACCATCTGCCCCGAGCTGGTTTAAGATGCTGGGGAGCATTTCTGTCAGCTGCTTTGTCTCAGCATGGCCTGTAATGGTGAAAGTCTTCGCTGCCAGAGATGCCTGAACTTTAGGGTTGTTAAAGCGGATCACTGTTCCCTGGTTTGTAAACATACTCACCTCTTCAATACCAGAGATATTGTTTACCCCTAACTTCTTTAAGGAGAACTGAAGTTTCTTATCATCTGCTGTAGCTGTTCTATGAACCACCTTCTTCTTTCTGCGAGCAGTTCCTTTCCCTCCAATGTGCACTTGTGCCTGCAGCTTGGCGAGCTTTTCCTGGTTCGTGATAATTTCTTTCATCTTGTCGGAGTGGAAAAGGGGCCGTGCGGGGGACTAGGGTTGGCGCTCAGGTCTCAGGCAGACCAGCTGAGATTCTCAGATGGCTCTTCATGTTCATTCCCAACGCTGTCCTGGGAGTGTCACTGGGGAGACCAAAAGGGGAAGTATGATTACTGTACTACATGGTGGGATTGCGGGTGAGTTCTTTTCTTTTCCATTTAAAAATTGCTGTTATTATAATGATGTACAATTTTTAAAAATGGGAGAAAGAAAAGTATTGACTTGGGCTCTCAATTCACAGAACAAACCAAAACCAAAGCAAACAAAACAAGTTTATATGTACTGTTCATTCTTTTCTTCTTTTTTTAGAGGTTTTTGCCTTAGGGTGCCAGAGAGAGACAGAGACAGAGACAGAAGCAGTGGAGAGAAAGTGAGGAATCACCCCCCCCAGGGGAGATGGCCATGCCCCAATCCTATCTCCTCTAGTCTCCTCTGTCCCGACCCGCAGGACAGTCAAACAGGTTTCCTGAGGGAAGGAGTGAGAGATGGGATGAGCGGGGGCGCAATGTTACAACACAGAGATGACACAGTGTTACAACTCTTCAGGGCCTGCCGTTTATTGCGCAGTTGTTACAACACAGAGACAACACAGTGTTACAACTCTTCAGGGTCATCCATTTATTGTGGGCAGCATGGAGACGACAAACGACACAAGTGTTATAGCTCTTCAGGGTCGTCCAGAGATTGTGGGTCAGGGATCGTGGTTATATACATGTTGGTGGGTGGTGATTGGTTAAATGAAGGATTGTAAAAGGTGGGTTATGATTGGTTGCTTTTGTGGACCAATCATGAGGTGCCGAATATGTAAATCTGAGGGATTCTAAGTTCACCAATTTGCTATGGGAAGCGGCCAATCAGAGTATGGTTTTGAAGGTGAGGTTTTGAAGGGGAGTCAATCATGGCCTTTGGCATTGTGTAATTGTTTGCTGAGAAACTGAAATCTAAGGGCAATATTCGCTGGTGTGCAGCCTCCCACACTCCTCCTGTGATCTTGGTTAAGCACATGCAACCAAATGCATGCAGCATGAGTTTCATGCCTCCAGGTCCAGGACTCAAACTGCAATGGGAGTCCAGCGATATAACCACTACACCACCTGCTAGTCCCTGTACTGGTCCTTCTTAACGGGAGGGCCAGCAGGCTCAGGCAAAGGTTTCTGCCTCTCCTTCCTCTTTCAAGTGAATTCTCGTCCTCAGTGACC
Source organism: Tupaia tana (assembly GCA_026018925.1). NCBI lineage: Eukaryota > Metazoa > Chordata > Mammalia > Scandentia > Tupaiidae > Tupaia > Tupaia tana. The sequence continues at coordinate 135,076,773 of JAKSZU010000002.1, read as the reverse complement.
ATCCTCATTTTTTCCAGAGGCCATGAGAGATGGTCAGAAGCCATGCCCAGGGACATCTCGGAGCAGGTGAGCATGAGGAGGAGGATGAGGAGAGCCCGAGGGAGGGTGTGTGGTAGTGGCTAGAGAGGGAGTTTATAGCTGGTGATATAAAGAGTCAGTGCCTTTCCTCCCACTGCCTAGAGAAGACAGGAAGCTCTTCAGCACCTCCTCCCCACCTCAAGGCAATTTCCTGGCTTCTGGACTCTCATAGGCCAGGAAAGAGCAGCTTCCCTGAGGCCCCAAGGACCCCTGGGAATCATCTTAACATCTAATGGAAAAGCATGGTACAATAGACTGTGCACAGCAAGGGGGATTTTCTCCTGTGTATTATTATTTCTTTTTCTGTGAGATTGGGGAATTGAAAGGTGACCATATCCCTGAAACTCATATATGTGAACATAAACCTTCTCCCCTATTTTCCATCAAGATGATGTGGGAATCCATCCTGGGAGAAGAACAAAGATCTGGGGTGGGGGGGTAATCAGGTCTAGGGACGTTTCTAAGGATAACGAATGGGACGAAGATCCAACTAAAGGAAAGAGCAGAGCTATCTGGGAGCTTTACAGAGACCATGGCTGTGTTGAACTGACAACACTTTGTGTCTAAGGAAAGTGAATTAAAATATTTTAAGCAACTTCTGCGGGTAACATTCTTTCCTACACAATTTCACATCATTCTATCTATAAGGCACGACTTTTGATGAGAAAACTGATGTTTATAAACCCAATGAACCTGTTCCGGTCCTACAGCCTGTAGACTGTTTAGCCAGGACCCAGCTCAGATCTGGCTGCTGTTTGGTTTGGCATCTGTGCTGTCCCCACTCCATCATGCCACCTCTCAACCCTGGAGCCCAGGGGACAGGGGACAGGCCAGGATCCACAGCACTGTCAGGGAACAAGCCCAGAGCATAGTACCCACACCAGGAGGTTGCTCGAGACATTGCAGAGGCCGGTGCTCACCTGCTGGCCTGGAGAGCGTCATCACATAGCAGGGACGGCCACACCACTCAGCACTGCCACCCAGGGCACTGCCACTGGGGACTGCAGTCCTGAGGACCCAGATGAGGTGGGCCCTGTTTTGCTGGATGTGTTTAATTCTAACCGCTGTTAAAACCAGAGAAGGAAATCCGGGACTCCACAGTGAGAGCAGAGGGCTGCAGCGGGTGGTGAGAGCACAGGGAGGGACCAGAGAAGGGGGGACGCCAGGCTGGTTGGAGTCCAGGGTCTGTGTCAGGACGAGGTGGAGGTGGAGGGGGTTGGAGAGAACCACGGAGGGCCTTTCTGAAGAGGCGGAGGCTGGGGGGAGCTCACTCTGGGAGGGTCTTCCAAGGGCTGTCACTGTCAGAAGCAAAACTGAAACCTGGGTCTGCCGAGCACAGCCTGGAGATACCCGTGGTGACAAATGGGCATGGACTCCTCTGTCCCCGCAGCTGGTGTGAGGTGCAGCCTGCCCCGCGGCACTAGGAAGGCTGGATGGCCATAAACACCGTGTTCCGTCATGAGGCCTTCCCAGGTGGAGTCTCGGGGGAGACTCTGAACAGACCCGCAGGACCCTAACGTGCTCTCAGAGCGGCATCGCCTGTGTGGGACTTAGTACGTGTGTACTGTAAACATGAAATTAAATAAAATTCCCAGAAATGGAGCCTATATTCTCTCAGGGCTGATGAAAGAATATGAGGGAGCTGCCCCAGGACTAAACAGGGAAATTGGACAAGGAGGTTTAGAGAAAGGCCTCTGTAGGCCCAGGCCCGTATCAGGAAGCGGGAATGTGACCCAGGGCGGCTCCTGCTCTGAGCCTGTGGCATGAACTCCTCAGTGTCCGGGAAGAGCAGCTGCTCAGCGGTCCCACCCCGGGGCAGGCTGCAGGCAGTGGTCACCTCAGTGTGGCCCTGTGACTCAAGGACAGCTGGCCACAGCCCCACTAACAGGGTGTGCCCTCCCTTCCCCACCCCCACCCCCACCCCCACCCCTGACCCTGACGGCCCCCTGCTCTGTCTTCCTGAGGAAACAACACCCAGTGAGGAAGGTCCCGCCACAGACAGTCACGGCAGCCGGGGAACGTCAGGGCCCCAGGGAGAAAGGCCCTGAACGGTCATTCTAAATTCATAGACGAGGGTAAATGAAATGTAAAGACCACTGAGCTTGGTAAGTGGCAGAACCTGGATGCGAACTGAGGGCTCTTAACTCTGAGTCCAGGGCACCTTCCATTGTGCCACGAGGAAGGGGCGAGGGTGACGGAGGACCTGAGAGGAGGGCTGAGGCCCGTCTCCTGCTGCCTTTCCTCTCAGAAACTTAAATTGAGTGGGTCCAGCAGTTAGCATAATGGCTATGTCACTGAACTCCCACGTAAGTGACTACAGTTCGAGTCCCAGACCCGGTGGCTTAACGTCATGCTGGGCGTGTGCGCATGCATGCCCAAGATCCCAAGAGGAGAATGGAAGAGAAGGGATTGCGGTTTGGCTATCCGCCCCAGGGAAGTGATTTCTTGCTTTCTATCTCTGCCTCTCTGTCTTTCTGGTGATCGCATGCGCCCTATAGGAAAAACCTCTCAAAGAAAAAAAAAAGAAAAAAGAAAAGAAAAAAAGAAAAGAAAAAAAGAAAAGAAACTTAAATCGAGTCAAATATTCATGCATCAGAAACCCTGAGTCTTTCTCACATGGGTCCTTCTTGCCCTGGGTTGAGGTATTCCACCTTAGGCTTTAAGTCAAAGATGGAAATAACACTGCTTTAAGAAGGAACTAGATATCAGTAGGTTTGCTGTTTTTTTTTTTTTTCTTTTTTCCTACAAAGAGTTCAAAATACCTCATAGGTTATAAATTGGATACACTGACTTTTTTTTTTTTGGCTTATCTGTAGACATTTTAATTTTGTCTTTAATTAAACAATATTTATTTATTTAGTCAGTGTGTGCATTTACCAGAGAGAGAGACAGAGAGACTGAGAGTGAGAAAGAGAGAGAGAGAAAAACCCTCCCCATGGGGAGTGGTCATGGCACAGTCCTTTTTGCTTTATTTCTCCATTTCATCAGGAGTTGTGAGCAGGCACACATACCATGCCCAGCAGGTTCCTCAAGCCATCAGGGCTGGGATTTGAACTGTGGTCAGCCATGTGGGATCTGGCTTTCTATGTAGAGCACCGAACTGCTCTGTTGTGGGGTCACCCGATTTTGTCTTCAGTTTAAAAAAGATGATATTATAAGTATAGAATCTTGAGTTGGCAAGGACTCTTTTTATTAATATCTTTAAAAAATGCTTCTATTATCATCTTTCTCCTATCTTTTATCTCTGGATACTTTGAAGATCTTTTTTCTTTCATCTTCTCCCTTTCTCCTGCTCCTTCTCCTTCCTCCGTCCTCTAGAATGCTCACTATGTGGCATCTGTGTGTGGTTTCCTTTGCATGTACTTTTCTTGTGGTTTTCTCACTGTGGAAGATGCTATTGCTCCCTTCAAAGGTCTTTTATAGTAACTCGGCTCTTTAGATTCTGCTCTATGCAGCATCATTATTTGAAAAATGACAGAAAAAGGAAGTTAAAATACAGCTTGGGCCTGCCCTTGTTCTGGTAGGTCTTTCTTTCACATGAATCACAGGAATGCCAGAGATTCCGTATTGCCTTTTAGAATCTCTCAGTTTAATTCCCCAAGATCTAGTGTGGCCATAGTACTCAGCAAATAGGGAAACAGCTGGGATACACCAACTTTTAAGTCCTGGTTATCGCAAGTCATAAAATAAACAAATCATTTTTACGGCAATAGGGTTAAGTTGCAGAGTACAGTTTACCTCTGGAACACAAGCTGGACAGGACTGTGTGCACAGGCTGAGACCAATTTAGGAGTCATGGTTCCACAGACGGCCCTGCGCCTTCCTGGTGGTGTCTGCACATCAGTAAATATTTGTGTATAAAATCACAAAAGGCTCTTCTGCTCCACATATGAGGAGGAACTGTGATAAAAATAAGGCAGGAAGGAAATTCTGAGGTTCAATACCTCAGACTTAGCCTTGTAAGAGAAAGGAAGATTCCCTGTTCCTTTCGGGAGCCACGGCCATCGGTGTGGAAAGAGCTCTGAGGGCACCGAGGCTTTGTGTGGACCCAGGTTGGGGATCCACATCGGTCCACAATGGCCCCTGCAGCAGCCCTCGCAGGAAGGGGGGAAGGGGAATTAAGGGGAGATGCAGTGAAGCCCCCTCCCCACAGGGACAACTGAGCTGCTCCTCAACCTGAGGGCCGATGCCCACGACCACCTCGCCCTGTGAGACCCAGCTTCTCTCCTGTAGGGGAGACATGGCCCTTCCTCCCTGTGCCTGCAGAACTGTCGTGAGCCTCATAGCCTAGTGACAAAGAGCTGGAGCCCACATGGCTCACTGCACAGTTCAAATCCCAGCCCTAGTGGCTTGAAAAAGCAGCCAGGGGAACCAGCAGTTAGCGTAATGGCTATGTTGCTGGACTCCCACATAGTCCACAGCGGTTTGCGTCTTGGACCCGGTGGCTTAAAACTCACGCCGGGCGCATGTGCATGCGTGCCCAAGATCCCGAGAGAAGAATGGAGAAGGGACTGCGGTATGACCATTCCCCCTGGGGGGTGATTTCTCGCTTTCTGTCTCTCTGTCTCTCTCTGTCTTTCTGGCGAGCGCATGCGCCCTATAGCAAAAACCTCTCAAAAAAAAAAAAAAAAAAAAAAAAAAAAAAAAAAACAGCCAGGTGCATACATGTGCCTGGGGACCGAGGAGGTGCTTACCTTCCCTCTCTGGTGAGCACTTGCACTATTTGACAAAAACGAACAAATACAAAGTTTCCTGTCAACCACCTGCTATAAGGACCCTCTCAAGGAAAATTAAACAAATAAGGCTTACTGTAAGATGCTATGTAGACTTGAGTTGTTTTAGTAATATTCATTAGTATGTAATACTACTCTGGGGAAGGAGAAAATTGAGAATCAGCTTGCTAACATGGTCTGGCCTTGTCCAGCCAAGGGTGATCTGTCAGTTCTTGTTTCCAGCCCCATGACGCCTTGTCCTCAGCCTCTGTCACCGTGGACGTGGTCCTGGACTGAGACAACACTCGCCCACACTCCTGGTCTCTGAGGATGGTAAACACGTGACCGAGAGGAGCTCCCTGAGGGCCGTCTGCTCATCCCAAGAGAGTGGACTCCACCCCCATAAGCTGGGTCTGGAGGGTGACTCCTCTGGGACTCCCCTCTGGTGGTAGAACGGCCACACTGGGAGATGGCAGCCTGGGCATGCGGGAAGCCGCTAAGAAAGGGAAGGGTGTCCCTGCCAGAGCGGGGACCTGGGCTGTGAGGGCCACCAGGACACAGTTTGAGCTCTTACAAACCCCACAAATCACACTGACCCAGACAGCAGAGGTGACCTTGGGTTTCAGGAAGGGGTAGGTGGCCTTTACTAACGCAGATAAAGAGGCTGACAATTTTACCTTCTAGAATTGTTTCCCAGGGAGAATAGTTCCATTCTTTGACTCCTGCGGACCCGGGGGCCAGCTGGCCCTGCACCCCTGAGAAGGACATGATTTCCCACAGCAGCTTTGGGAACGTCTCCAGCAATGGGATTTTAATCCCCTGGGTCAGCAGTTCCTGCCCGTGACTGACCACCAGTGAGAGGACATATGACATTTTCCTGCCGTCACATCTGTGTGATCCATGAGCGTGGTGAGAGGTCTGTGTTCTTTGGGGGTACCTGCCCTGGGGTTCCCAGCAGGAGCCATTGCATGTGAGTTCCGGTTCCCAGACGCCATCACTCCATTTCCAGCCCAGAGCCCTCCCCTGCCCAGATTCTCACCCTCCACACCAACCTGAGTGTGGCCGGGCGCCCTGGGCTTGTTTCACGAGCACATTCCTGCCCCAGCTCCCAGACACAGATGCAACGGGTGGGGCAGAGCTTGAGAACTCGCCTTCTTTTTTTTTCCTTTAAATTTATGTTTTACATTAATCCACTATACATCATTACAGCATACAAATGAATTTTCCATCCAAAGTACACTGTATATTGGCTCAATCAAGCACATCAACATACATGTTGTCAGCAAATAATTTTCCAATTCTTATGTCTTGTATACTTTGTTTTTTGTTTTGCCATCCTTGATTCCCTATCCCTCACCCTCTGCCATGTCCCACCTTCCTCCCACATTGTCTCTGGTATCCATGGTTGCTTTCTATGCCTCCCCCCCCATTTAATTGATTTGCTAATGAACTTAATTAGTCTAAATATTTCCAGTAGCAAGTGCAGCTGACGTGTGGGGAGTACACTGAGCTCCATAGAGATAGCGCTGGGGCAGGTGAGAGCCGGGCGGGCACTGGGTGACTCTGAGCCTTGGGGAGGAAAGGAACTAACCACGGGCAAAGGAGAGCCTGAGAAGCCGAGGCAAAATGTCACCATTCGTGGTGCAAACTTGTCAGGAGGAGTACAAGGCGAAGCACCAGATGCTTCAGTCACTTCTCAGGGATTTCTGAGAAGTGCTCAGAGGTGGAAGACCATGTCTGCTAAAGAGAAAGGAAAGTCTGAAGATACGGCAGAGGCGGACAAGGCCTGTTACAGAAGAGAAATGAAAACCTATATCCCTTCTAAAGGGGAACAAAAAAGAAGCCCAAGGATCCCGATGCACCCAAGAGGCCCCCTTCAGCTTTTCCCTGCTCTGTCCTGAGGACCGCCCAAGTGTCAGAGAACATCCTGGCCTGTCCTTGGTGGCGCTGCAGAGAACCTGGGAGAGACGTGGGGTAACCCCGCTGCGGGTGATGAGCAGCCGTATGAAGAGAGGGCTGCTGAGCCGAAGGAAAGACACGACAAGGACGCTGCTGCTCACCGAGCTGGAGGAAAACCTGATGCAGCAAGAACAGGGGCTGTCTGGGCTGCAAAGAGCAAGGAAAGGGGAGGGGGAGGGGGAAGATAAGGGAGATGAGGAAGTAGAGGAAATTGAAGAGGATGACAATGAGGAAAATAATGATGATGAATAAGTTGGTTCTAGCACATTTTTCTCTTGTCTATAAAGTGTCTCCCCCACACAACTTACTCTTTCTAAAGAAAAAATTGAAATGTAAGCCTGTGTAAGATTTGCTTTTAAAGTGTACAGTGTCAGAACCAGCAGACGGCCTAACAGTTACATTGCTGGACTCCTACACATGGTCAACTGTGGCTCGAGTCCAGGACCCAGTGGCTTAAAACTCATGCTGGGAGTGTGTGCATGCATGCCCAAGACCCCAAGAGGAGAATGGAGGAGGGGGGATTGCCTGTGTGGTCATCCCCTCTGGGCGGCGATTTCCCATCTTCTGTCCCTCTCTGTCCCTCTGGTGAGCCCACACACCCTACAGCAAAAATCTCCCTTAAGAAAAGAAGAAAAGAAGCTGGCGTGCTTTTGGAGAAAGCAGGTCCCGAAGCAGAGCCTCCGTGTTTCAGTGTGAGCAGCTCTGGGCAGCGTGTCACAGTGCAGGTGCTCGTTCTCTGGGGCTGACCCTGGGCCGGAAATGCTGTTTCTGCCTGACCCACAGATGGAGCTGCCGCTGATCTGACCGCCCACTGTGAGCGACCAGGACCCGAGGGTGTCCCAGCTTTATCTGGATCTAAAAGAGCAGAGACCCTACAGTCTTCCCCGAGTTCTCTGTGTAGGCCCTCCCTCTCACCTCCAGTCACAGTCCCCTTGGACAAGGGGCACTGGCCTGGCTCCCAGGGCCCATGTCATCTGTCATGAGACCCTCACTGTGGAGGGCCCCCCCAGAGGGGAGCAGCAGCCCCCAGTAAACAGCCAGGGAGGAGCTGAGCCTCCTGCCCACAGCCACACCCAGTGTTCGGACGTTCTCTGACCTGCTCGGGCCTCCACAGCGTGCCAGTTTCAGTCAGTATCTATTTTTAAAAGTTTCTTCTTCTTTTTTTAAATGAAACACACATGCACCCTCAGTGGAGTCTCACACCACCGTTCTCCTCACCCAGCTCCAAGCCAGTCAGTACTGTAAGCAGGCATGCTCATGTGCACCATACGTAGAGTCCACCTGGGCCCCGAACCCCACCTGCACCTGGCTCTCAGCACTGCAGAGCGCTGGGTACTGCTGTGCCACCATGGCCGGGCCGGCAGCCAATGTTGAGATTGTGACCAAAGACAGAACTTTAGTCCTTCTGACCCAGCTGGCCTGCTCCCAGAGCTCTGATTCTCAAAAACTCATCTGTGATAATTAATGTGTGTTATTTTAAGCTGCTAGAAATTTTTCAAATTCATTGAAGTTTAATTAACAACTTGGAGCTGTATGTATTTAACATGTTCAACTTGATGCTTTGACATGTATATGCTGTGAAATGATCGTCACATCAAATTAACACATCACCTCACAGAGCTACCATTGTCTGTTTTATGTGTGTGTGTGTGTGAGAGAGAGAGGGAGAGAGAGTATACGTGTGTGTGTGTGTGTGTGTGTGTGTGCAGTGAGAACACCTATGACCTCAGCACACCCCAGCACACACTGCGCCCTGTGCTCGCTCTGCACTAGCACTGAGCTCTCCAGGACTCACTGCCCTCACAGGGCTGAGACTTACTCCCCTTTGAGCAGCAACTTCCCATTTCCCCACGGTCCCTCCACCCTGCAACCACTGTTCTCCTCCCTGTGCAACACACACACACACACACACACACACACACACACACAAAAGCTCAGCTCTTGCAGGTCCTCCTACAGGGCGATCCTGCAGTGCCTGTCTTCCTATGCCTGGCTCCTTTCCCTTAGCGTGACGTCCTCCAGCCCATCCATTTGTCACAGATGACAAGATTTCCTTCTTTTTAAAGGCTGAATAACAGTTCGTTATAATTTGTTACATATCGACAAGTAACTGCAACAGACATTGTCATCTGAGAATGAGCTGCTTTCATAACAAAACTGTGAAATGAGGGAGCAGCTTTAACGGGGCATTGGGTGGAAGCTGGAAAGACTTTGAGGAGGGTTTTAGGAGTTTGATAAGCAGAAACACCCCAAGTTTTCAACCAAAGGGACGGAGCTGTGCAGAATGTGAAGAGGAGGTAGAGCCGTAGAAGGCTAAGTGAGAACCAGGCTGAAAGCTGCACCCACCACAAGGCTGGTACTTCACCCAAAGCAAAACGGAAACTGATCACTGAGATGTAGGACCAAGACCCAGATCATACGGCCAGGACCCCGAGGGACGTTCCAGGGCAGACAGCCCTGCGTCCTGACCAGGAACCCTCCAAGAAGCTCCTGCCTATCTGGCTCTGGGCCAGCGCCTGCTCCCCATACCTGTCTGAGCTACGGGTCCTGGAGCTTCGTCTGCCTGGAGCCCCCCGATGTGCAGGTGTGCTGTGGGTGGAGCCCTTCTCTCTGTGGTTCACAGCCCTCAGATCAGAAGGGTGACTGTCTACGCACTGTATGGAAGGACGTAAATAAAGGTAGTGAAGGACCCTCATCGGTACCCGGAGCTCATTCAGATGAGTCTGGACTTCACGTTGATTATGTGCAGAATGAGGCTTTTGGAGGCAACGGTTGGAAGGAAATGTATAGTGCGGGTGGAAAAGGTACACGTGACTGTGGTCAGAATGTGGGTGTGGGGGTTTTCAGATGTCCACAGATTCCTGATGCTCAAGAGGTGGAGACTAATTCCCCTCCCAGGAGCGTGGCTGGACTTACTAACTGGCTTCTAATGACGAGAATAAACTGGTGGTGACAGTGTACAGCCTCAGACGAAAGGCACTGGGAGTCCTGTTTGTGTGCTCTCTCAGTCTCAGGCCAGTCCCCTCCCATGCTGAGTGGACAGTCCTCTAAGGAGATGCCCACCGGGCAAGGAGCTGAGGCCTTTTGCCCACAGCCACAGGAATGAGCTCTGAGGTAGACCCTTTGTGCCAATGTCGCCATCTAGTCCAGGCTGACATCCTGATGTCACCTGACGAGAGATGGAGAGGGTGACCCACCAAGTGAGCCCTCCCGGATGCTACCACAGAACATGGACGGAAGATGGTGAACCTGTGTTGTTTCACGTTGTTCAGTTTGCCTGGGTCCTTAAAAGCTCATAGAAAACTAATGCATGGTGGGAAAACAATATGTTCAATATTTCTCATTAGATACAATATAAGCCAGAAAAAATTAGAACCACATATTCAAATATCTAAAAGAAAAAAGTTGCTAAATAGGAATTTGACACCTACTTAAGTGGTCCTTTGAAACAAAAGTAATCTTTTTTTTTTTTTGGAGAGGTTTTCGCTATAGGGCTCGTGCGCTCGCCAGCCAGACAGAGAGAGACAGAGAGACAGAAAGCGAGAAATCACCCCCCGGGGGGATGGTCACACCGCAATCCCTTCTCCTCCATTCTCCTCTCGGGATCTTGGGCATGCACGCACACGCATGAGTTTTAAGCCACCGGGTCCAGGACCCGAACCGCGGCCGACTATGTGGGAGTCCAGCGACATAGCCATTACGCTAACTGCTGGTCCCCTTTTTTTATTTATTTTTTTTGAGAGGTTTTGAAACAAAAGTAATCTTAACAATTATTTTATTGGCTTTATAATTCCATTTTAATTTTCCTGTTAGCTGTTTGTTGGTTTGATTTGCTTCAGGTTGCTGCTGTTGTTTTAAACATCCTTGGGGGATGGAGGATGGCCATGCTGCAATCCCTTCTCCATTTCTCCACCTTTTTTGGAGTCTGGACATGCTCGCAGACACATCTGGAATGTCTTTCAAGCCAATGAATCCAGAACTCACACTGTGCTGTCGGTTATGTGGGGTCCGGCCACCTTAACCAACGTGCCATGGGATGGCCCAGCTTTTTCTCTCGTTACAGGCATAGCGGTTACCGTTGAGATTACAGTATTGTCCCTAACGTTTCACAGTATTTTATGTTAACAATGTACTTAAAGACAGAACTTTTGTAGTCATGTAGATCTCTAAACCATGACCATTTTATATGGCATAGGTGTTATACTTAACATATTTACATGGGTTACAAACCCCACAAGAAAATGTTATCACTTTAAACAGTTCCATATGTTTTTTAGGTAAGTGGAGAAGTGTAAGAAGAAACATACCATCTTTTCCATTTAACCAGGGATCTGCCATTTCTCATGCTCGTCATCTTCCCTGAGTCTGGCTTTTCTTCTGGGATCATTTCTCTTACCCTGAAGAATTCCCTGTCCCATTTGTTACAGCGCAGGTCTGATGTGAAGATCTGTTTGTTTGGCATTCATTCTTGAAAACCATTTTTGCCAAATATAGAATTATAAGTTGACATTTATTGTATTCAGAATTTTAAAGGTGCTACCCAACTTTCTTATTCCTCTGTGATTTCTGATAGGAAAATATCAGACAGAAAAGAAGAACAGAAGAATTAGAAACAGAAAAATATAACATGGTAGACCTAAAAGCTATTAAATATATATATATATATATATATATGTATAAAATATATAATATTTTGTATTTTATATATATATAAAATATTATAAACATCTCTTTCTTTGAAGATTATATATATATATGTGTATATATATATATATATATATATATATATATGTATATCTTGAGAACTCCTCAACAGAGTCTTCACGCCATGATCCACCCCCGTTGTCAGTCAGCCAGGATCCCGGGCACGCACACACGCACCTGGCTACAGGAGACCACCAGACACAAACCCTGCACCTTCCCAGGTGGCCTCAGCACTGTGAAGCATCCCGTTTCCTGCGCCTCCTCAGGTGGCCACAGCCCTATCACATTAACCACAGGAAACCTTGTTTAGAGTCAACACTCAAATTAAAAGCAGAGTGTTTGGGTAAAGTAACAAAACCTGATTATATGCTGTTTAAAAAAATTCACTTTCAATATAAAGACACAAGTTGAAAGTAAATTTATTTACCGTTGGTTGAAATAAAAATACCATGTAAATAATATGCCTAGGAAGCCAAAGGGACCATATTATTATCAGATGAAACTATTTTAAATAAATATATAATAAATTGCCAAATATAAAGAAGAGTACTTCATAATGAAAAAGGGTTCACAGGGAGACATGACATTTAGAAACTGTGTGATCCCAATAACATTGCTTCAAAATACATGAGGAAAATGGACAGAATTACTTTATAGAGAAATAGATGATTCCATGAACATGATCTCCCTCTCAGCTGTTGATAAAACAACTACAGGAAAATAAAACAAAGACTCAGATCTATCAATAAACTACACTTTATTGACATTAATAAAACGCACTCACACGCCCATAGCAGAATACTATTGTTTCAGGTGCCAGTGGTACATTTGCCAGGCTAGACCATATTGTGGACTGTAAAACAATGTCCAACAAATTTGAAGATATTGCAATCAGACACAATGTGTTTTCTAACCATAATGGAATTAAATTAGAGATCAATACCAAGAAGGTAGCCAAAAAAATACCAAGTATTTGGAAATCAAACAAAAAATTCTAAATAATCTTTCAATCAAAGGATACTAGATAATATTTAAAACTGTATGATAATTGGGACCAGCAGGTGGCCTGGTGGTTAAGGTGCTGGACACTCCAAAATGGCTAACCATGGTTCGAGTCCCAGACCTGGTGGGATTTCCTCTCTCTCTGGTCAAATTAAAAAATAAATGAATGAATACATAAAATTAAATAAATAATTCAAAGGAAACATGTATAATAATGAAATACAGATTAAAATGTGTAGGGCAAGCAGGTGGTGTGGTAGTTAAGGTGCTGGACTCCCACATGGCTGTCCATGGTTCAAACCCCAGACCTGCTGACTTGAGAACCACATCCGGTGCATGCACCTCTGTGCCCAAAATCCCGAGAGGAGAATGGAGAAGGAATTCTGGTATGGCTATACCCCCTGGGGGATGATTTCTCACTTTCTCTCTCTCTGTCTTTGTCTCTCTCAGGTTAGCCCATGCATGTTATGGCAAAGAAAGAAAAGTATAGGAATGTCTCAAATTAGTATTAATTTCAGCCCCAAAACACTGAGACCCAAAACAAGCAGACAGGCAAAAATAAAAACAAATATCATTGAAACAGAAAAAAAGACAATTGATGAATCCAAAGCTAGGATTTTTGTTCTTTGTTTTAAAATTTTGGCCAGACGGTGCATGCAGAGAAAGACAGAGAGAAAGGGAAAGTGCGAAAACACCCCTTTCTCCCCCGTGCAGGAGAGCCACGCCACAATCCCTCTCCTCCATCCCTCCTTTTGGAATGTTGGGTATGCATGCACACGGGCCCCTTCTTGTTTTTCAAGAATCTAGGTCCGGACTCAAATTGCACAGTCAGTCATGTGGGACCCAGCTGCCTTAATCACAACACTGGCTGGCCCCAAATTAGGTTTTATTTTTGATGAAAAAAAATTTTTCATCAAAAATATAATTTTATGGGACCAGCATTTAGCGTAATGGCTATGTCTCTGGACTCCCACGTAGTCGACTACGGTTCGCATCCCGGACCCGGTGGCTTAAAAATCTCACGCCGGGCGCGTGTGCGTGCGTGCCCAAGATCCCGAGAGGAGAATGGAGGAGAAGGGATTGCAGCGTGGCCATCCCCCCTGGGGGGTGATTTCTCGCTTTCTGTCTCTATGTCTCTCTCTGTCTGGCTGGCGAGCGCACGCGCCCTATAGCGAAAACCTCTCCCCCCCAAAAAAAAAATTAAATAAAATAATAAAATATATAATTTCATAATCTCTACCTAGATTGATTAAGAAAAATAAAAAGCAGGTGACAAATGTTAAGAATGAAAAATAGACTATCAGTCCCACACTTTAGACATTAGTGTGGTAATAAGGGACTGTTATGACTAACTTCATGACAATAAACTTGAAAACCTCAGTGAAATGAACAATTTTTTTGAAAGACACACAGTACCAACACTGATCAAAGAAGAAATGAAAAATATAATCAACCCTGTATCACTTGTAGAAAAAAAATATGTTTTTCTAATTGGAAACCTTCCCATGAGGAGAATTCAGGTGTAGAAGGCATCATCAGTAAATTAAGTCGAACATATAATGTAAAAATCAATATTAAATAAACTATTTTAGAAACAAAAAATGGAGCAAGTCTCAACTTATTGTGTAGGGCCAATATTACCCTGATTCCAAAGCCAGACAAAGACATCACATGCAAAAGAAGAAACAAAAAATATCCCTAATGTGGATAGGCTCAAAACCTATATAAAAGTTAGAAAGTGAAATCCCTACATAAAATGGAATGTACATCTTTACACACTTGATCACATCATGGGAATCAAAGTTGGTTTAACATTTGTAAAACCAAGCGTCCCAACTCACCGAAGTCATATAATGAAGGAGAAAGTCACTTGCTCCTGAGGGGGACAGCGGCGCAGTGGCAAACACAGCTCTGTGAGGCCGGCCCACGTGGCAGTCATCCAGGGAGGCCTCCCCGAGTACACTGGGTCTCACGTCCCGTGACCTGGGGCTGACTGGGGCAGAGGCAGATCCCAGCAGTGGGACCCTCTTGCGATGCTGTCCCTTTGATTCCCATCTCTCTCTCTCTCTCTTGTTCATGGAAGAAATAAACTTTTTTTTTTTTTTTTGGAGAAGTTTTTTTTTTTTTTGCTATAGGGCGTGTGCGCTCGCCAGACAGACAGAGAGAGACAGAGAGACAGAAAGCAGGAAATCACCCCCCAGGGGGGATGGCCACGCCGCAATCCCTTCTCCTCCATTCTCCTCTCGGGATCTTGGGCATGCACGCACACGCGCCTGGTGTGAGTTTAAGCCGCCAGGTCCGGGACTCGAACCGCAGACGACTACGTGGGAGTCCAGCGACATTAGCCATTACGCTAACTGCTGGTCCCCAAGAAATAAACTTTTTAAAAAAGAATTATTTTATTTTTCTTTCTTTCTTTCTTTCTTTCTTTCTTTCTTTCTTTCTTTCTTTCTTTCTTTCTTTCAGTTTGACCAAAGAGAAACAGAGTGGGGGTGGGGGGAGCAAGAAAGCAAGATGCCACTCTGAGACTCAAACTGTGGTCAGCTATGAGGGAGTCCAGCACCCTCAATCACCATGCTACCTTCTGGCCCCATAAATAAACTTTTTTGAAGTAATATGTTCATTACAGGAGATGCAGAAAAAGAATCTGTCAAAATTCATCATTATTTTATGATAAAATCTCTAGCAAAATAGGACTAGGAGGGAAATTGTCAACGTGGTTAAAGACATTAAGGAAAAGCCTCCTGCCACCATCTCACTCAGTGAGGAAAGGCTCGATGCTTTCTCCCTAGGATCAGCGACAGAGCAAAGATGTCTGTCCTCACCAGTCCTCATTGAACCTTGTCCTCAATATCCTAACCAATGTAAAGGACAAGAAAATTAATAAAAAACATATAAATTGAAAAGGAACAAGTAAAAATGTCCTATCTGCAGGAGGCGTGATCATGTATATAGAAAACCCTAAGGAACTACCAAAAGTTACTAGAATTAATAAATCAATTTAGCAAGGCCACGCTACAAGGTACTGAGTCAAAGAAACCGTGCCTATGTCTATATACTGGTAACAATTAGAAAATGGCAATTTTATCATCTCCATTTGTAGGAACAGCAAAAATACTCAGCTATATGCAAAGCAATATCCTAAACAGGATCCTCACACACAAAAAAGTAATTGAGAGGAAAAACGGCTGGCCCTGCATCATAGTGGGTGGGAGAGATTCCCACATGGCCAATTCCAGTTCAAATCCCAGCCCTGGCACCTAGAAAACCACCTGGGCCCATGTGTGCGTGCCCCAAACCCTGATAGATGGAGAGATGAAGAACAGATTGTGACATGACCATATCACCTTACAGGCTGTTTTCGCCCTCTCTGTCTCTCAGTCTCTCTCTGGCCAGCACACATGCTCTTTGGCAAATAAAATTGAAATGAATAAGGGGCCAGCAGGTGGCATGGTGGTTAAGGGTGCTGGACTCCCACGTGGCTGACCACGTTTCGAGTCCTGGACGTGGTGGCTTACTTTCTTGCTTTCCCTCTCTCTCTCTCTCTCTGGTCAAATTAAAATAATAATAATAATAATAATAATGATCATAATAAATAAAGATAAATAAAATTATTTTTAAAAAGAAATAAATAAGTAACTATATAATTTAGTCAATTATAACATAATAACATTTCATAGTTACAAGAAATATACAATGGACATACAAGTACCATCATTAGAGAAAATTGGTCAAAAGTTAAATGGCCAATCAATACTCTCTTTGCAACTTCTTGTTCTAAGATTATTTGAAACATTAAGGTTTTTTTAGGGACCAGCAGTTGTAATGGCTATGTTGCTGGACTCCCATGTACTCCACTGCGGTTCAAGTCCCGGACCCAGTGGCTTAAACTCACGCTGGGCAAGTGTGCGTGCATGCCCAAGATCCCGAGAGGAGAAGGGAGGCGAAGGGATTGCAGTGTGGACACCCTAGGGTGATTTCTCACTTTCTGTCTGTCTCTTTCTTTCTGGCAAGCGCACATTCCCTATAGCAAAACTTCTCCCTAAAAAAAAAAAAAAAAAAAAATTATTTGAAAGTATAAAAAGAATCCTCACGGGGCCGGCAAGTGGCATGGTGGTTAAAGGCGCTGGACTCCCACATGGCCGACCACGGTTCAAGTCTCGGACCTGGTGGCTTGCTTTCTCACTTCCGCTCTCTCCCTCTGTGTCTCTCTGATCAAACTGGAAAATAATAATGATAATAATAATAAATAAAGTTAAATAAAATAATTCTAAAAAAAAAGAATCCTCACTCATACATTAAATTTTAAAATGCAAGTCTTTGCTCTCAAAACTGCAACTATCACAGTGAGAGATAAGAGAGGACATGGAGGATGGAGGGATGGACCATGCTTATTACTGAGATGGAAATTCTTCCCAAATTCATTGACACATTTGATGCAATACAAATGACATATTTATAGGTTTATTTTTAATTGACATGTCCATTTTTAAAATATTAGGGAAAGACCTAATATAGACCTATTCATAGAATCACTAATCAATTTTGAACAAGAACAAATTTGGAAGACTACTTTTATTTCAAGACCTGCTATGAAACATCAGTAATCAACAGAACATTGTACTGGTGGAAAAGCAGGCATATAGGTTACTCTAAGAGAATGGAATGTGATTATGGGATCAAACAGATATTATCGACTGGATTTTGACAAAGTTGCCAAGGTAATTAAATGAAAAAGATGGGGGGTTCAACACGTGCAACTGAGCACCCGCATATCCATGTGGGGTGGAGGAGAAATGAAGTTTAATTTTTATACCACATCATACCCAAGGGTTAAAGATAGATTTACATATAGGAACTAAAAGTTTTAATGTCTTTTTTTAACCATAGAAAAACACATTATGAAATTGGGTTAGTAACAAAAATCTGGCTGCATAAAATATAAAATGAAAAGCATACAATGCAAAACAAAAAAGTTGTGAATGGATTTAGTTAAGATTAATACTTTTTAAAGAATTATTTTATTTAACTTTATTTATTTATTTTAATTTGACCAGAAAGGGACAGAGTGAGAGAGAGAAAGCAAGCTGCCAGGTCTGGGACTTGAACCACCGTCAGCCATGTTGGAGTCCACTGCCCTTAACCACCATACCACCTGCCAACCCCAAGAGGTCTTATGTGATCTATCCTTGCTTCAGTTATCATTATCCTTACAAATGTGCACATACACTTCTGGTGTTTCAATGGATTTCCAGGATTTAGAGTAGGCTGAGGTGTATGGATTGCAGGACGAATTAACTTGCTGGAATTAGAGTTCCAGTAAATGATAAAGCTCACCCTTCTCTTTCAAATCACAGCTGGTTGTCACATCTCTCTTTTTCATCTCTAAATGAGCATAAAAGGAAATCAATCTGCTAACCCCAAATATGCTATCTTGGCATAAGAATTATTTTGAGCTGAAGGCAACTGAGAAACAGCAGATAGAAAAAATGCTCTCTACCCTTCTCGTATATACCTAAAAGTAGGGCATAATTACTCTGACTAAAGAGAGAGGGAGCAAGAAAAGGTGAGAAAATAAGTTGCCAGGTCCAGGACTCGAACCACAGTTGGCCATATGGGAGTCTAGCATCTAAATCACCACACTACCTGCTGGCCCCTCTGTCTTCCCTTTACCGTCAAAAAAGATTTAAATGGCTCTTTTTCGTTTGTTTTGTTTTTAAAGAATTATTAAACTTTTTTTGAAATATTTGTTGTAATTTTGTTTATGACTCTATAACAGAGACAGTGTGGTTTTAAATATTTTTGAGAAAATATTTACATGTCAGCTACTCAAACTGTTGAAAAGCGAACACCCAACACACAATTCACATGGACACCTTCCCAACTCAGCCCTGCCTACCAAGTATTCTGTGATATACCATCTGCTAGCAATGATCAGTCTCTTTTTCTTCCTTCAAAGCCTTCCTCAAGGTAATCCTCTGGCTGGGGCTGCTCTTTTGCAATCTCTACTGATTACAATGCTGGGCGGGAAAAGTCCAGGTTATTTTGTGGTACAAATTCTCTCATATAGCTTCTCTAATCCTCTCTGCCAGGCAGAACTATTTATGGTGCCAGGCCATCTTTCCAAGAGCTTCTGTTGGCTTACTTGCGATCTGCCTTAGTTCCACAGTTTTCTGGTTTAATCTTCAGATGTAACATTCCAGTCAAACCCCCGTCCAATAACCAGTATTTCCAATGTCTGATTCAATGTAACAGGTATTATTGAACTTACGCAAATAGCCATTCTGCCACAAAATAAGAATACTCCTAAATATTTTCCAATTCCAGAGGGGTCAAGAAGGGAGAAAGTTTGTTTCCATTTAAAGAAACAAACAAGAAGAAAAAACATTTTAACAAATTGCTGAACCTATAAACAGCTCAAAAGAAAGCAATATCTTTAAATTGAGAAAACAAAGCATGGTAAAAATAAATCAGTAGTGCTTTACTCAAAAGTCATAAAATTCTATTTCACCAGTTCAGTCTAATGTAATTAATCTCTCTTCTGCAGTTACTGTGGTCCGATCTTTCCATTTAAATACTGAAAGTTAATACTCTATGTTAATACTGATACGTCTTCTCCCTGGCATTAAGTTGGTCATTTCCTGGTTTACATTTTGTTCTCTTATTTCTGTCCGTGTGTCTTTAGTTCTCCTGCTAAAGCACTCTTGTCAGAACTTCTTGAAGAGCTGTTCTGATGTTGGTAAATTCTTTCAGGTTTGTTTTTCTGAGAATGTTTTTATCTGTTTTTCTTATTTGAAGGATAACCTTGCTGGGTACAGTATTCTTGGATGAAATTGTTCTTCCCTTAACACTTTGAATATATTTTCCCATTCTTTCCTCGCTCACATTGTTTCTGATGAGAAGTTCAAAATTAGTCTGATGGGATATCCTTTATAAGTAATCTGATGTTTCTCTCTTGCCAATTTTAGTATCTTGTCTTTGTCTGTGGATTTGTCCAGTCTGGCTATGATGTGCCTTGGACAAGATCTTCTTGAGTTGATTCTATTAGGGGTCCTTTGTATTTCTTGGGTCTGGATACTGGAATGCCTCTCTAGATTTGAAAAGTTTTCTTCCAGGATTTCATGGAATAGATTATCAATGTCTTTCGTTTCTTCATCTTCTGGGATACTGATTATCCAGATGTACGGGCGCTTAATGGTATCTAGTCTTTTTCACATAATATTCTCATTTTTGGGGTTATTTTCTCAGGTCTTTTTTTGGGGGCGTTATTTTTTCCTAGGTCAGAGGTTTTGTCTTTGATCTTCTGCATGGACTAATCTTCTTTTAATACTTTCACGGGAGGCTTTGATTCCCTGTATCGCAGCCTCCATCTCTAACAGCTCCATTTGATTCTTTTCTATAGTGTGCATTTCTTCTTTCAGATCATGCAGGAACTCCCTCACCTCCTGGAACTCGTTGTCTCTTTTCTCCTGCATCTTCTGGAGTTCACTGTCTCTCAGCTCTTGCGTCTCGTTTAGTTTTGTCACTATGGATATTCTGAAGTCTCTGTCAGACATTTCCACAAGTCCCACTGTACTGTCTATGGATAAGGAAGGGTTGTTCTTTTCCCTTAAGGGAGAAATAATTTCTTGGTTTCTCATATTTCTTGTGCCTCTGCAGTGGTTTATGGTCATTATGACAAAATCTCTCTTCTACTGTGTTTTGCAATGTGGTATCCACAGAAATATTTTGAGTTCAGATTTATAAAAATGAGTTTCATCCTTAAGGCAGGAGGTTCAGTAAGCATTGAGGATTTCAATGACCCTAAAAGTATTCAGCTGCTAGGCTACTGTGCACCTAGGCCTGTCGGGACACTCAGTGTGTGGGGACTGAAGGGCAGAGTGGGAAAGTAAGGTTAAAAAATACATAAAAGCAAAAGGAAAAGATAGAAAAGAAAAAAAATAACTAGACAAAAACAACCAAAAAAGAGAAAAAAAACCTTTTTTTTGAAGGTAAAATATGAACTCTGTGTAGCGCACTCACGTGCCACGCAGACATACCAGGATACACCTCAGATTTAAAATGGCTTCTAAAATTAGCAAGAGAAAGAAAAGGCCCAAGGTGAAAAAAAAGAGTGTCTTAAAAATAAAAAAACTTAAAGAGAGACAGACAGAGACAGAGAGAGGACAGAGGTTGCCCTACCTGTCTCAGGGTTTTGGGGGTCTAGAAGATGGGGCTTAGAGTGTAACTTCAGTTGCCCTGGTCCCTGAATGCACCAGACTTACTTTAGTTTTGAGGTATTTTGGCTATAGGGTATGTGCGCTCACCAGAGACAGAGATAGAAAGTGAGAAATCACCCCCTGGGGGGATGGCCAAGTCACAATCCCTTCTCCTGCATCCTGCTCTCAGGATGTTGGACACGTGTGCACACGCACCCCATGTCAGTTTTAAGCTGCTGGGTCCAGGACTTGAACCGCGGTTGACTATTTGGGAGTCCAGCAATGTCACCATTACACCATCTGCTGGTCCCATAAAATGTACTTTTTTTTTGGAGAGGTTTTTCGCTATAGGGTGCGTGCGCTCACCAGACAGACAAAGAGAGACATAGAGACAGAAAGCGAGAAATCACCCCCCAGGGGGGATGGCCACGCCTAAATCCCTTCTCCTCCATTCTCCTTTCGGGATCTTGGGCACGCACGCACACGCGCCCAGCGTGAGTTTTAAGCCACCGGGTCTGGGACACAAACCGCGGTCGACTACGTGGGAGTCCAGCAACATAGCCATTACGCTAACTGCTGGTTCCCAAAATGTACTTTTTAATAAACATGGTTAAGGGAAAAAAACAAACAAACAAACAAACAAACAAAACTGCAGAATGGAGAAAAATTTGCAAAACACATAGTTGACACAGAGCTAATGTCCAGAATATATGTCAGGTTTACAATTCAGTTATGAGACAAGCAACCCTTACTGCCTGCACAAAAGATCTGAAAACAATTCACGAGAGAAGACATGCAAGTCACTAATAATTGTATGAAAAGAAGCTCAACATCATTAGTCATCAGTAAAATGCAAATTAAAACCACAAGGATACCGGGGCTGGCAGGTGGCATGGTGGTTAATGTGCTGGACTCCCGCGTGGTTGACCACGGTTTGAACCCTGGACCGGTAGCTTGAAACTCACGTCAGATGCATGTGAGTGCATGCCCCAAATCCCGAGAGAATGGAGGGGAAGGGACTGCAGCATGGCCATCCTCCCTGGGAGGTGATTTCTTGCTTTCTGTGTCTGTGTGTCTCTCTCTTCAGCAAGTACACATGCTCTATAGCAAAAATCTCTCAAAAAATAAATGAATAAATAATTTTTAAAAAACACAATGACACCACCACAAACCAACTAGAATGTAGAATGCATAACACTAAAAAGACTTATGACAATACTACATATCGACATCCTGTGAACAATTAGAAATCGTCACATTGCTGATAGAAATGCAAAACTTACAACTCACTTATAAACCAGTAGCACAGTGCCTTATATAATGAAACACACATCTAGTTTACGACTCAACAATCCCACATTTAGGCATTTATGTAAAACAAGCAAAAGCAAGTCTACACAGACTTATACTTAAAGGTTCATATTGGCTCTTTTTTTATTGCCAGAAGCTTCTGCACGTGCCAGAGAGAGGGAGGCAGAGTGCGAGGCGCGGGGGAGGGAAGGCATCCCCCAGGGGTGCTGGGTCCCACCACAATCCTTTCATGGCTGTTGGGTTGTTGGAAAAGTCATGACACGTTCTTGCAACAGATGGCGCTAGTTCATTTTCTGTCTCTGGTCAAACTAAAAAATAATAACAACAAGTGGAATTAAATAAGTAAATCTTAAAAAGAAGCGATCGGAAAAAATAGTTTGGACTCCCTCCATAGAATTCCATTTAATGGAGCTTAGACAAAAATTTTTTCTCACTTAATAAAATTTTAATAGGGACCAGCAGTTAGTGTAATGGCTATGTCGCTGGACTCCCACGTAGTCGACCGCGGTTCGAGTCCCGGACCCGGCGGCTTAAACTCACGCCGGGCGCATGTGCGTGCGTGCCCAAGATCCCGAGAGGAGAATGGAGGAGAAGGGATTGCGGCGTGGCCATCCCCCCTGGGGGGTGATTTCCTGCTTTCTATCTCTCTGTCTCTCTCTGTCTGTCTGGCGAGCGCACGCAC
The DNA here is from genome assembly GCA_026018925.1 of Tupaia tana. Taxonomy (NCBI): domain Eukaryota; kingdom Metazoa; phylum Chordata; class Mammalia; order Scandentia; family Tupaiidae; genus Tupaia; species Tupaia tana. The sequence goes on along the minus strand of JAKSZU010000002.1, from coordinate 135,054,127 downwards.
CCTATAGCAAAAACCTCTCCAAAAAAAGAAAAATAAATAAATAAAAATAAAATTTTAATAACCTATTATCTTGAAAAAGTTATATAATTAATGAAAAAGTTTAAGGTACTGCCATCAAATTGTTGACTTATACCAAAATGCAGTTTATAAAATGCTTACATTTAGAAGTAAAGACATTTAATAAATTATAATATGTCATATTTTGCTGCCAGTGACCTTAACATTTATATTTTTGTGTGAGTACTCTTATATATTTAAAATTTTATATGTGGTCTGGCTTTGCTGCCTAATGTTAAGGGAGCAGGATCTCCCATAGCCAGCCTCAGCTCACATTCTGGCCCTGGTGGCTTGAAAACCATGCTAGGCGTGTGTGAGCGCACGTCCAAATCCCAGCAGGAGAAACGGAGAAGGGACTGGGCTGATCACAACCATAGGGCTTTGTGGTGTTGTATTTTCCTCCCTCTCCACCTCTCTCTGGCAAGTGCAAATGCTTCCTGCAATTAAAAAAAAATCAAATATTAATCATTGGGACCTGATGCTTGAAATCTTGTTTCACTTCACAATTAAATCTAAAATATTGAATCTAAGGACTAGCAGTTAGCGTAATGGCTATGTCACTGGACTCCCACGTAGTCGAATGCAGTTCGCGTCCTGGACCTGGTGGCTTAAACTCACGCCGGGCGCGTGTGTGTGCGTGCCCAAGATCCTGAGAGGAGAATGGAGGAGAAGGGATTGCTGTGTGGCCATCCGCCCTGGGGGGTGATTTCTCCCTTTCTGTCTCTCTGTCTCTCTGTCTGTCTGGCGAGCACATGCGCCCTATAGCAAAAACCTCTAAAAAATAATAATAAAATAAAATAAAATATTGAATCTAATATCATCTCTATTCAGTGAAACCACAAAGCGGTGTTAAGAATTTTGCTAAATAAAAAATGCCTTAAGGGGGAACCAGCAGTTAGCGTAATGGCTATGTCGCTGGACTCCCACGTAGTCGATCGCGGTTCGCGTCCTGGACAGGGTTGCTTAAAACTCACGCCGGGCACCTGTGCGTGCGTGCCCAAGATCACGAGAGGAGAATGGAGGAGAAGTGATTGCGGCGTGGCCATCGCCCCTGAGGGGTGATTTCTCGCTTTCTGTCTCTCTGTCTCTCTCTGTCTGGCGAGCGCACGCGCCCCATAGTGAAAATCTCTCCAAAAAAAATAAAAGCCTTAAGGTGTAAATTACTGTATCTGAACTTGTACTGATAGTTGGGGAACTCAGTAGTTAATGTAAGTACCGTGTTTTAGTTGTAAATACCAACACCAGGAAACACCATGATCTCACTGAAATAGAGCCCAAGAGCCCACGAGCTCAAAGTCTAGATTCGGGCTGGCCCCCCGTGCACTGGGTAAGGCTGTGTGCTGGCAACTGGACCCCGCACTGCTGCTTTGTAAGCTAAAAAAGGTAAGTGAATGTATAAAAAAGAAATAAAAAAATTTAAATGTTTAAAAAGCTGCAATCATAGTTATTGTATTCTTTACAACTTAAGAAAACAAAGTCAGTCTCACTTCAGCACTTCCTAGTTAGGTAATTACAAATGATTGACCTCAGGGCCAGCAGGTGGCGTGTGGAGGTAATGCCACTGGTCCCAGATGGCCTGCTTCAGAGTTCCAGACCTGGCAGCAGAAAAATCACACTGGGCTCCTGTGTGTGTGTGCGCGTGTGTGTGCGCGTGTGTGTGTGCCCAAAATCTGAGAGGAAAACGCAGTGTTGCCAGTTAAAATCCAGCAGCCGTCTCTGTGAGTAATTGAGAGGCAAACAAAGAGAGAAACGAGTTTACTTAGCTGTGTCTGAGCACAGGCTGAGAGCTACCAAGACCACAACCAGCTCCCAGACAGAAATTTCCAGAGCGTTACACTTCTCCTTTATCCACTGTTATCTACTGTATAACATAAAGTTAGATCCGTGTTCCTCTAACCCGCGTGATTTTTCCAGAATTATCCTGTGCACTGTTTCATTTCACATGACGTTTGGGACCCTGTTTTTGTTCTTATAAGGAAACTGAATCAGTTAACTCAGACTTGTGACATACATTGATAGATTAAGGGGAGCTACAATGTATTTTCTCAAAGCTGTACTGTTTAACAAACAATGTAAACATCTGTGAGTAGCCATTATGGTATGTGATAACATCATTACAGTTTTCCCAATTACCCTGCTGCACTGTGTCCCTTGAGTAAACATGCCCATTGGTAGCCAGGACCCAGTCCTGTTGCATTTTTGTAACCTTGTCTAAAACAAACGGCTTAAGTTTCCTCTTCTAAACAAACAGGCTCATTCCTGACCTTATTGGTTACAGTAGTTACAGATTACATTAGTTACAGAAGCCAGAGCACCAGTTACCCCTGAAAGTACAAGAAAGAGGAATAAAGTAAAGCAAAATCCAGGGTTAAATATTTTTTGCTTTTTCCTGTTATAGTAGGAGTGGGAACTATGGCATGGCCATCCTGGGGGAATGAAGGGGAGTTTCTCACTTTGTATTTCTCTCTCTGTCTCTCCGGTGAGCACATGTGCCCTATAGAAAAAACTTAAATATATATATATACCTTATTAATCTTCATTCTAATGTCTACACTGGTAAATGTCTTACATGACTAAATGGGAAATGTGCACAAAGCACTGCTACTATATTCCAAACTAGGATGTTTGTGTTAGGGAAATAATTTTCTGAGCTAGATTAGCTTCAATTTTAGCGATTTTACTGGAAAGAATGAATGACAGAGTATGATTACTGCTACTTGGATATTTCACTTACATGTTTGACATTTGAATCTTTGGCCAAGCCTGTCCCTTCAAGATAATCCACTGAGTAATTCTGCCAATGATGAAATGAAAGCTTCTGAGAGAAGATTAGAATTTTGGAGAATCCATATTTACCCCCGTTACCCTGACCCCTTCCCAGTACTTACAACCTTTGCTGGTGGAATGTGTGACAATATAACACATGCCTCTTTTTGTTGTTGTTGTTATTTTGGCTTTTTTTTTTTTTTTTTTTTTGTCTAGGATGTGTGCACTCCCAAAACAGAGAGAGAAGGAAAGTGAGAAATCACCCTCCAGGGAGGATGGCCACACAGCAATTCCTTCTCCTTCATTCTCCTCTAGGGGTTTTAGGCACCCACACAGGCCTGGCATGATTTTCAAGCCTCAGGTCAGGAACTCAAACCACCTGTCGGCCATGTGAGAATCCAGCACCTTAACAGCCACCACGCCACCTGCTGGCCCCACACATGTGATTTTTACAATAATTTGCAATTTAAGGTTCAACACCAAAGAGTTATATAATTTGGTGAAACACATTTCTTTAAAAAATCTGCATTTGTGGCGGTGGCGTTCCCCATTGGAGACACCTGGTCCTCCTGACCTCCGCTTTTCTCTGTGGATCCTTTTTCAATCCACCGCCCGTTCCCTCTGGGCACCTGATCTCGCAGCCAGGCTGTGGCACATGGCCCCCGACACAAGCGGGGAAGATAATGCGAGTGGACACTCCCGTGGGTGGCCAGCAACGAGAAATAAAAGAAAAATACTGAGAGGAAAATAAGGAGCGGATGTACAGCGGCATAAACCAAGAGACCTCCCCGAGGGGAGAAAGAAAATCATGCATTAGTGCAAGATCCATTCCATGTGCAAGACAGGCATATGGATTTCAGTGTAACAGAACATGAAAGAGTCAATGAACTGTTCCAGGTCTCACCTCGCAAAAGGTGAAATGAGCCTTTAAGAAGCTCATGTTCAGGGCCAATAGGTGGCCTAGTGATTGAGGCCTGGGTTCCCACAGGCTGACAGGGTTAGAGCCCCAGACCTGGTGGCTTGCTTTCTCACTTTCCCTCTCTCTCTCTGTCTGGTGCCCTGTAGCAAATATAATAATAGTAATAATAATAAGTAAATAACTTTTAAGAGATGTTTTAAAAGAAGGTAACATATGTCAATTTAATGTTCTATTAAAGATGAATGCCCAGGATTATGAAAACATTGTGAAAAGCATTCTGAGACCAGCAGATGATGTCACGGTAATGTCGCTGGACTCCCACATGACCAACCACAGGTTCAAGTCCCAGATCAGTAGCTTCAATAGCCAGTGTATGCCTGCGTGCCCAAGATCCCAGAAGAAAATGGAGGAGAAGGTACTGAGGCGTGGCCATCCCCCCATGGGGGGGGGGGGCGATTTCTCACTTTTTTTTCCTGAGAGGTTTTTGCTATAGGGCGTGTTCACTCGCCAGAAAGACAGAGAGACAAAGAGACAGAAAGCAAGAAATCACCACCTAGGGGGGATGACCACACAGCAATCCCTTTTCCATTCTCCTCTCGGGATCTTGGGTATGCACACACACGCACCCGATGTGAGTTTAAGCCACTGGATCTGAGACTCAAACTGCGGTCGACAACAAGGGAGTCCAGCGACATAGCCATTACACTAACTGCTGGCCCCTCTCACTTTCTATTTCTGTCACTCTGTCTTCCAGCGAGTGCTCGAGCACTATTGGAACTCTAAAAAAAAAATTCTCCTACACTTATATGTAAGGTTTTCTTTCTTTTTTTTTTTTTTAATGCTTCATCCAAAAGAACGTATTAAATATAGAAGCAGATATGAAAAGCTCGGGGTCATCTACTAAGACAAAGACTTCTAAACATGTAAAACAGATCCAGTCTTCTAACTATACTGTTTTATTTGGGAAAATAATTATTTCTCATAGATACAGTTTCTGTTAACATGCCTATGTTCATTTATTTAGGGTCATTAGTACTCTAAATAAATGAAATATTTTAAATGGTTTTAATTTCCAATATCCTGAATACTGATAGGTATACCCACATAAGCAAAATTACCTTCGGAGTCCTCATTAATTCCTAGGAGCGTTTAAGATCCTGAAACCAAAACCTCTGAGAACAGCTGACTTCACAGCTTCTGTCCAGGCCTCAGGGAGACAAGGTGACAAAGAGAGCTCAGTGCACGACAAAAAGGGTCAGGGCAAAGTCCGGGGTATGGGTCCTGAGGGCGGAGTCCGGGGCGGGGAAGCCCAGTACTGGGGAGTCCCCTTCACCCCAGTTTCAGTTCTCTCTCTCCCAACCCGTGTCGGGTCCTTCTGCCCGGACACTCCTGACGCGAGTCCCCAGCTCTCACTCCCATTGGGCGTCCTGTTGTCACAGGAGCCAATCAGCGCTGTCGCCGCTCTGGGTTATAATCTCCCCGGGACCCAGCGGGAGCTCAGATCGCCCCGGACTCTGAGGATGGCGGTCATGGCGCCCCGAACCCTCCTCCTGGTGCTCTCGGGGCTCCTGGCCCTGACCGAGACCTGGGCGGGTGAGCGGGGGTCGGGGTCGGGGGGAACCGGCGTCACGGGAGGAGCGAGGGGACCGCCCGGCGGGGACGCGGGGCCCGGGAAGCCCCGTCTCCGCTGTCCCCTGCCCTGACCCCGTGTCCGCCCCTCCGTGTCTCGGGTCTCCGGAGCCTCGTCCGCTCCCGGCCCCATGGAGCTCGGACCCGGGTCCGCAGGGAGGAGGGTGGGCCGGGTCTCACTGCCCGTCCCCCCAGGCCCCCACTCCATGAGGTATTTCTACACCTCCGTGTCCCGGCCGGGAGGGGAGCCCCGGTACATTGAAGTCGGCTACGTGGACGACACGCAGTTCGTGCGGTTCGACAGCGACTCCGCGAGTCAGAGGGTGGAGCCGCGGGCGCCCTGGATGGACAAGGTGGACGGGGAGTACTGGGACCGGCAGACGCGGAAAGCCAAGGACTGGGCACAGACTTACCGAGTGAACTTGCGGACCCTGCGCGGCTACTACAACCAGAGCGAGGCCGGTGAGTGGCCCGGGCCGTCTCAGGTCCCGACCCCCTGGCTCCCCACGGACGGGCGGGGTCGCCCCATTCCCAGGCCCAGCTTCACCCGGAACTGCGGGACCCGCCCAGAGCCCGAGGAGACTTTTCCGGGTTTCACTTTCAGTTTAGGCCGAAATCCCGGGGCCCGCTGGGGCAAGGGCGGGACTAACGGGGTGTCTGCCCGGGGTCGGTCCAGGCTCTCACACCATCCAGACCATGTACGGCTGCGACGTGGGGCCGGGCGGGGACCTCCTCCGCGGGTACCTTCAGCTCGCCTATGACGGCCGGGACTACATCGCCCTGAACGAGGACCTGCGCTCCTGGACCGCGGCAGACACGGCGGCCCAGATCACCCAGCGCAAGTGGGAGGCGGCTGATAACGCAGAGCACTGGAGGGCCTACCTGGAGGGCAGGTGCGTGCAGTCGCTGGGCACCTACCTGGAGAACGGGAAGGAGACGCTGCAGCGCGCAGGTACCAGGGGCCGCGTGGGTTCCCGGATCTCCTGTCCTGCTGGGGCTGCTGTCCCACACGGAGGGGAAGAGAGTGGGGTTCGGTGTCCTGGGTAAAGTGCTGACTCCCACAGGGTGACCGCTGTGTGAGACCCACACAGGGGCTGGAAAATCGCCTCAGGGCGTGTGTGCCCAAAGTCCAGGGAGGAGATGGAGGAGGAGGGGTGCGGTGTGGACATCCCTGGGGGAGATTTCTCATTTGCCCTCTCACTGTCTCTGTGTCTCTCACTTGGTGAGGGCATCCCCTATGGCAAAAACACAAAAAATAAAATAAATAAATAAAACACACAGAGAGAGAGAAAGAAAGGAGAAACCGAGGTTGACGCCAAGATAAGGAAGCCCCTCACTCCTGTCCGGAGCGTCCTCCTGGTTTTCAAATCCTGCCCCAGGGACTGACTCGCCCAGAGCCCCTTCCTCTCAGACAGTGAGGGTCACTCTCTGGGAATACACTGGGGACAGTCCTGAAGTCACTGTCAGCAGTGAGCAGGGACTCTGGCTGCAGTTCTGTCCACTTGGACACTCCCCCTCATCCTCCCCCCACCCCCCGCAAATGAGTGTGAGAGCTGACTCCAGTTACTCTGACTCTTCTCCATCCACATCGGCTTGGGGTCAGAAGTCCCCATTTTCCCCTCAGAGACCAGGATCCTACACGGAGCTTCTCACCCCAAATCCACAGCCTTCCCAGGAGTAGATCCCCCCAGACACCTGAGCCCAGGCTTAGTGGGCCCCCTCCCCAGCCCAGGTGTCCTGTCCACGCCCAGATGGTCACACAGGGCTGCTTCCTGGGCAGTGGGGGGGCTGCACCATGTCTGAATTTCCCGACTCTTCCCCGCAGACCCCCCGAAGGCACACGTGACCCACCACCCCACCTCTGACCGTGAGGCCACCCTGAGGTGCTGGGCCCTGGGCTTCTACCCTGCGGAGATCTCCCTGACCTGGCAGCGGGATGGGGAGGACCAGACCCAGGACATGGAGCTGGTGGAGACCAGGCCTGCAGGGGACGGAACCTTCCAGAAGTGGGCGGCCGTGGTGGCGCCTTCTGGAGAGGAGCAGAGATACACGTGCCACGTGCAGCACGAGGGGCTGCCTGAGCCCCTCACCCTGAGATGGGGTAAGGGGGGCTCAGAGCTCTTGTCAGGGAAAGCAGGAGCCCTTCCTGAGACCTCAGCAGGGTCAGGACTGAGGCCTGGGGGTCAGGGCCTCACCTCCCCTCTCCTCCCTTCCCAGAGCCGCGTCCTCAGTCACCCATTCTCATCGTGGGAATCGTCGCTGGCCTGGTTCTCCTTGGAGTCCTGGTCACGGGAGCCATTGTGATCTGGAGGAGGAGCTCAGGTAGGAAGGGGAGGTCTGAGCTGTCCTGTCCCAGGTGGGGGTGCCCTGCCTGGTGACTGGGAGGTGCCACCACACACACGTGCTCGCCCAGGCTGAGGGCCTCTGTGCTGAGGCTGCTCACTCCTCTGTAAAGTGTGACAGCCAGTCACACGCCTGTCACCTGGTGCTGTGGAGATGGGGACCTGGTTCCCAGCAGTCAGAGGTCACAGGGACAGTCCCTGCTGAGGATGGTCCTCCAGGTGGGCTGTTGGGCCCCCTCTCACATCTCCATCCTCACATTCCCTGACCCTGCCCTGGGTCTGTAATCACAGTTCTGGAAACTTCTCTGGGGTCCAGGGTTACTGGCTCCGAGGACCCCACAGACCTGTCCCTCACAGGTGTGTTCTCCTCACAGGTGGAAAGAAAGGGCACTACGCTCAGACTGCCTGTGAGTATGAGGGGAGGTGACCTGACCCCTGGGACAGCACAGCCAGGAGCCCCTGGGGACACCCGCCATATTCCTCCTCTAGCTCCTCCCCTGCGGCTCTGACCAGGCCATGTTTGCCCCCCCAGGCAGCGACAGTGCCCAGGGCTCTGATGTGTCTCTCACGGCTCCTAAAGGTGAGACCCTGCAGGGCTGGGGTGGGGAGGGGACAGGACTGGGCTGTGGGGATCTGGGTTGGGACGTGTTGAGCACACGAAGGCCTCATCAGAGGTTCCTGTTACAGTGACTGACGTGAGTTGTTCGTGGTTCTCTCCTTAGTGTGAGACGGCGGCCTGTGAGGACAGAGGGACACGGGGTTGCTCAGTCTCTGCACCCGCCACTGTGACGTCAGTGTCCCCGACCGCTCTTCCTGCACCTGGTGTCTGACCGTGTCTGCGTGTCTGTGTCCCTGCAGCCTAATGTGAGGAGACAGGGACTCAGCCCGTCCCCGACACCAGGGCCCCTCCCACTGCCCTGTGCCCTCTGCCCTGCCCAGCTTTCCTGCTCCAGGAGGGGCAGGACAGGACGTCCCCACCCCATCTGAGCTGCAGCTTCCTGCTTCCTTATTAAGATAAGAATCTGGATTCCAATTTGTTTTTTAAATTCTTGCTGTTAGACGTGGTTCATGGGTAAATTAAAGCAGAAGTGAAAATTTTAAACTCACTTGAAAAAATAAAACCTGAGGGAACCAGCAGTTAGCGTAATGGCTATGTCGCTGGACTCCCACGTAGTCAACCGCGGTTCGTGTCCCGGACCCGGTGGCTTAAAACTCACGCCGGGCGCGTGTGCGTGTGTGCCCAAGATCCCGAGAGGAGAATGGAGGAGAAGGGATTGCGGCTTGGCCATAACCCCTGGGGGGGTGATTTCTCGCTTTCTATCTCTGTGTTTCTCTCTGTCTGTCTGGTGAGCGCACGCGCCCTATAGTGAAAACCTCTCCAAAAAAAAAAAAGAATAATAATAATAAAATAAAATAAAAGCTGACAGCCGCCCAGAATCTGTTTTGCTGTGCGGGGTCTGTGGCTGCAGGGACGGAGGAGCTGGGAGGGGCTGAACGAGGACGGGGCCGTGGACAGTCAGCGCTCCGTCCATCACGGGTTTGGTGTGTTCACTCCCCTAAGTCACCTTTGCTGCTGCTTTGTCCTTGTCCCACCTGGGCTGTGACTACAGGGACTAGACATCACCTGGGCCCTGTCCTGTCCCCAGGGCTGTGGGCAGCGAGGGCCCTGTGTGCTCCGTCAGCCTCGGCCCAGGCCTGGGTCTGCCCTCACCCCCCGCCCCGGTGTATTTCTCTGTTGTTTCTTTGTGTCTGTGAAGGCGTCACCTGTTCTTGTTCTCAGGCCCCAGTTCTGCTCTCGTTCTCTGAGTGTCCTTCTCTGACAGCAGCAGGAGTCACTTTCCTGTCCCTGTCCCCACAAGGCCCAGGTAGCCCAGCTCACAGGGTCTGTGGTACCGAGAGATGGGTTTTCAGACTCGTCCTGCTCCTGCCCTTCTAGGGCTGTTCCCGGGTTCTCTTTGCCATTTCCACATCTCGTTCTAAGTCCATGTTCTGGAATTGGCAGAGAAGGCTCTCCTAATTGCTTGTTCTAAATACATTTCTGTTGGAATCCATCTGCTCGTCTTGCCTCTGTCTCCCTGCCCTTAGCTATAGTTTCTCAGCCCTGACTCCAATTCAAACTCAGATTCATGAAGCGAAATCTGATTTATAGTTGTACTTAAATTAGGCCCATAAGTCAAGGATCTTTCTGTTAAAAAAAAAGAAAAGGTGTATGTGCCCTGTGTGCAGCAGGTTGGGGCAGGAGGGAGGGAGGGCAGCACTGAGCGAGCACGGGCGCACTGACGTCAGGTGACAGGACGCGGTGACACTGCCACAGCAGCATTCGGCCTGAGGTCACATCAGTAAAGACTCTGCCTTAGAACAGGGAGGAGCTCTGCAGTGCCCCCTCAGCTCGGACCTGCTGAGCACTGGCTGTCGGCCCCTCTTTTTGCATCCGAATTACTCCATGAACTAAGAACAGCCCAGAACTCCCCGCCCTGTGGAGCCCGTGTTCTCAGAGAGACACAGACTGCTCTGTGGGCAGAGTGAACACGGAGAGTGTGTGTGCTGGCAGGGGTGGGTGCTGTCGGGAAGGTGACCCAGAGTGTGGGTGTGGGGACAGGGAAGGGGCTGTTTACTGGGGGGTCAGCATGGGGCTCACTGGCAAGTGACCTCTGGGGAAAGATTCCAAGGACACAGGATGTCTGGGCACGTCCTCACCAGGCAGAGGAACCTCCAGGGCGAATGTGAGGGACAGGATCCTGTCTGTGCTCTGGGAGGGACAAGGGCTGTGGCGTGTCTGGAGCAGAGCAGGTGAGGGCAGGTCAGAGGTCAGGCCAGAGTGTGCGGGCCTGCGGGATGCTGGAAGGAGTCTTACTCTGAGCGAGATCTTCCTGAGCACAGACATGTCCACCTTCTCTCCTGAAAGGCTCTCTCTGCTGCTGCGCTGAGCACAGAACCGGGAGACGAGGGGGTGAGGAGGTGGGAGCTGTGAGGACAGTGCGGGGTCCAGGCCAGACGCTGCTGCTTCATCCGGGCACCTGGGGATGAGCAGTGGGCACAGCAGGGACGACTGGGTTCTGGATAGGTTCTGAGGGGGAGGCAGCATTTCCTAGGAGACCAAACCCAGGTGTGAGGAAGAGGCGTCAGGGAGGACACTGGAACTGGAGATGGAGGGGCCATGAGTGAGGGGGGAGGACTCTGGGGGCGCACATCTGAGGGGCAGGATCAGTGTCCAGGGCAGGAGGTGCGGACTCTGAGGGGCTGTTAGACATGCAGGGAGGGAATGGCGGGCGGTCACCCCGATGAGCCTGGAGTTAGGGGAAATGTCTGGGCTGGAGGAGAGATTTCTGAGCTGACGACATGTAGTGAGAACCCCTGAGGCCCCACGTGGTGATTTGCTAAGAGGAGAAAGAACAGGGACGAGCCCTGGGCAGGGCACACTCCCAGAGCAGACGGGGCACATACCAGGAGCGTGCCCACGCGCTGTGCGGTGACTCGGTCCTCGGCTTTATTAGAAGCTGCCCGTGTCCCCCACCATGGCCGTGCCCCCTGCCCCCCGCCAGCACTAGGAGCACAGCACAGCTCCGTGTCCCCATCGGCACTTGGCACTGCAGCTGTGTGGACGTGAGGAACTCTAGTCGGTGAGTGATGGCACGTCGGCGTCCTCACTCCCAGCTCCCAGTGAGGAACGACCACGAGCCCCTTCTCACGTCCTCACTTGCCGTCCGTCTGTCTTCCCTGGAAGGTTTCCGTTCACACATTTGCTCATTTTTAAACTCAGTTATTTGTTTTCTGATTGTTCAGTTTTAAAGCTCTCTATTGTAGACGCAATCCTGTATCAGAGAGGAGAATTACAAATATTTCCCCCAGTGTGTGGCCTTCACTGACATAAAACACATTAACGCGGGGCCAGCAGGTGGCAGAGTGGTTAAGGCAGTGGACTGGCACGTGGCCAACCGCGGCTCGAGTCCTGCGCGGCTTGAGGATCATGCCGGGCATGTGGGCGTCTCCACCCAGAATCCCAGGATGAGAAGGGGGGGCTGCAGGTGGCCCTCCCCCCTGGGGGGATTTCTCACTTTCCCTCCCTCTCTCTCTCTAGGGCACACGCCCCATAGCAAAAACCTTAAAAAACTGACAATAGATAACATTAAAATCTCTCACGCTGTGACACCCTCGACAGATGACATCCAGGCCACGTGCTCACACTCAGGTCTGGTCCTCTAATCTAGGAACAGACACCTCACCCAATGATTTGCCTTTAAATGTCCATTTTTGAAAAATGTGACCTAAGCTATACAGACAGAGCTTCCCTCTGAAAAAAGCTAAAAATGCCATCCTTTTCCAAAAGCATCACACTTCGGACAAGATCGTAATAAGTGACCCCACCCCACAGAGCAGGGGGAGACACTGTGGGGTCCCCGCAGAGGACGAGTCTGAGAATGGAGAGAGGCTCTGCGGGTTCATGGCCCAGGGCCGGACACGGGGCACTGCACTTCCAGCTCTTTTCTTGAGACTTTTTCTAATAATCTGCCCTCCTCTATATAATTTTTACCATAGCTTTTTGATCATGGTGTATTTATATAATTTATAGTTCTGACATATTCATTGTAGAAAAATTTTTAAATGCTAACAGATATTAATTACAAAAAATAGCCCATAATCCTCATACCCAAAGATATTTGTTGCATTTTCTTCTAGTCTGTTCTATATCCTCCTGCTGCTGCCTGAGTTCCGGGTCTCTCTCTCTGTCAGGTGACAGCACAACCTCAGTGGCCTGGGGCCCTGCACTCTGCAGTAGCCATGTCCCAGGCCAGCTCTCTCACACCCCTGAGGGGAATTTCTCTCTTTCTCCTCCCTCCTCAGACCCTCCAACCTCCTCCCTCCCCACTCTTAGGTGATGAGCTGATTCCTTTCTCCCTGAGAAGAGACGACTCAGGTGAGAACTGTGTCATCACCCCACCTCCCCCACAGCTCCGTCTCCTCAGCCTCCCCCAGTGATGGTGGGGGTCCTGCTCCTGTCTAAGGCCACCCCTGCACTGGGACAAGATTAGTCTTCCCTCCCTACACCATCAGTTTCCACTCTGCTGGCTCGTCCACTCCTGCACACAAACATGCCACGGGCCCTACCATTAAAGCACACAGAGCTAAACCCAGTAGGTCAGAACAAGGTCCTCCCATAAAAGCCACCACCTGACCTCAGGGCTCTTCTAGCTGCTGCCCCTTCTCTGTGACACCCCTGCAGAACAGTCCCCTTTCATGTTCTCTCTTTAACATCAAATAGATATATGGGCAGTTTGCTTGTTTGTTTTGAGTTTGCTATAGACAGAGACGGAGTGAAAGTGAGAAATCACCCTCCACACACCCCAGGGGATGGCCATGCCAAAACCCTTTTCCACTGTTCTACTCTCAGGACTTTGGACACACACACACACACACACACACACGCACACACACAGCTAGAATGTTTCTCAAGCCACCAGGTCCAGGACTCAAATCACACAGTAGGTCACATGAGATCCAGTCACCTTAACCTCCACACCACCTCCTACCCCATGGGCAGTGTTTTAAAAGTCAAACACTTCTACGAGGTGTGTTGTGAACACAGTTGTCCCCAGTCCATGAGCCCCACTGTCTGGTCCCAGGGCCATCTGCTGCACTCCCCTGCCTGGCTCTCACTGTGACGTCTGTGCCTCTGACCAGCACACTACGTGCTCCTTCTTGGTCAGTGTTATGTGACACCTTGAGTGGAGAGCTCCCTTCACACACCCCTGTATTGCCGACACAGCTGTTTTATAATTTGTGCAGCTCCGTGTTCACTGTTTACTTGACCACAACAACGCCAGTCACCACTAGGCTGTCAGCCATGGTTACTTTTCTCCCCTGAGCTGATTTCCCAGTTTCCCTGGAGTTGGTAAACGTGCTGCTCCTTCATTGGCTTAATTCCCGTTGTCTCATCACAGCGTCTCTCCCTGACTCTCCCCAGCCTCTGCTATAGTTTGAATATGGCCCCAGAGTTCAGGTTAGAAATCTGACCCCCAGTGTGGTGCTGGGAGCTGGGCCTATGGGGCGGTGTCTGGGTCATGGGGGGCGCTGCCTCCTGATCACAGGGACACCATCCTCACAGGAGGGCGCCCTGCTCACCTCTCCTGCCCTCCTTTTGTCCTCCCCCCACCCCCCCACGTGAGGACACGGCAGGTTCTTGCCAGATGTGGCTGACTTCACCCTGGACTTCCCAGGTTCCACACCTGAGAAAATATATTCTGTTCCTACAATTTCCCACACCTGTGTGCTCTGCTAGAGCAGACTGAGCAGTCCATGGGCACGTGCAGGCCTCTCCTGTAGCTCCCCAATGTCATCTCCAGGAGACGCCTGTCCCCCAGCCCTCGGTCCTGCACACGTGGACCAGACGCCTGCACACCTGGGCAGGGCTGACATCGGGCCTCCTTCCCCTCACCCTGGGCAGCCCTTCGCATCACCCCTTTACTGCCTCCACTGTCACCTGGATCCCATCTGTCCCCTTTTATGGTTTTCTCCATTGTCTGTGTTTCCCACTTCTTCCAACAGTACCCTGGGAACACAGAAAGTAAAATACTGAAACGCCAAACACCAGAAAATGGCCTTAGGTTGCCCCAGCACTTATTCCAACTCTGACTTGTACAGAATTCTTTGTTGAAAATCCTGTTCTTAGAATTTCCAAGGCACTCTCCGACATCGTCTCTCTCCCAAACCTGTTTTTCTTTCCTCAAGAAGTTTTTACGGTCAGTGTAAGTGTCCTTCCCCAGGATCTACTTCTGCTCTCTTAATGCTGCTGGATCCCACATGCCTGACTCTATGGTTCGAGTCCCAGACATGGCCATCTGGAAATCACACTGAGCAAGTATGCATGCATGATCAGAATCCAATGAGGACGATGGAGGAGAAGAGATTGCAGCGTGGCCATCCCCTCTGGGGAGTGATTTCTCAGTTTTCCTCGTGTCTCTGTCTCTCTCCACAAACACATGCACCCTATTCCAAAAACTTAAAAATACACATATTATCATTATTAACTCTCCATTCTTCACTTTTAAAAGTCTAAATGATTAAATGGGAAATATGCACAGAGCACTTGCACTACACCCCAAAGGAGGCTGTTCGTGTCAGGGGAAATCATTTTTGAGCTGCATTAGCTTCGTTTTTATGGAATAACAATTTTACTGGAAAGAACAAATGACAGAGACAGCATGATTATTTAGACATGGGTATTTCACTGACACTTTTGACATACGATTACTTGGCTGAACCTGGCCCCTCAAGATAATCCACTGAGTAATTTTGCCAGTGATAAAATAAAAGCTTCCGAGAGAAAATTAGAATTTTGGAGAATTTATATTTACCACCATTACTTTGACAGCTTCCCAATGCTAACAATATTTTCTGGTGGAATCTGTGGTAATATCAACTCGTGTAACTTTAAAAATAATTTTTTTATCTTTTTTTTTTTGAGAGGTTTTTCGCTATAAGGCGTGTGCGCTCGCCAGACAGAGAGAGAGAGACATAGAGACAGAAAGCGAGAAATCACCCCCCAGGGGGGATGGTCACGCCGCAATCCCTTCTCCTCCATTCTCCTCCCGGGATCTTGGGCACGCACGCACACGCACCCGGCGTGAGTTTTAAGCCACCGGGTCCGGGACGCGAACCGCGGTCGACTATGTGGGAGTCCAGCGACATAGCCATTACACTAACTGCTGGTTCCCTAAAAATAATTTTTAATTTAAGATTTGACACTAGAAGATTTATATAATTTGATGAAACAACACTTTAAAAAATCATGCATTAGTGCAAGATCCATTCAATATGCAAGATAGACATGGATTTCAATGTAACAGAATATTAAATATTCAACTATACTGTTTCAGGTTTTGCCTTGCAAATAGTCTTTAAGAAGCTAACATATGCAGGACCAGCAGTTAGCGTAATGGCTATGTTGCTGGACTCCCATGTAGTCGACCATGGTTCGAGTCCTGGACCGGGTGGCTTAAAACTCACGCTGGGCGCATGTGCGTGCATGCTTAAGATCCTGAGAGGAGAATGGAGGAGAAGGGATTGTGGCGTGGCCATCCCCTCGGGGAGGGGGGTGATTTCTCGCTTTCTATCTCTCTGTCTCTCTGGTGAGCACATGTGCCCTGTAGCAAAAACCTCTCAAAAAAAAAAAAAAAGTGAAAGAAAAAAAACGAAGCTAACATATGCCATTTCAAGGTCATATTAAAGGTGAAGGAACCAGCAGTTGATGTAATTGCTACAACTACTTCCATGTAGTCAACCATGGTTCGAGTCCCAGACCCAGTGGGTTAAACTCATGCTCGGTGTGTGTGCATGCATGCCCAAGATCCCAAAAGGAGAATTGAGGAGAAGAGTTGCGGTGTGTCCATCCCCCAGGGGGTGATTTATTGTTTTCTGTCTTTCTCTCTCTCTGTCTTTCTGGTAGGCACACACGCCCTATAGCAAAAACCTCTCCCCCCCCAAAAAAAGTGAATATCCATGATTATCTGAAAACACTATTGAAAATACTCTTTCCACATATACACATAAAGCTAATTTTTTTTCATACACTTCAACTAAATTAACAGATTAAATATATGTGTAGATATGGAAATCCAGCAATCTTTTAAAGAGACAGACAAGGACTTCGGGAACCAGCAGTTAGCGTAATGGCTATGTCGCTGGACTCCCATGTAGTCGATCGTGGTTCGCGTCCCGGACCCGGTGGCTTGGAACTCACGCCGGGCACGTGTGCGTGTGTGCCCAAGATCCGGGGAGGAGAATGGAGGAGAAGGGATTGCGGCGTGACCATCCCCCCTGGGGGGGTGATTTCTCGCTTTCTGTCTCTATGTCTCTCTCTGTCTGGTGAGCGCATGTGCCCTATAGCGAAAAAACCTCCAAAAAAAAAAAAGAGAGAGAGACAAAGACTTCAAAAATGTAAAATGTAAAAAATCCATTCTTCTTTATTTTGGAAAATAATTCTCATAAAAATATTTGTTAACATGCCTAAGGTTATTAGTATTTTTAATACTCTAAATAAATAAAATACTTGTAAATTGTTTTAATTTCCAATATGCTAAATATTGATAGCTATAATCCACATAAGCATAATTACGTTTGGTCCCTCAGTAGTTTGTAAGAGCATATAAGATCCTGAAACTGAAACGTTTGAGAACCACTGACTTTGCAGCTTCTGTCCAGGCCTCAGGGAGACTAGGTGCCAAAGAGCTCAGTGCATCAAAAAAGGGTCAGGGCAAAGTCTGGGGTCTCACTCAGTCCAGAGGGCAGAGTCCTGGGCTGGAAGCCCAGCACTGGGGAGTCCCCTTCTCAGTGTCCCCTCTATCCACCCTCACAGCAACTGGCTGAATCCCGTTAGTGAGCGAGAACTCACTGCCAAGGCCACTCAGTCCAGTGTGACTCCAATTAAAATAAAAAATAAAAGTTCCTGTGATAATCTTAACCCCATCTCCTTGAAACCTCTGTAGAAACAAAATTCTGTCTTCTACGTCACACAGAAGACATGTGATTCTTCATGTAATAGACCTTCAAATATTCTCTGTAGTCATAAGCGAGGGATGTTACTTCAAAATAACTTTCTGTTTTCAGTCACGGATGGCCCAAATATCCTAGCCCACCCCCACCAGAAACAAGAAGTGCTCCCTAACTGCTTCTGGGGACCTGTATCAATTTACCAGCCCAGACCGCATTCTGTGGGCCTGAGACCTGGCGGGCAGGGGGGACGCGGCGGCGCACAGGTCATGTGTGCTCCTGCCCTTTCACAGTCAGTGGCCAAGTGGGACAGACGGGCGTTTGGAGGGAGGAGCAGGGCACCCACCGTGGACTGGGAGCAGCCCAGGACGTCTCCCTGAGGAGGCGACACTTCCCCTGAGCTCAGAGGGCTGGCCTGTCAGGGAGGAGCGTTTCACACAGAGGGAAGAGCTGGGGAGAAGCCTGGGTAGTGGGCAGAGTGCCGGGTTCAAGGACTGCCACGGCCCTGAGGACTGCCAGCCTCTGCCTGGGCAGCCCAGACTGGGGCATCTCCTCCCCCCCCTTAGCTGTGAGGGCCTGGTCCAGGGGCTTCCCCACCCCAGGCCTTAGTCCCCGTCTGTGAGATGGGCCCGTGTAGGAATGGGAGGGCTGGGAGGGGATGCGTGTGAGTGCACAGAACACGCTCTGCACACAGCTGATGCCGGTGCTGTTCTCAGGGCTGACGTTGGAGGGAGAAGGGGCTGAGTCAGGCCGGGCCTGGAAGCCCCCTCAGCCTGGCACTGTAAGCAGAGAAGTGAGGGGGAGGCCCTGGCTGCAGTTGGAAGGGCAGAGTGGAGGTAAGGATGTGTGTTCAGGGACCAGCTAGGGGGTGACTAAAGGACCCAGCACCCCGGAACCCATCACCTGTCTCCATCCTAATCACTCCTCCTCCCGCCTCAGTCCCTCCTCCCATTCCCGACCACTCCCTCCTCCTGTCACAGTCACAGGGGCTGAAGCAGGAGGGCTGAGCTCACCCAGATGGCCGTCCTGGCCCTGGGCCTGCTGGGAGAAACTCCTGGAGGAAGGACCTGCAGTACCTGTCGGCAGCACATGGGGGACCTCGTGAGCACCTTCTACATCCCTGAGTGCTGTCGCTTTATACCACACAGGGAGCCACGTGTGTCCCCTCCACAAGAAGCCTTTTCAGGAGGAGGACATCCAGTCCACCCGGACTCTGGCCAGTTTGGTCTCCATCCCTTAACTGCCCTGACTGAGAAGCAGCACAGGAAGGGGCTCTGTGAGCAGCACCGGGAAAGGGCGTCCCCTGTCCCAGGAGCACCGCGGTCCCCGGTGTGGTCTGGGAGGAGCTCACCGCACAGCTGTGCTCGGGGTGCAGAGGGGGAGACGCAAGGTCTTACAGGGAGGGGAGCTCGCTACCGTCTTCCCTGAGCTGGGGCCAGACCTCAGGGTGTGCTTTACTGCTGGCTTCACTGCTGTCAGAGACACTGACCTGCTGCATTCCAGAGAGTTCTACATGCAGCGATAGCTTCTCTTTTCATTTTCCAATTTTTAATTGACATATACCAATGGGGTGGAGTGTGATTGTGAGCACGTGCACACAAGCTGTGATGATCAAACTGGGACAGAAACATGTCCATCATCTCTGACACTGATCACGACTCTGTGCTATGGACATTCAGTTTTTCCTTCTAGCTATTTTGTAATGTACCTTATATTTTTAAATTTAATTTTATTTATTATCATAATCTTTTTTATATTACATTGAATCACATATATCTTTACAGTGTATTACATTTCTTTTTCTAGTATGATTGTCATGACTTTTTCAACAACTGAATAGGTAGTCTGAGTCTTCCAACTTTCTTCTTCTACTTCAAATTGGTTATGCTACTCCTTTTTCCATATACATTTTAGAATCATATTTTAGGTTGATTTTCTGTATGGATACCTTTTAATTTCTCTTTGATATATATGTAAGAGAGGAATAGCTAGATCAAACCATTTACCTCTTTAGGAAATACCAGACTATTTTCAATGTAGTGCATCACTTTATAATAGTCTCAGTAAGATCTGACAGTTTCAATTTTGCTTCACCCTAACTAACAATTATAATTTGTTTGGTTTTTCATTATAGCCATTATGGTTCATGTGATGCAGTATCTTATTGTGGCTTTAATTTGCATTCCCTAATCATTTTAGACATCTTGCTATATACTTTTAGCCATTTTCATATCTTTGGAGAAATGACTTTAGATAATTTACCATTCTTACAATAGGGTCTTTGTGATTTCATTATTTAATAGCAAGAGTTATTTCATGTTTTAAATACAAATCTTTTATGAAACATATGATTCCATATATTTGCTCCAATATATTGATTCTTTTTCATTTTCTTTTTTTTTTTTTTTTGGAGAAGTTTTTCGCTATAGGGCGCGTGCGCTCGCCAGACAGACAGAGAGAGACAGAGAGATAGAAAGCGAGAAATCACCCCCCAAGGGGGATGGTCACGCCGCAATCCCTTCTCCTCCATTCTCCTCTCGGGATCTTGGGCACGCACGCACACGCGCCCGGCGTGAGTTGTAAGCCACCGGGTCCGAGACGCGAACCGCGGTCGACTACGTGGGAGTCCAGCGACATAGCCATTACGCTAACTGCTGGTTCCCCTTTTTCATTTTCTTTATGATGTCTTCAGAAGCGAAAGTATTTCTAATTTTAAGAAAGATTAACCTATCTATTACCTGTGCTCCTGGGGTTAAATGTAAGAAAATATTGCTTAAGACAATGTATTGAATATTTACATCAATGTATCTTCTAATACGTATATAGTTGTAGTCCTTACATTCAGGAATTGATTCATTTTAAGTTATATTATTTTTTCTTTTCTTTTTTTTTTTTGGAGAGGTTTTTGCTATAGGGTGCCTGCACTCTCCAAAAAGACAGAGAGAGACAGAGAGACAGCGAGAAATCACCCCCCAGGGGAGATGGCCACACCACAATCCCTTCTCCTCCATTCTCTCAGGATCTTGGGCACGCACGCACACACGTGCACCCAGTGTGAGTTTAAGCCACTGGGTGCAGGACTCAAATCGTGGTTGACTACATAGGAGTCCAGTGATGTAGCCATATGCCAACTGCTGGTCCCAAATTATATTTTATGTTTAAAAATAAGGATCCAAATGCTTTTGTTTACTAATGGATATTCCGTTCTCCCAGCACCATTTGTTGAACAGACTGTTGTGTTTTTTTTCCGAGTTAGTTAATTATTTATTGATTTTTTTGCTGCAGTTCTCCCAACAGAACTACACAATGACATGACACCCTTTTCTTCACCTCTGACTTTCACAACACAACTGTACAAAGGATAATCTTTACAAGAAGTATTTAAGGACTTCCATTTTCTCAAAGGTGTGTCTTAATACTCGGAAGATATTCAAATCCGTCTCTTTTGAAGTCAGTATCCTGTCAGCACGCTGGTGGTGGTTCTTGCCAATTATGAGCGGTCTAGCCCCGCCGGGTCCTCGTTTGTCTAAGAAGTCACGTGAGCAGCTCTGCAGCAGTCCTTCCATTGACTACCTATAACCCCGCGGCTTCTGCCAGACATGCAGTCTCACTTCGATATGCATTTGCATGGAAACTGCATTGTGCTGCACGGAAACTGCACTGTGCTGCACCTCTAAAGCAAAGCGCTGGCTGACAGACCCGTATCCAGCGCAGGGCAGCCAGATCTCCACCCTGCTGTGGGGCCTCCGCACATCCAGGCTTCCTACGTACCTGGCCCCGAAGCAGAGGCCGTGCTGGAAGGCGTCCTCGTTGTGCAGCGGGATCCGCAGGTCGTGCCCGTCGTCCACAAGGTTGTACTTGCTGTTACTGGGCATGGTGACCCGCTCCTCCGGGGGCGCGGCGGCTGCAGGAGGGGGCTGGGGGGACCCCGGGGAGGGCGCGGCGGCGCGGGGCGGGGCTGGGGGAGCCGGGCCGGGGGCGCCCTGGCGGCGAGGCGGCCGCGGAGGTCGGGACCGGACGGCGCCGAGGATACGGGCGACGCGAGGGCGCAGTAGCCGCGCGATTCCTGCCCGCGAGGAGGGCGGCGGGGACCGCGGCGGCGGAGCGGGGGGCGCGGCCCGAAGCGGGACTGGGCGCGGCGGCGGCCCCGGATCACTGGCGCGGACGGCCCCGGACGAGGAAGAAAAGGTGGCGGCGGCGGCGGCGGCGGCGGCGGCGGCGGCGGAGCGGGGTGCCGTTCACGGAGACGCGGGAGCAGCCCCCAGCGAGCGGCTCCTCCCGCCCGCCGCCCCCGCCGCCCGCCAGCGGGTGAACGTCCCCGCGGCGCCGCCCCCGGCCCTGCCCCGGCCGCCAGGCAGGAACTTCTCCGGATCCGCCCGCGGGCTCTCGGGACCCAGCTCCGGCCAGACCTCTTCCTTCAAGAGAAGGCTCTTTACACGTGATCCAAACACGTTCGCTTACGGTGGTGCCAAGCTGTTTTGAACATGCCAAGTTCCCCCCAATCATCCGGCTTCACTCTGAAGATCTTTTAGACTTTGTTAATAGTTTTGATATCAGGAAAGTGCTTATTCCCTAACTTTACCTTTTATTAAAGAAATAGATTCATAGACCTATAGAAGAAAAGAAAGCCCACAGATAAGCCGTGTGCCTACGATTAAGTAACCTTTGAAAAGGGTGTGAAGACTACACATTTGAAAAAGGGAAAGTCTATCCCATAAACAGTGTTTAGAAAAGTGGACGGTGACCAGCAGTTAGGGTAATGGCTATGTTGCTGAACTCCCTTGTAGCCGGCCACGGTTCGAGTCCCTGACGTGGTGGCTTAAACTCACGCCGGGTGCGTGTGCGTGCGTGCCCAAGATCCCAAGAGGAGAATGAAGGAGAAGGGATTGCGGCATGGCCATCCCCCCTGGCGGGTGATTTCCCGCTTTCTGTCTTTCTGTCTCTCTCTTTCTGGCGAGCACACATGCCCTATAGCAAAAACCTCTCCCAAAATAAAAAAAGAAAAAAGAAAAGTGGACGCATGCAAAAGGAAATATAATCGAACCCTACTGTAACATTGTACACAAATATCAACTCAAACCACATTAAAGATTTAATGTAACACCTGAAAATATGAAACTCTTGGAAGAAAATATAGGAAAAATGTTGGTCTTGTTAATTATTTTTTAAAATCATGACAAAAGCTCAAGCAACAAAAGCAAAAATTAATAAGTGGATCTATAAATACATCATACCAATGCTTTCACACACCAAAGGAAAAATAACCACAAAATTAAAAGACAAACTACATAATGGAAGTAAACAGTTGTAAACAAGTTACCCATAAGGACTTAATATCTAAATACATAAGGAACCCACACAACTCAATAATTTCTTTTGTTTTTTTTTGTTTGTTTTTCCCAGTGCATATAGAAGTTATGTGTATAGGTATGTAGTCTATTAAATGTATAATAGCATACACTTAAAAATGTACCTACATTCTATCTGTATTGTCTTCTTTTTTATTGCAGATTTTTTTACTTCTATTTCTTTTATACATTCAATCATGTTACTTAGCTTACAAAGGGAATGTTCCAACATGTGTATATTTCTCACCAGTCCCGTTCACCATACTAGAAAATTATCTTCAACAGGTAGTAATCCATTTCTTTGTCCCATAAATGCCTTGCCTCCCTATTTTTCTCCTTAATGTCCTTCCTCAGACTGTTATTCCTTCACCTGCCCTCTTCCCACACTGAATCTGGTATTCACAACCATTTACTGTGTTTCTATAACTTTTAGTCATTCAATCAACATACAGAAATCTATAGCATTTCTATATATGAACAGCAGAGAGACTGAGGTAGAACTGAAAAAGAGTAATTCTATTTACCATAGCCACAAAAAGTATAAGATACCTAGGAATAAATCTAACCAAAGAAGTTAAAGACCTCCACAAGGAAAACTGTAAGAAGCTAACAAAAGAAACTGGAAATTACATAAAGAAGTGGAAGGACATCCCATGTTCCTGGACTGGAACAATTAATATAATCAAAATGGCAATTCTACCCAAATTAATCTACATATTTAATGCAATCCCAATCAAAATGTCAGAGACATTCTTCACAGATTGAGAAAAGACAATCATAAAATTTGTTGGGAATCATAAAAGACCTCAAACTGCCAAAGCAATCCTTCCTGCACAAGAAGAGGGGAGTGGGTGGCAACTCACTCCCTATCCTAAAAATATACTACAAAGCTGTGGTAATCAAAACAGCATGGTCTTGGCACAGACATAGACAGGTGGACCAATAGAACAGAATAGAGTCCCCAGAAATAAATTCCCAGACATACAGCCAACTGAGTTTTGACAAAGGATACCAGTCAATCCAGTGGGTAAAGAAAAACCTCTTTAGCAAACGGTGCTGGAAAAGCTGGATATCCACCTGCAGAAAGATGAATCTGAACCCCTACCTCTCACCTCTGACAAAAATCAACTCTAAGTGGGTCAAAGATATAAACCTAAGACCTCAAACTATAAAACTGCTCCTAGAAAACACTGGGGAAACTCTGGGGTAGGCAAAGACTTCTTACATAAGACCCCCAAAACACAGTCAATTCCAAAAATAGACAAGTGGGATTACATCAGATTAAGAAGTTTCTGCAAAAGACACAGTAATTAGTGTGAATCAACAGCCCTCAAAATAGGAAAATATTTTTGTAAATTATGTGTCAGATAAGGGACTGCTAACCAGAATACACAAGGAACTCAAGCAGCTGTCCCGAACAAAGAAGATTAACGCTATTAAAAGATGGGAGAATGAGTTGAAACTCCACTCTCTACGGAAGACATAAAAATAGCCAAAAAGCATATGAAAAAATGCTCATCATCACTTATTGTAAGGGAGATGTAGATCAAAACCACACTGAGATACCACCTCATCCGTCAGAAAGACTAAGATTTAAAAAAAAAAAAAATGATAAGTGCTGGCAGGAGTGTGGTGAAAGGCAAACTCTCTTACACTGCTGGTGGGAATGTAAATTGGTCCAGCCACTGTGGAGAACAATTTGGAGATTCCTCAAAGACCTACAAATAGAACTACCGTATGATCCAGCAATCCCACTTCTTGGTATCTACCCAAAGGACAGAAGAATTCTTAATCAGAAAAGTGCTTACACATCGATGTTTACTGCAGCCTTATTCACAATTGCTAAGACATGGAACCATCCCAAATGCCCACAAACAGATGAATGGATTGAAAAACTGTGGCGCATATACTCTGTGGAATACTACTCAGCTATAAAAAACAAGAGCCTGGCTTTTGACAGAAAGTGGATGAGTACCTTACATTTCTTAAGTGTAAAAATCCATTTATTCAAAATCCTTGAGAAGTTACCATTTCTTCAAAAAGTTCTTTATGAACAAAATGACAAGAAAAATTATAGTACTAGCTTACGCCAAACCCAAAATATACATCTAATACATATAAACTTTAAAAAGCATTAGCACAGGCAACGTGACTACAGATCACCTTTGGAATATTTGTAATGACACAGCTGCAACTTCAATTATGTTGAGACAGTCATAGTAATAACATTACTGATTGTATATACACACTTAAAGTGTCATATTTATTTTTTAAGATAAAAAAAGATAAAACTACAAACCCCATCACCCAGCAGTTCAAATATAAGAAGGGCCACATGATTCTTTTAAGCACAGCAGTTGCTGTTTCTTCCCAGACCCTCCTGTGCTGAGAACACGTACAGCCACCACTGTAAGAACAGGGAGACTAAGGACAGCCGAGACGGAGCTCCTCATGACAACTACCATCCCCACAGGTTCAGGGATGGTAGGCAGGAGTGTTTTGGACCCTGGGCTTCTACACCCACCCCATCTGTGGGGAGAGCAGGGACGTCTTCCAGCAAGTACAGCTCTGTGTGTGGACGTGTCCTTGCCCACCCGGGAAGCACCTGTCCGCCAGGTAAGAGGAGGCTCAGCCGCGCCCCTCGTTCAAGAAACGACTTTATTTACTTTGATATACTTGTATTAGCCTTTTAGGTTTTCCTTTCTTAAACCACGCAAAGAATATGTCTCGTGTATAATCTTTCTAAGATCATTCATTGGCAATAAGAATTTTTTTAAAAGATACCTAAAAACAATATACCGATCAACTTAAAGTAATACAGTAATCAACCCTCTGTTGAGAGCGATCGACATTATCATAATAGGTTATGTAATAATATACAAAGAAAATGATGCTTTAGCATTTCTGAGAGTCAACAGTACAAATCGCTGGTGCTTCCTATAGATGATGCACTCACAGACGTCCAGACACGAGGGAAGCTGTGGAAGAACACACCTACCGCCGACCTGACTCTCCCGCAGCCTTGGTGCCTCCTCTGCTGAGAACGGACAGGAAATGACGACCTCGTATTCTCAGTGAGGTAATGCAATAGGCTTACTAAGGCACTCAGAGTAAAATCAAGTTGTAAAAAGTGAGAACCTCGGGACCAGCAGTTAGCGTAATGGCTATGTCGCTGGACTCCCACGTAGTCGACTGCGATTCAAGTCTTGGACCCGGTGGTTTGAACTCATGCCGAGCATGTGTGCGTGCATGCGCAAGATCCTGAGAGGAGAATGGAGGAGAAGGGATTGCAGCGTGGCCATCCCCCCTGGGGGGTGATTTCTCGCTTTCTGTCTCTCTGTCTCTCTCTGTCTGGCGAGTGCATGCGCCCTATAGCAAAAAACCTCTCCCACCCCCCACCCCCCCAAAAAAGTGAGAACCTCCAGTGTCAGCAGGAATGCAGTGCAGGCTGGGCACGTGGGGAGCCGCTGCTCTGGTCTGGGAAAGCTCACACAGGGGACGGAACTGCACTTATCTGAGGCGGTTTGGATCTGTCCTGTCCCCCTCCTCCCTCCCGGGAAAGTAAGCATCTACAAGGCGGTTCTGTGTCCCGGAAAGGCTGGCCCGCATTCTGCCTCTGCGGGGCGGTCACACTTGTCACCACTGGAAAACGGCCACAGGACTCCCCTACTGTGTCTCTGAGCTGCCTCTGACTGAGGACTGCGAGAGGCCGGAATCAGACAGTTCCAAAGCAGGTGGAGTTGACGCTGGTGTCCACGTCGACCCCCAGTAAGTCGTTCTCCCCTCCAGCCCATTGGAGTCGTGGCAGGTGCGGACTGCTTGCTCCTGTCCTTTCTGCCTGGGCCCCGGGGCGGAGGACGTCCTCTTCTCCTGGTCTCCGGAGCTCTCTCTCAGGGGCAGCATTCTGTTCATTCCTTCATCTTCTCACTCCAGATCCAAGGGAGTGCTGTCCTGGTGCCCACTGGTCGGGTTTGTTGTCATTAAGTCACAACCGCTTTCCGCATTTGGTGTCAAAGCCATGTCACAGGAGAGCCCACTGCTCTGAAATCCTCACACTGTGATTTCGTATTTTTAAACAAGACTAGAAGTCGCCCTCCAGTCCCAAACTCAGCCCATCCTGGATGCAGGAGGAGGACCCCATGGTGCACCTGTCTGGGCTCCTGCTCCTGAGCTGTCCCTGCTTGGTGACCGGGGCTGTGGCACTGTGCAGGGATGAGGCCTCCCCCTCTAGTCCTATCTCCTCTCGGGAGACTAACTCCTTTTGAATTTTCTCCTCACGACCTTTCTGCTCTTCAGCGATGGAGTCCCAGCGTCCCTCATCTCTCCTCTGTCCGCGGCTGTGACGGCTTCCCGGGCTCTCCCCCCTCACTCCCTGCTGGACCCTCACACCCTGCAGCAGGGCTCGGCTCCCAGCACGTTCCGAAATACTCCCATCCGTGTCTGCCGCCTACGCTGATGCGGGACCACCTGGGTCCAGGTTCTGCCAGGATGACCCTTCCACTTCGCCGGCTCCATCCTGACATGACCTGACTTATGTTTTAAGAGGTCAGTTACAGAGCCTGGTGATACTGCGGGCGGAGACATGGTGGTGGTGTAGACCACAGTGACACCAAGTCAGAGTAAGCTCCGAGACGTCAGCGTGTACACAGGGCTGTGTTTGCTCCCCTAAAGAACCTCAGCCACCTCCCACACACTGCTGCTGCTGCTGCTGGGTTTCGCCGGAGCCGCCCAAGCGCCTGGTCCTGCCCCGGTTCCCATCACAGGCCTAAGCGCCGAGCCTCCTCCTCCTGCTCCACATGCAGGCCCAGGCGCGGCAGCAGACACCGCACGGCGCAGCGTGAGCCTGGCTGCCCAGACCAGGCTTCACTAGAAGTCACCAGGCAGCCAGGGCGCAGGAGGGGAGCGCTGGCCGCAGGATCCAGACCGGGTCCAGGTCCGCCTGGCCCTGCATCCCCGCGCGGCCTGAGCCAGGCACCACCTCCACCACGGCTCGCCAGACCCCACGTACCTTGAATGTTATAACTCCGATTACCCTGCTGTGCGTCCACTCTACAGCGCATTCCTCTCAGCCAACTGCAGTTTCCTGTCTTTTCACACACCCTGGGGCATAGCATGTAGCTTTCTGGTTGTGAAGAAACATTAAGGACACAAAGGACACAGAAAGACCTGGATGGACAGGGTTGGCTTTGGTTTAGGTTTGTTTGCTTAGTTGGTTGTTTGGGTGGGCTGGACTATCTGGAAACAAATAAACAAAAAAATCTATCCTAGGAAAGATGTTCTTGGTTGAAAACAACTTAATTCTAACTCAAGCGTGTCTCAGCTTCAATGAGAGGCCAGCGTCTATTTATCAAAGTAAAAGAAAGGCGGGGATGTGCTGGGCCCTCTGATGCCCTGAGCCTCCATCTCATTGCTTCTGTCTCCGCACTGGTTCCATTTCTCAGACCTCTTTCCTGTCCCGTCTGTAATCACAGCCGTCTCTAGGTCGTACCCCTGGTCATACCAGCAAAGAAATGCACGCCCATACAGCACCAGATGTGGGGCCTGAACCCTGCGTCTGTGTAGAGCTGAGGGACTGGGAGACTGAGTAGTCACACCTGTGCCAGGTCGGGGAGCCGACCCAGGGGTCAGACCCTAACCTGACCCTGGAGCAGGACAGGTGAGGGATGTGCAGTAATCGTCAATGTCCTATCTCGGTGACTTAGGACAAGCATTCCTTTCTCATGTCACCCGTCCATCAGGAGGTGCTGAGAGGGTTCTGCTCACTGTGGTCCTTGTCAGAGTCCTTTCCATGGGAAGCCATCTTGAAACTGTGAATGGACAAAAATGAAAACAGTGATAGCAGACACATTTAGTTGTATTTATTGTATATAACATTTAAAGGTAACTGACGTAGGATTGATGGCATTGCATTAGTACAATCAGCTTTAGAACATTAATTTGATTGATCTTCATAACCCTTTCTTAGGCTCTTTTAACATAACTCAAACCTTCAACAGCTTGCTTCAGACCTTTTCTTTTTTGACCCTTCTTCTCTCCTGTTCTGAGATACTCTAGCCATTCTACCTACGACAAAACCTTTATGATACAAAGTTCCTTCTATACCAAAAGCTTTCCTTTTAACCTTCTTTACCAAAAATACATTTTTGCAACTATAACCTTCCTTTCATATCTTTTTCTTTCCTATTTACTATTATTCTCCTTGTTTTTCTTTTCTTAAGTTTATTTTTAGAAATTACTGTAACTTTTGATCTAGACCACTAAATAAGCTATTCTGGCCTAGAGAGGGTACTGGACTCCTCACTTGATTCCTACGGATGAACTGAAATGGTAGGAGGCTGTTTCCTGAGCTATTACTAAGTTACAGCCCATCAAGCTCCACACTTCAGTCCATCACAGAAAGCCCACCCTTTTAGGCTGTTCGTGCCGCCTACCACTTGCCTGTCACCCACAATTTCCCTCCCTCCCTCCCTTACTTTGTGTATGACACTTTCCCTTTTACTGCACACGTCACTTTCCTGTTCCATGGACTTAAATGCTGAGTTGAATATGAGGTTGGCTGGAGTTGTCTGGAAGTCCGGGGACAACTGCTTGATTTAAATCATGTTAAAATTTGCTCAATAGGGGACCAGCAGTTAGCGTAATGGCTATGTCGCTGGACCCCCATGTGGTCAACCACGGTTTGAGTCCTGGACCTGGTGGCTTAAAACTCACGCCGGGTGCATGTGCATGCATGCCCAAGATCCCGAGAGGAGAATGGAAGAGAAGGGATTGTGGCGTGGCCATCCCCCCTGGAGGGTGATTTCTTGCTTTCTGTCTCTCTGTCTCTCGCTGTCTGTCTGGTGAGCGCACGCGTCCTTATGGCAAAAACCTCTCAAAAAAAATGTGCTCAATAAAACTCTATTAAATTGGTTTGTTTTTCTTTTAACAAGACATAATTTTCTATATTGAAGAATATGTTTTTATTCATCACTCTAAGGCTTCCCTGACAATTGTCCAGTGAGATTTCTCGATGTCCAAAGAGAGCTGCAGGGTCCCATCAATCCTCAGTTTCAAAAGTCAGCATGGAATTAGAAGTCCTGGGCTCTCGTTGGAGCTCAGGGCATTCCTGTCTCTAGTGACCAACTCGTCCACATTGGAGACAAGGCCCCAGTGGGGGCAGGAGCATGTTAGTTACGGGCATTGTCCAGTGCCAGGCTGCCCACATTGGGAACACTTAGTCTCTTCTGGGGCAGAGGCTCTGACCTGGGCTTTTTCCAGATCCTGCCCTCAAGTGGGAGCTCCCAGCCTTCGGGATTACCCTGAGTGACCATGTCCACAGGTAATCAGGCAGCTATGGCTACTGGCAATTAGGCCTTTTTGTTTGTCTTTTCTTAGTTAAATTAAGGTTAAGGAAAATTACAAATTTACTGTAGTACTAAGTTATCTGAGAACTTTTCCTACATCCACTCTAATCTGTGAGAGGTTTTGTTAGTTTTTTTATCTTTTGTACTGAGCAGGTGGGCATCACCTGGTGGGTGGAGCCCAGTTTGTAAGTTTTATAAAGAGAATCTGCCATGTTGGCTATAGAAGAACTCTAGTTGGAGAACAGAGTCATAGTTTAGGCTTTTGCTTTGTGTTAAATCTCCCAGTCATGTAAGTTACATTGGGACTGTGTGGTGCGAATGCTGACCTAGTCCCAGTTCCCCAGAACGCAGCTGAGGGGAGAGTCCCAAGGGGCAGTGGTTAGACTGAAGAGAAAGCAGGGAGAGTGCCGGAAGGCTGGAGAGGAGAAGGCAGAAGGGGCTGTGGCCTTAACTGTCTTACCCTGTGCTTTGATTTTTGCCTCCTCAGGGCCTTGGACAGGAGTTCCCTTAGTCTCAATTTTTTTATGCTGAAGCCTGAAGTTAGCTCTGGGACTTTTTAGGGCTGCCCTAGTGT
This sequence comes from Tupaia tana, assembly GCA_026018925.1. Lineage (NCBI taxonomy): Eukaryota > Metazoa > Chordata > Mammalia > Scandentia > Tupaiidae > Tupaia > Tupaia tana. The sequence goes on along the minus strand of JAKSZU010000002.1, from coordinate 135,023,663 downwards.
CTGCCTTAGGTGAAGGTGACTGGGCCGTCTATACTGGCCGTGTGCTGCTCTCCAATGGCAGGGCAATTGAAGAGACTTTAGTGAGGCACCAAGTTTACTTTTTCCCTGGGGAATCTGACACCTCTGGAAGGGTCATCAAGCTTGTAACTTTATATACAAGGATAGTATGTATATTCACCAGAATTTTAAACTTTTAGCAATTTCAACTTTTAGCATACTCCAGCAGCTTACAAGTAGGTATCTATGGGTCCAGCAGATGGCGGAATGGTTACGTCACTGGACTCCCACATAGTCTGCTGTGGTTCAGTCCCAGAACTAGTGACCTAAAACTGACACCAGGCATCTGTATGTCCGAACCCAAAATCCTAACAGGAGAATAGAGAAGGAATTGTGGCATGGCCATTCCCCCTGAGGGGTAATTTCTTGCTTTCTGTCTTTCTGTCTTTCTGGAGAATGCATGTGCCCTATAACAAAAAAATCTCTCTTAAAAAAAGAACACCGATGTATCTTATAAACAACAACAAAAATTGTTTAACAAATTTCCCAAAGTAGTCACTTGCAAAAAGCTTTTAGAAAGGTATCAAATAAAGCAATTAACCATGGACAACAAGATTTGAACCAACTATAGTTAAAGGTCTCACAAGAACTTACAACTGACAAAGAAATGTGTCCATATTTATGATATACACCAGTTTAACATGATAACGTACAACATGACCGATCAACACTAGACTGTAGATTCCTGGGAACCTCACATAATTTGGAACACAATATGTATATACATAAATGATACATACACACACAAATATTCTCATATTTATATAATGTAACTCAAATGTCATGTAAAAAAAATTAAAATTGCTCAATTTGACAATGTTCCCCATATCATCCAAATAGGCCTTCCTAGTTTTACCAGCTCTCTTTTAGATGTTTCAGTAAATATCTAAAAATTATTTTGAGATCAAAGAACTTAATTTAGAATTTTATTTTGGGGAAACCTTGTCAAAAATAGTGAAAAGCTTAAATACTTGACTTAACCATCAGCAGAAAATGAAAGTTAAATGTTCCCAAAGTATCTTAGGGATGAAAAAGGGTTAACTCATTGTCTGTGACACCAAAACTAAAAACAGAATGCATGGCAGACCACAGCAGCCAGATATGACATCAGAGACAGCAACAAAACAACCCAAAGACCAACATCTGGATCACACATAACACTTCCTTTACACGACTTAGTTTTTACCTCTTCTAGTCATTAGTCCTGTAACTGAACATAAGAGAACCAAAAAGCAAACTTTAGAAAAATCAGTCTTATCTAAAGACACTCAAAGCTTTTCTGTAACTATTATGTCCTGATTGTCTGTGAGAAACAAGCTATTAGAGAAGGTTAGTCATTAATCCATTTCTCCTATTGCTCAGATATTCACCATGTCACACGTAACATATAAATATCAGCTGTTTTATTAAAAACCAGCCATATTAAGACAAATATGATGTTGCCTGATCAATAAACCCCTGAACAAACTTTGTTAGAAACTCGGAAGATCTTTGCTTATTAAACTCTTTTTAAATGATATTTGAGGCCAGTTTATTTGTCAAATATTTTAAGTCATGTGAACTTGAAAAGCATTTAAATTAATTTGTATGAGTACTCTTTTTATAAATCAAACTGAGAGGAATTTCGTAATGTCAGCATCTGCCCCAGGGCTTGGGTCTGGCTGAATTATGATTAGGGGGCTGCTGGTGAGGAAGAGAAAGAGGACGAGAAAGAGAAAGCCCTCCATCTTGCCAGGACTGGGGAATTGGGAAGAATGAGACAAAGAGATAGAGTAGAAATGGACACAGGCGGCCTGAGCCTAGGCAGCCCAAGCAACTTGTGCTGCTGCTTGAGCCGCTGCTTGAGCCGCTTGAGCCCCCCAGACAAACTGGGCCTCTTTATTTACAGTACAAGGAGACATTACACATGTATGTTTCATGACACTTCATAGATTCGTTGCCAGGTTACGGACAATAAGAAGCAGTTAACAAATCTATGAGGGCTTAGTCATACTGGGCCAGGTGTGTCCCTTGGTGATAATCCCATCCAGAGAAAGTCTCATCTTCTTTTCTAATGCAGAGAAACCTCCCTGTAAGTGTGAGGAAGGAGCTAAAGAACTTCTCCATAAGGAGTGCACCACCACACTCAGAGGAGGCTAAAGAACCTTTCAGATACAGAGCAGGGATTGGACTTTGCTAATTGGGGTCAAGATGTTTCTTGAAGTCCATCAGATGTGTCTGTTGGGACGCCCCTAGCAATTTTCCACCCTTGCTCTGTCTGCAGTGAAGGTCAGAGAAAGACAAGTTACAAGGTTCTGCCAAACCCCACAAAGACAGGTGGTGTTTGCTCAGAGCATGTCCCCACACCTCAGGTTCTCTCTCTAAATGTGTCCCCATACTGTAAGACCTTTATTACAGAGACACACAACATATGATACATAATAACATGTATGTATACACACATATAACACACAAACAAGAGCTCTCCTATTTTTTTAAAGAATTATTTAACTTTATTTATTTAAATTTGACCAGAGAGGGACAGAGAGAGAGAGAAAGTGAGAAAGCAAGCCCCCAGGTTCAGGGCTTGAACCATGGTTGGCTGCCGGAGTCCAATCTCAGCGAAGGTGGGTTCTCTTGTTGGAGGTGGCACAGGAAAGAAAGATGGAGGCCTCGGTGCCTTTTTTATGCACATCCTCAATCGGACACTCCCAGAGATTGCTCTCTGAAGAGTGACGACTGCTAGGAATCATCGTGGCTTTTTATTGAAAATGTGATACATGCAAGTAAATGGGTGAGGGGCTACGTGTTCTAATTATCAGTTCATAAAGTTTTAACAATAGGGAACATAGGTTCCATTCAGGGTTGGATTGAGGGTGGGTCTATTGCAGTTCTGCAATTGTTCGTTTGATGTAGGCAGGTCTTCATGGAATGCAGTTTCGGGAAAGTAGCTCCAGCAAGCAGAGATAATTATCAGCTGATGCGGTGGCAGCCATCTTGTGATTACTGAGCAAGATACTGAGAAAAGAAAATCTCAAGTATAGATATTAGTTCTTATGGATCTCAATAAAGAATGATACTTATATAATTTTATAGGGATTTAAAACTTAATTCAAGGAATCCTAGTATAGTTACCTATTTTAAAGGGGTGAAGCTATTGTTCACTTGGTGAGGGCGGGGATACAGCTTTTTCAACTGGTGGTAAAGTGACTAACAAGTTAATGAAGAACTTTAAAGTGGGTTTGTGGTATTCCTAAGCATTCTATTGTGCCTGTGGCACCACTGTTATGTATTTTGTTAGAACATTAGCTATAGTGGGGTGGGAGTGTCCTGGGCCAGTTTCAGCCTAAAAGGTTATTTTTAAGCTCATGTTAAATGTATCTTGAAGGGCCTTCCAAAGGTCAAGAAGATTTCTGTCTAGATGTAACTTCAGCACACCCTCTATTGTGACCACAGGGATGAAGCATTGTAATCAACAGTAGGTGGTCAGGGCAAAGGGGAGTGGTCAGAGGACTTTCGGGAAATCTTACCACATACTCAGGATGTATAAGAGAGCTATGTAATTCTTTTATAGTAGTATATCAGGGAGTCAGAGGGGGGTCACTTCCCAGCAAGACTACCACAGTCTCTGGAGCATACAACAAGTGGTCTTGCCAACATGCTGAGTCGACCCAAGCTTTGCTTATAGGTGGGGGGGGGGTGGCATACAGCAGCAGCCTTGCCAATGTGCTGAGCCGACCAAAGCTGTGCTCAAAGGTCAAAGGCTCAAAACAGATCCTGGGCCCCACTGAGTCGGACTCCTCCAGTTGGCCATGTGGAAGTCCAGCACCTTTAACCATCACACAATCTGCCAGCCCCAGAGCTCTATTTCTAAAAAGTTTTTTGTCTCTCTCACTTTTTTTTTAAGTTTGAGAGGTTTATCTTGAGATGTTTATCTCTTATCTCAGTCTCTGCCAGAAAGTAAACACAGCTTTTAAATAAACTTGAATACCCTTAGCAAGTAGAGGGGACCCTGCAGGGCTCAGGATATGTCATACTTTAATTCTATAACTGTAAGTCTTGAATGAGTTAACATGGACCACAGATTTTATAATTAGTGCAAAGGCTGGAAAGTTCAAAAGAGCAGATTATAATAGTTAGAAAAATGATTTATCATGTATACACTGGAATTTTTAGAGCTTTATTTACTTTGTCATCTTTAGGCCAGGTTTCCCTGTTTCCAACTTATATTGGGGCTAACCATATTACAAAGGAAAATGAACCTTCTCCTCTTTTAACTGTTTAAGGGTCAAACATTCCCAGTGAGGGAGGATGTGCCCCAGTGGGGAGTTTCTCAGAATGGAAGGAAACTCTAAGAAGGATGGAAGAAAGAAAAAGAATGGAATTCAGAGGCAAGTCTAGGCAGGCTCAAGGTGTCCCTGCAGAGCCCTTCCAGGTAACAACATCCAGTGGGTGGCACTGGCTGCCTGGAGTGAAGAACATGGAGAGAGACGTCTCCCCGCCATGTCCCCGGAGTTAGCACGCCTACCTGGGGGCCCATGAGCCTCTAAATATCCCATCCCCAAAGCCTGGACCCTTTGTTAGCTCCTGAAAGCCCCTCTGAGAGCCTCCTCCTTCTCCTTGCGTGTTCCTGGGAAGTCTGAGAAGAGAAGTTAGAACTTCCCCGGAATCTCCTCCCGTGCTGTGTGAGAACTGACAGGGATCAAAACCTTCCCTGGACTCTCCATCATGAAAAGTACCTAAGGAGACAAAGTGCCATCTGCAGCAAATGTATCAACGACAAGGAGGGAAAACTGAGAAACTTTAAATCAGAAAACTTTGTTCCCAAAACAGTGCCTGGGTGCGTGAGACAACCTGGAGGCACTCTGAGCTAGAAAGCCTGGAATCTACAGGAATGGTAGTCCCCGGAAAACAGAAGGCATGGGAGAAGGTGGGGACTCAGGCTAGAAATCCAAGGCTCCCAGAAAGGTGAAAGTAACCACCAGAAAGGGCAGGAGGACAAGATGAAGACAGGCCTGTGCCAGCAAAGGGCGACAGGACCCACAGAGTTCAGCACAGCTTGGACTCACGGATCTCCTCAGGAGGCAGCAGGCGGAGCTTTTTTAGAAGTCACAGCGGGGAAAGCAATCCCAAAAGCACCTGAGAGTAGATCCGAGTCAGGGCACCAAAATATGTCACAGGATGGGAGAGTCGATCTGTGCTGTGTAAGGTCTTGGTTCTTTAGGTCCAGAGCGCTGAGATTACAGAGATGCAGAATGAAAACCCACAAACACGTGTAAAGTAGGAAAGGGAAGTTTTTATAGGAAAGTGAGGATTAGAGGAAAGAAGTACACCTCCATGTTGGAAAGGCAGCAGGTGGGCAGCTGCCAGAGAAGGACAACTGCTCTGGGCACGGAGTTAGGGGTCACAATTATTCTAAGAGTTGGTAACATTTAGCAGGGGAAGGTCTCCACAGCATCTGGCTTCTCTGTTTGAATTCCTGGGCTTTCTCCTGCACTTGCCTATCTCTCTCACGGGTGAGGACTTCCATGACCTAATCTCACATCTCAGTGTAGACTTAGAAGTTAGGAGCATCCTTATTTGGATGGGCTTCCCAGTCAGTTTATCACCCTAGTGGGAATCAGGACGTGGGTCCTTTTGTATTTATAAGAGATAAGAAGGAGTTAACAACCATCCCTATGTGCCTTTCTCTGGCACTAATGAAGAAAGATGAAATCTACCTTGCCTTCCTGGCACCAGAAGCTGGGTGGGAAGAAGTCATTTTCATGGAGGGTCTGGGTGTAACTCCTGGGATGTTGTGACTGATGTGGCAGGTGTCCTGCTTTTTCCTTAGGGCTACCCACTCATTTCTAGCTAACTGCAGATCACAGGTTCAGGCCACCAGGTCCCAGTGCTGGCTGCCTACCCTGGGAAGGCGCTGACCTGTGCACACCCTGTCCTCCACAGTCACAAAGGCTCTAGAAGCACACAGGCCACGTGGTGGGGATGGTACAGTCCGGCACAGAGAAACCACTGGCTACGGTTGTGCAGGGCAGCAAGCCAGTCTCTCAGGACAAGGAAGGACTGTGGGAGGCTCCAAATCCCACCTGCTCAAACACACAGCTAATGACTTCACTTACATAACAGACATGACTGCCATGGAAGGCCCCACTACAGAGCTCAGCAGAGCTTGCTAAAACCTGGGAACTCAAAGAAAACTGTCACAGAACATTCCCACTGGATCATGGAGAACTGCTCTTTTGGATCAAGGCCATGGAGTTGTTAAAACCAACTCTTATCAAAGTATTATCCTTGGTGCAAACACTCCCTCACATAGGCACACACACGCACACACATGCCCACTCAGCCAAACTGTGCAAATGCATTTTTAAGACACTTTCCATGTGCTTTTCTTTTTCAGTGAGTGTCGCCCACTCAGGTTGGATCATTAGAAGGTCTTCTCACCTCTGTCAGAAAAGAGAATAACTAGTGGCACTGGCCCAATGTGTCCTAGAGAGAGTGATTGAAGAAAGGACATCGCGCCTCAATCTCTACAACCAGAGCAATCAGGTCATCTACAATTTCTGTAACCATGATGTAAACTTAACCAGCTGAGAAAAATTAATACCCAACCAAGTATTTTCTTGAACATCATTAACCCAGAAGCTGGAGCGGATGGTGCTGATGGTCTGGTGGGATGTGTGTGCAACCTGAGGTTGGTCCTGGGGGTGAGGGTTGTCTTCCGTTAACAGCAGTCAGTCAGTTTCACAGTTAAAACGGTCCATAGCCTCGAGGCAACGTAGATCATGAAAGAAATGCCAAATACAACCCAAATCACTCTACTCTACAGTGATTTTGTAATGTGAGGTGATGTTAAATAACTGAATGAAACAAAACTCTGGGCAAAGAAAGAAGTATCTGTGCAGTTGTCTGTCCATTGGCTCAGATTGGAGCAGGCTGTGTAGCACTCGGGTCTCATGACGTGTGCATGCCTGCCCTGTGCCTGGAGCTCCCTTGCCTCATCCTCTCTTAGAAAAAAAACCATGCCTTGGGACCAGCAGTTAGCATAATGGCTATGTCACTGGACTCCCACATGGTCGACCACAGTTCGCATCCTGGACCCAGTGGCTTAAAACTCATGCCAGACACATGTGCGCACGCACCCAAAATCCCGAGAGGAGAATGGAGGAGAAGGGATTGCGTGGCCATCCCCCCCGGGGGGTGATTTCTCACTTTCTGTTTCTCTGTCTCTCTCTGTCTGTCTGGCGAGCGCATGCGCCCTATAGCGAAAACCTCTCAAAAAAAAAAAAAAAAAAAAAAGAAAAAAAGAAAAAAACAATGCAGTGCCCACGGCTGGCAATTGATGAGTGTGCTGAACAGGATGTAGAACTCGGTGGTGAAGGAGCTTGTGGTGGACCAAGGCGAATGTGCAAGACACATGCTGTGCACATGGTGATTTCCTTCTTTCCTGGCGTTACAAATGAAAATCAACACAGGCTGTGGTGTTAGCCCCATGTACTTCTTCCAATATATGCATTTCCTAAAGATATCCTCATAGGGATCAGCAGGTGGCACAATGGTTATGTCGCTGGACTTCCACAGGGCTGACCACAGTTCGAATATCAGATCTGGTGGCTTGAAAATCACACCAGGCACATGTACATGTGTGCCCAAGATCCCAGAGGAAAAGGGATTGTGGCATGGCTCCTGGAGGATGATTTCTCATTTCCCCTCTCACTGTGTTTGTCTCTCTCTCTCCGGTGATGCACATACCCTAAGGAAAAACCTTAAAAAAATCCTCCAGTATTATTCCTGTTTAAGAAAGTATTGCCAACTCAAGAAATCACATAGAACCAGAAAGATCTGGAATTCTTTTTGAATAAATGGTGCTAGTGATTGATTTTATTTGATCATTTGCATGAAAATTTCAGAAATCCCCCCAGGGTAAGCTATTTATTATATATACAGTGATTGTTTTGTATTTATATCACATTTTGTTTAAATGAGTCTTGCTTAAACGATGTCTTTATATGACATCACCCATGGCCAGGTCGTGGGCAGCCACACGCCACATGCCGCTATGAATGTTGAAATGTTCCTGGCTGTTGAAGGTGGTTTTAACACCATCATGTGTGTTCGGAATTCTTTTTAGGTTTCAATTTGTTTTATGTGGCTGGAGGCTGATCATGATGTTTTAGAAGAACGATATGATCCAAGTTTTCACGTGTTTGCTTTCCTGCATGTTTGTTCAAGATCAGACACCGTGTTACACGTTCCCTGATGGTCATCTTCATCTCAACAGCCAATCCTTCATAATATGAATAGACTTAAAAAATGGGAATATGGGTAAAAAAGTTATGTATGTATATGCCTATGTATAACTTTTTATCATACTCAAGAAAGGTGTTTCAATTACTTTATTCTATTTTTAAAGCAGAATGCTTAACAGTGATAACAATTTACTTTATAATTGAAGACAAGATTGATGTGGCAGGTGTCCTCATGCTTTGCCTTCTGGGCTCAGTGCACAGCTGAGTCTCCCAACATTCGCTGAAACAGCTCAGAAACTGCGCACTAAATCTGTCACCAATTCTGGCCCTCAACTTTTAATCCAAACAGATAACTGAGAAGCACAGACTGAAAATCCAGGTCTGCAGAAACATCTTTACCCCTCAATACTAGCATTCAATTTTCCATCAGGTGATTCAGTGTAAAGAAATTATTTTACTGAACTGTTTTATTCACCCTCAACTGCCAGGTTGACTTCTATGTGAAGAAATGTCATTTGTGAGAAGGGAGTGAATATTTTTGGACTCAAATTTCTCTGTGCATTAGCACCTGTTAGAGCTGCAAGTTCTATTTCACCTTCAAATACACAAAGCCTTCGTCTTATTTACCACACATTCTTGCAAAATCTGATAGTGATGGCATTTCCTTTGACAGTTTGCTACTTTAAATTATGTATGCCTTTTACTGCAAAAAGTTCTGTGTGGAACAACATGCATGTGTGGGAGAAGAAGAGAGACATAGAAAATACTATGGGGAGAAATCTCCTCCCAGGAACTGCCGCCCAAAACACTCCAGTGCCAAAGTATCTTCCAGGTGACTCTAGAGAATCTGAGCTTAGAGGCAAGGGAAGGAATTAAGAGCTGAGGGCATCCAACCGTCCTCTCCCCACTCCCCTGTACACCCACACACCCTGGGAGCACATTCTGCCTCTGTCCTGGCTTCCAGACAAGAAGGACGGAGAGAGGCATGAGAGAACGGGGAGAGGGAAAGAAGGGGGTCTCGGAGAGCTGTGTGGGTGTCTCTCTGCAGTCACTGACGCATCCCTTGAAGGGTCCAGAGCCTCCTTCTTCAATGCAGTGACCTGCAGTGGAGGTTGGACCATAGAACGAGACACACAACAGATTTTAGCAGCGCCACATTTGAGCTGGGTCAGAATAAAGAGACAGCAGGGTCAGGCAGATTTTTACAGCCAAGTTCAGAATCAGGGCAGAAAAAACAAGAGTAAGGAAGGAAACGAGTGAATGAATCAGGCCCTGTGGACCCCCGTCAGTGTCACGTGTCTGTGGTGCATCCAGGCAAGGACCCATATTCAGCTATCTATATATCTCACGGCTGACTCCCCACCTGGCTGTCATGAACGACCCTCAAGGGGAAAACGTCTGAAACATGCTTTCTCCATATCTTCCTAATAAAGAGAAAACCCTGACCCACTGCTGATTCTGTGCCAGCTAGCACTGTGGATGGAAGGAGGTGTGCCCAGTGGGCTCAGACTAAACATTTACAAGAAAATATAGTGAGGTTCCTTTTGACCGAGTCCCATCATAGAGATAACTTGTTTCTTACTTTCCCCCAAAACCAAAAGAAATGGAAACCCGCAGCAGCACTGATCTCGTGTCAGTGAGCTCTGGGACATGCATTTCGTGAAAGGGATTTTAGACTGAATGTTTTTCTCTTTTTTTAGGTTTTTGCTATAGGCATGTGCACTTGCCAGAGAGAGACAGAGAAATACAGAGGAAAAGTGAGAAATCACCCCCCAGGAGGAATGGTCATGCTTCAATCCCTTCTCCTCTAGTCTCCCCTCAGGATGTGGGGCATGCATGCACATGTACCTGGCATGATTTTTCAAGCCACCAGATCCAGGACTCGAACTGTAAAGCCATCCATGTGGGATCCCGCACCTTAACCCCACACCACCTGCTGGCCCTAGACTGGAGTTTTATAGATAGTCATTGCCCATGCAACATGCCATTTTTGAATGTGGTACAGAGTTCTTGAGTGCGGCACCTGCTGCAGACAACTGTCCCATCACTGGCTATCCTCCCGCTAAGCCCACTCTTGGACCTGCTCCCCTGCCTTTCTTGTTTCAGTCTAACACCAGCAAACAAGAAGCACTAACGATGACGGACGAGAGCCTCCTTGAGCTATCTTCTTCACAAATCATTATAAAATGCACAGGCGATGATGCCCAATGCACATGTCACCATCTGTAGATTTTGTCCCCAGGAGAACAGAGTTTTTGGGGGGGAAAGAACTGAAAACTTTGGAAAATAACAGTCACAGGCTCTGCAAAGTATGAACATGCACATTACCGTATGATTTCTGTGCAGCAGTCAGACTGTCTTCTTTTTTTAAAAAGAAGCTTTTGCTATAGAGTACATGTGCTGGCCAGAGAGAGACAGAATGTGAGAAATCACTCCCCAGCAGGGATGGCCATGGCATAATCCCTTGTCGTTCTCCTCTCAGGATTTTGAGCACCCACGCACACACGCCCAGCATGAGTTTTAAGCCACTAGGTCCAGGACGCAAATGATGGGACTCCAACGAAGTAAACGTTACACGGTCTGCTGGCCCCTGTTGTCCTCTTTATACACACACAAGTGCTCATGCAAACACATAATTCCTGGTTGTAACGGAGCAAATCTAGATCAAACCTACAGAGTTAAGTTTGTGAGAAAAACAAGAAATCCCAGTAGGAACCCAGCGCTGAAGGGCAAGATAGAACCCACAACCACTTACTCCATAAGCTTCCTGCCCTGCAGTAGGTTTCCAGTGGCTCGAATGATGTGGGTGTTTCAGTTTCACCTGCTCGGCCGACTCCCCCTGTACGTGCGGGACACAGGGAAGCGGGGGAAAATCCTTATTGCGTCAGGGCGCTCCTTCAGGCCTGCATGGGCGGTTCCTTATCCCAGGCAGGCTCAAATCCTCCTGCTTCTCCCAGATATGAGTTCCTGTCTTCAGAAATTCTGGAATACTTCCAAATCTTTCTGCGATGCAGGAGAGGCAGTTCCAGGTGTCTCTGACTCCAGATAGCTTGGGTAAATCGGGGCGGGGGAGGGGGGAGCCTTCAATTTTCCCTGCAGGACGGCTTCCCAATCCATGGATGGGAAACCCCAATGCCATTTCATGTCATCTGCTCTGCTCTCCATGTTTCCCAATCTTCTTGTTCTGTGTATGGCAAGCAGTTTCTTAATGAGGTCCTTGCCCAAGAAGTCCAAATGTCTGGGGAAATATTTTGCCTGTGAGAATTTTTTGATAAATGCCAAATTTGTTGTCTTAAAAAAAAATAACAGAAACCCAGAGAGCACCTCAAAGACCAGGATGCCAAGTGCCCACCCATCCAGGGCCTTGTCCTGGCCTTTCTCCAGATGATGAAGCAAGGTCCTGGGGTGTCCCTCAGCATGCACATCCTGTCACCAGCTCCATGGGAAGCCAAAGTCGGTGAGCCTGATGGGGCTCTCTCTCCAGCAGTGTTCCCCTCCCCCCAGTTTTTGCTACAGGGTGTGCGTCCTTGCTGGAGAGAGATATAGACAGAAAGGGAAAGTGAGAAATCATCTCTGGAGGGAACGCCACACCACAATCCCCTCTCCTCCATCCTCCACTCAGCACTTTAGGCATGCATGCACATGTGCCTGGTGTGTTTTTCAAGCTTTTGGGTCCAGGACTTGAACTGCACAGCTGACCATGTGAGATCCAACCACCTTTCCCTCCACTCCACTTGATGGCCATGTCAGTGATGGTCTTTATTTCTTTCTTTTTAGTTTCGTTGTTTTGTTTGTTTGCTTTTGCTATAAGGTGTGTATGCTCCTCAGAGAGAGACACAGAGAGAGAGATGGAGAAAGTGAGAAATCACCCCTTAGAGGGGATGACCATGCCACAATCCCTTCTCCTTCATTCTCCTCTTTGAATTTTGGGCACACATGCACACACACTTGGCATAATTTTCTTTTATTACTATTTAGTATTATTTATACATTTAATTGTTATATATCATTTAGTTTGTAAAGAGATTTTACCCAATATTATATATGTCAAACAGCAGGTGAGTAGAGACTACTATACATGACATCACCAACAGGCAACAAAACATATCTGTGTCCCACAAGTGTCTTACTTCTCTATTTTTCCCCAAATTTCCCTTACTGCACTCTTCCCCTCTCCCACTCTCCTTACACTTTGCCCTCAGTGTGCATAACAATTTTCAATGATTTTATGTCCTCCAGTCTTTCAATCTCTACCATACAGTATAGACAGTTTAGTATATGTTACGTGGAGACATACAGTGTTTCTGTTTCATAGCCTGACTTGGTTCACTCAGCAATAAACCTTCCATGTTCAATCACTTTCTGTCAAATACCAGGATCATGTTGATTTTTTTTATGGCTGAATAGTATTCCATGGCATATATATATATATACCACGGTTTTTCAATTCAATTGTCTTTTCTTGAACATTTGGGTTGATTCCATGTCTTTGGAATCATAAGTAATGCTGCAATAAACTTGGATGTGCAAGCACTTTTCTGACTAAGCAGTCTTAGGAGTGGGATTGCTGGATAATTTGGTAGTTCTATTTATAGACCTTGGAGGAATCTCAATATTGATCTCCACAGTGGTTGAACCAATTTATATTCTCACTAGCAATGTAGGAGAGTTCTCCTTTTACAACATTCCCACTAGAACTTACATTTTTTTTAATCTTAGTAATTCTGACTGGGGTTAGGTGGTATCTCACTGTGGTTTTGATCTGCATTCCCTTATGATGAGAAATGTTGGGATCAGCAGTTAGCGTAATGGCTATGTCACTGGACTCCCGCGTAGTCGACCACAGTTCGCGTCCTGGACCCGGTGGCTTAAACTCACTCCGGGCGCATGTGCGTGCGTGCCCAAGATCCTGAGGGGAGAATGGAGGAGAAGGGATTGTGGTGTGGCCATCCCCCCTGGGGGGTGATTTCTTGTTTTCTATCTCTCTGTCTCTCTCTGTCTGTCTGGCGAGCACACACACCCTATAGCAAAAACCTCTCCAAAAAAAAAAAAAGAGAAATGTTGAGCATTTTTTCATATGCCTTTTGGCTGTTCATATGTCTTCCTTATTCAGCTAGTTTACCCATCTTTGAATTGGGTTAGTCATCTTATTCTGGGTAAGCCACTTGAGTTCCCTGTGTATTCTGGTTTTCAGTCCCTTATCTGAGGCATAGTTAACAAAAATTCTCTCCCTTTCCGAGGGTTGTCAATTCACACTAGTTACTGTGTCCTTTGCTGTGCAGAAACTTCTTAATCTAATGTAATTCCACCTATCTGTGTTTTGGGAATTATTGCCTGTACTTTGGGGGCCTTGCTTAAGAAGTCTTTGCCTACCCCAATGTCTCCCAGAGTTTCCCCAGTGTTTTCCACCAGTAGATTTATAGTTTGTGGTCTTAGATTTAGATCTTTGATCCACTTTGAGATGATTGTTATTAATGATGAGAGATAGAGGTTCAGATTAATCTTTGTGCAGGTGGATACCCAGTTTTCCCAGCACTATTTGCTAAAGAGGTTTTCTTTTCTCACTGGATTGACCTTTGTCAAAGATCAGTTGGCTGTATGTTTTGGGTTTTATTTCTTGGTTGCTACTCTACTACATTGGTCTTCATGTTGTTATTTTGTGCCAACACCATGCTGTTTTGATTATCACAGCTTTGTAATGTACTTTAAAGTCAGGAAGAGAGATGCCACCCACTCCACTCTTCTTACACAGGGCAATATGTGATCTTTTATTATTACAAACAAATTCTATGACTGAAATTTGTTTGTAATAATAAAAGATCATGTATTGCCCAAGATTATCTTATATGTTTTGTGGCTATGGTAAATTTGATTACTTTCTTCACTTCTGTCTCTATCTGTTTGTTGTTTGCATATAGAAATGCTATAGATTTTTGTAAGTTAATTTTGTATCCTGCCACTTTCATGTATAAATTAATTACTATGAGAAGTTTTTTGTGGGTACTACTGGACCTTCTATGTATACAATCATATCATCTGCAAACAGCGACAATTTCAGATCTTCTTTCCCTACTGGAATGCTTTTTATTTCATTCTCTTATCTGATTGCATTGGCTAGGACTTCCAGTACTATATGGAACAGGAGTGAAGAGAGTGGGCAGCCTTGTCTTACACCAGTTTTTAGTACAAGAGTTTTAGCTTTTCCCCATTCAGTAAAATATTAGCTATGGGTTTTACATAGATGGCTGTTATTATGCTGAGAAATGATCCTTCTATGCAGATTTTACTGAGAGTCTTTTTAAAAATTTTTATTATTTAAATTTTTTTATTTATATTCATTTACTATACATCATTATAGCATACAAAATGAGATTTCCCACCCAGAATAGACTGTATATTGGCTCGATAAATCACATCAACATACGTGTTATCATCAACAAATAATTTTCCATTTCTTGTTTCCTGTATATTTTGCTTTTATTCCCATCCTTGATTCCCTATCTCTCACCCGCTGCTATCTCCCACCCTGTTTCTATACTGTCTCTGATATCCATTGTTGCTTTCTATGCCTTTTTCCCCCACGTTTTATTGATTCACTAAAGATCTTAATTACTCTAAACATTTTCAATAACAAGCACAGTTGATATATACATATCCATGAACACAAGTCTGACTTTAGGCATAAACCTCAGAGAATAGAATGAACATACTATAAAGTAGCACCTAGCTGGGGCTTACTGAAGTAATCAAATAGGTACTTTTAATGCATTTTTTTTTAATTTCAAGAAAAACAGTTTTCATGTTTTTTTCCTCCTGAAACATGTTTTTAATTAATTAATTTGTATTCATTCCCTAAGCATCATCACAGCATACAAAATGTGATTTCCCATCCAGAATATACTGCATAGTGTCTTAATCATGCATGTTATCATCAATAATTTTCTATTTATAGTTTTATATATATATGTGTGTGTGTGTGTGTGTGTGTGTGTGTACACACACATATATAATAGTGGTATATATATATATATATATATATATATATATATATATACACATACATACACACACACCACTATTTCTGACCCTCTGCCCTTTACCACCCTCTTCTCACTCTATCTCTGGTGTCTACAGTTGTCTTCCATTTCTTTTCTGCCACATTTTATTGATCACACAATTTCTTAAATAATCTAAATACTTTCAATCACAAGTTCAGCTGGTAATTTCAAGAACAGAAGTTTTATCTTTAATAAATCAAAAAATGCTAAAGAATTTGCTTAAAACTTAAAGCAAGGAAACAGGTTACGATTCTGTTTAAATAGTAGGTACATGAACCAATCAACAGCTCAAGACAGGACAAAAATCCATAAAACTGGAAAACAAAGCTCAGAAGAAAATCAGCCCTGTTTTAGTCAAAAGTCATAAAATGCTATTTCACCAGTTCAGTCTCATGTACTTAATCTATCTTCTATTGTGGTTTGATTTTCCCGATTAAATTCTGGGATATAATATTCAACTCCAGACTTGTCCCTATGATTAGGTTGGCCATTTTCTAAGTTTTTGAACTTTATTTCTGTGTGTATGTATTTAATTTTCCTGATATACCACTCCCTTGAGAACTTCTTAGAGATCTGGTCTTGTGCTGGTAAATTCTTTCAGGTTTTGTTTATCTGAGAATGTTCTTGTCTTTTCTTCCCATTTGAAGTATAATCTTGCCAGGTACAGTATTGTTGGTTGAAATTGCTTTTCCCTTAACACTTTGAATATATTTTCCCATTCTTTCCTCCCTCACATTGTTTCCGATGAGAGGTCTGCTGTTAGCATGATGGGATATCCTTTGTAGGTAACTTGCCGTTTTTCTCTTGCCAATCTTAGTATCTTGTCTTTGTGATTTTGATCAATCTGGCTATAATGTGTCCTGGAGAAGATCTTCTTGGGTTGATTCTTTTTTGGGGTCCTTTGTATTTCTTGGGACTGAATCTTTGAGTGCCTCCTTAGGTTTGGAAAGTTTTCTGGCAGGATTTCATGAAATAGATTATCAATGCCCTTATGTCTCTTCACCTTTTGGGATACCAATTATCTGGATGTTTGGATGTTTGATGGTATCTAGTATTTCTTGTATAATATCCTCATTTTTTTGTGTGTGCAATTTTCTCAGTCTTCGTGGTGGATTTTTCTAGGTCAGCAATTTTCTCTTCTATGTCTGAGATTCTATTTTCTGTATGATCTAGTCTGCTTTTAATACTTTCAAGGGAGATTTTGACTTCCTGTATTATAGCCTTCATCTCTAACAGGTCCATTTGATTCATTTTTAAAGTGTGTAATTCCTCTTTTAGATCTTGCAAGAATGTCCTCACCTCCTGGAACTCGTCAGCTCCTTTCTTCTTTCTCTTCTGCAGTTCATTGTCTCTCTTCTTTTCCATCTCTGTTAGCTTTGCCATTATGAATATTCTAAATTCTTTATCAGACATTTCTATGATTTCCAATGAACTGTCTGTGGATGAAGAGGAGCTATTCTTTTCCCTTGGAGGAGAGGTATTTTCTTGCTTTCCCATATTCCTTTTGGCCTTGTGGTGATTTCTAGTCATCTGATGGATAGTGTGTTTCTTCCCAAACTTGAAGTTCAATCTGAGTGTTCAGGAGTGTGTAGGAAGAGGTAATCTGGAATCTCTTTGCCGTTCTGTTTTCATCCCTTTGCGCAGCAGATTCCGTAGATGTTGAGAAATATGTTAACCCAAATAGTATTTGGATGTTGGTTATAGTTTCCTTAGATCCTCTAGAAACACAGTGAATAGAGATTGAAGAGCAGGGAGAAGAGATAGAAGAAAAAGAAAAGGAAACAGAGAGAGAAAAAAAAACAACAATCAAGAAACAGAGAAAAAAAGAAGGAAAAAAGGCAACTAAAAATTGTTTTTTTAAAAAAAGCAAAAAATAGAAAACCTTAAAAAATTTTAAAAAGGAAAAATTTTAAGAAAGAGAAGACAGAGACAGAGAGATAGAGCTATAGACAGAGACAGAGATGGAAACAGAGATAAGGCTTGAGAGCTTCCTATCAATCCAGTTTGTGAGTTGGAGGCTGAATTATCAGTAGAAAATCTTCATTTCTTTTTTTTCCCTGAAATCACTAGTTCTCAGGATCCATGAAGGTGTCTTCTTCTCTATTGAGAGTCTTAATCATGAAGCAATGTTGTATTTTGTCAAATGCTTTTTCTGCTTTGATTGAAATGATCATATAGTTTTTATCTTTCTTTCTGTTAATATGGTGTATTGTAGTTATGGTTTTGCATTTGTTGAACCACACTTGCATCCCTGAAATAAAGCCTACCTGGTCGTGATGAATAATCTTTTTTATATTCTATTGAATACAGTTAGCAACTATCTTGTTGAGAATTTTTGCATCTATATTCATCAGAGATACAGGTCCATAGTGTTTCTTTATTGTTGTATCCTTAACCATTTTGGAATGATGATGGTGGAGGCTTCACAGAATTAATTTGGAAGGGTTCCTTCCATTTGGATCTCTAGAAACAGTTTGATTAGAATGGGGGTTATCTCTTCTTTAAAAGAAGTTTTGTTGAATTCAGCAGTGAAGCCGTTGAGACCTGGACTTTTCTTTTTTGGGGAGGTTATTTATTACTGATTCAATCTCATTGCTGGTTACAGGTCTATTGAGGCTTTCTATGTCCTCCTGAGTCATTCTTGGAAGATTACATGTGTGCTGGAATTTGTCCATCTCATCCAGGTTTTCTTGTTTGTTAGTGTATAGTCATTGATAGTATCCTCTAATGATGTTTTGTATTCCTATTATGTCTGTTGTAATGTTGCCTGATTCATTGTGAATTTGATTTACCTGATTCCTTTCTATTTTCTTCTCAATTAGTCTAGCTAATGGTGTGTCATCTTGTTTATCTTTTCAAAGAACCAGCATTTGCTTTTATTTATTTTCTGTATAGTTTATTTTCTATTTCATTTATTTCTGCTCAAATCTTTGTTATTTCCTTTCTCCTGGCATTGTTTGGATTTTGTTATTGTTGTTTTTCCAATTCCCTGAGGCATGACGTTAGGTTGTCCATCTGCCACTCCATCTATTTCTTATGTGCACTAATTGCTATGAACTTCTCTCTTATGACTGCTTTTGCAGTGTCCCATAGATTATGGAAATTTGTATACTCATTGTCATTTGTTTTCATGAATCGTTTGATTTCAGTCTTGATCTCTTCAGTAGTCATAAATTCATTCAGAAGTAGGTTATTTAGTTTCCATGCATTTGTTTATTTTTGTGGATTTTTCCTGAGATTAATATCAAGTTTATTTCTATCATGATCGGAGAAAATGCTGGATATAGTTTCTATGCCTTTGAATCCATAAAGGCTGGTTTTGTGCCCTATCTTGTGGTCAGTCTTTGAGAAAGTACCATGAAGGATTGAGAAAAATGTATATTTTGTGTTTTGGGGTTAGAAAGTTGTATAGATGTCTGTCAAGTCCATCTGGTATATGGTATCATGTAGGTCCTGAATCTCTTTGCTTATTTTTTGTCTGTTGATATGTCTAAAGGAGGTAATGGGGTGTTGAAATCTCCAACAATTAGTATGTTACAGTCTATCTTTCCTCTTAGATCTAGCAGTCTTTCCTTTTCATAATTGGCTGCTCCTGAGTTGGGGGCATAGATATTTATAAGCGTTATATCTTCTTGATGAATTAGCCCTTTTATTACTGTCTAATGCCCTTCTTTATCTCTTCTTACAGGTTTTGTCTTAAAGTTTATTTTGTCTGATATCAGTATAGCACTCTCACTCTTTTTCAGTTTCCATTTGCATGGAATTTTTTCCAGCCCTTAACTTCTAATCTATATATGTCTTTATCCATGAGATGGGTGTCTTGTAGGCAGTAGATGGAGGGTTTCTGATTTTTAATCCATTCAACTAGTCTGTGTCTCTTGGTTGGAGAATTTAATCCCTTGACATTCAACGTTATTATCGTTATTTCCAGACTTGTCCCTACCATTAAGTTGGCCATATTCTTGGTTGTTCTTTGTTCTCTTATCACTGTCTTTAGATTTCTTGGTATAGCACTCCTTTCAGAATTTATTGAAGAGCTGGTCTGGAGGTGGCAAATTCTTTCAGGTTTTGTTTATCTGAGAACATTTTTATCTTCTTTTCCCATCTGAAAGATAATCTTGCTGGGTATAGTATTATTGGTTGACATTGTTTTTCATTTAACACTGTGAATGTATTTCCCCATTCTTTCCTTGCTTGTATTGTATCCAGTGAGCGGTCTGGTGTTAGTCTGATGGAATAGCCTTTGTAAGTGACTTGACATTTCCCTTTTGCCAATTTTAGTAGCTTATCTTTGTCTGTGGTTTTGTTCAATCTAGCTATGATGTGCCATGGAGAGGATCTTCTCAGATTGTTTCTACATGGGGTTCTTTGTATTTCTTGGGTCTGAATATTTGAGCACCTCTCAAGGTTGGAAAGTTTTTTCCAGGATTTCAAGGAATAGATTATCAATGCCCTTATTAGTTTCTTCACCTTCTAGGATATCAGTTGTTAGGATGTTTGGGCATTTCATGGTATCTAGTATTTCTCACGTATTATCCTCAGTTTGGTTGTTTTCTCAGTATTTTTTTTTTTCTTTTTATGGAGAGTTTTTTGCTATAGGGCGCATGCACTTGCCAGAAAGACAGAGAGAGACAGAGAGACAGAAAGCAAGAAAACACCCCCCAGGGAGGATGGCCATGCCACAATCCCTTCTCCTCCATCCTCCTCTTGGAATCTTGGGCACGCACATACACACGCCTGGCATGAGTTTAAGCCACTGGGTCTGGGACTCAAACCACAGTCGACTACATGGGAGTCCAGCGACATAGCCATTACATTAACTGCTGGTCCCTCTTTTCTCAGTATTTTTGATAATATTTTCAAGGTCAGAGGTTTTGTCTTTTACTTCTGAGATTCAGTCTTCTGCATGGTCTAGCTTGCTTGTAATACTTTTGAGGGAGGTTTTGATTTCCTATATTATAGCCTTCATATCTAATAGTTTCATCTGATTATTTTTTATGAAGTCCAATTCTTCTTTCATATCATGGAAAGACTTCCTTTTCTCTTGGGGCTCAATGTCTTTTTTCTCTTGCATCTCATAGAGTTTTGCTACCATGAATATTCTAAATGTTTTTCCTGACATTTCAGCAATATTCTCTAATATTTTCCTACATGGAGATGAGCTACTTAGCTATTTTCCTACATGGAGACATGTTCTCTTGCAGGAGATGTATTACTTGATTCTCTCATCCTTGAGGTTCTTCTCCGATTTTTAGTTATTTGGTGATGTGTTCACTTTTGGATAATTTGTTGGAGAATGATTCTGTAACTATGAGCTCATGTGTTTCTCTTACTGTGAAATAGTTTGGTGCTATTTTCTCCATTCTAATGTGTCCTCCAGTGTGGGAATCACAGGAAGATTTTTGAAATCAGATTTATGAAGGGAGTTTCACTCTTTTTCCAGTACAGTTAGGTGCAAAGAATTTTCTAAAGCTCACAATGTTCAGATGTTTAGCTACTATGTTCCTAGACTTCTCTAGGCAGTGGGGAAGCGTTGAGCAGTAAAATAGGGGAGTAAGGTAAAATTTTTAAAAAGTAGGAAACTGAAATAGGAAGAAAAAGCAATGGAAAAGAAGGAGAGAACTAGAACAAAAAGAGCAGAAAAAAATAGAAATCACATTGCAAAAAATGAAATTGGGTTAAAAATGGAAAACTGTGTGACACAAAGGGGCAGCAGAGGCAGAGATGGAGATGCCTGGATGGATTCTGTCCTAGGTGAAGGAAGAAGAGACAAAGTAGCAAGAGAAAGGCACAAGGAAGGGAACCAAAAGCAGTTTAAAAAAAAGAGAGAGAGAGAGAGAAAAAAATTTGGAAGGGACAGAGAAGAATAAGAAGGAGAGAGTGACTTCGCCTACCTGACTAGCACTGGGGTATGGAAAAGAGAGGCCCTAGCTGGGGGGACTTCACAGCTGTAAAACTGAACCCAGAAGGGACACCAGAGGCAGAGATCCACGTGGCGTGATTTTCAAGCCACCTTGTCCAGCTCCTTAACCACTATGCCACTTGCTGGCCTCCTGACAGTGATGGTCTTTCTGGCTGAGGGTCCTCTGACTCTGGGAGAGGATATCTAGTGGTCTGCTGGTCACTGTCCTTTCACTCAGGGGAAATAGGTGCAGTTTCCAACCTCCACGGATGAATTTTGAGCCCATGAAAACAATCTTTATGCCTCAGAAAAGCTGATGGACTCTCAGAGCTCTGAAGCATTCCTGATGCCAGAAGAGCTTTTGCTGACAGACTCCTGCTCTAACCTCTACCTGATGAGAGAAGACTTTGGAATACACCATACAGGGGCTCTGGTGGGTTTTGTTTGTTTGTTTGTTTGTTTGTTTTAAGTACTGGGTCTCTAGGGGAGGAAAACAAGTTTATCTACCAGGAATCATTTAGATATATATTTTGAAGTGAGTAAGTCTGTAGAATAAATATAAGGAAATGGATTGAGCACCTCTTAGAGACCAGCACTGGTATCTCATTGGTGTTCTCCTTTTTCTCAACATACTCATTCACTTATTATCCCTCCTTTTTCTTATGAGGAAGGTGAGGCTTAGAGAAACAATGTAATGTGTTCAAGGCTAGAGTTTTTGGAAGCAGAGTCAAGTTTTGATCTCAGTTTCCCCCATGAACGATCATGCTCTCCCCAAGGCTTGTGCCATCCACACAATTGGGTCTCCTTGGCTAACTGTTGCTTACCACACTGTGTACACCCCGAGGCAGGTGGTCAGCTTCAGGCTGGGCCTGCAAAGCTGCCATGCTCAGTTTTGTTAGAGATACAGAAAGAGTTATTAGACAACAGAGCTGTTAGCATTAGTGTTCTTGAAATGAGTCACAGGTCATCAAATTTTGCCAAGAATATTAACAAAACAGAGAATCTTGTGCAGAAATTATTTGCCATTCTGGAAAACTACAAGGTGATGTTTGTGCAAGGAGTCAGGTTTGGCCAGTTCAGTGTGGTCCCTTGAACCTGATTGGCCTGAAATCAGGATGGTATATGGACTATGGTGATGGGAGCTTGGTCAGCTAAGGTCATGGAGGAAGCAAAGAACTTTGAGACTGTGAATGTGGTCCACCCTAAACTTGGGAGTAGCACACATGTTCCAGATCCAAGCACCCAGTGCCTCGGCCCAGCGTGTCCTTTGAGTATTCTTGCACAAATGACACTTGCACGGAATGGAGTTTTACTTTGTACCTGACGTCAAGGGGGCAGCACTGGTGTATGACATGTCCTTGAACTTCCTTTCAAAGTCAGTGGATGTTTCCAAGTTTGGTGTGATTTTTTTCCCAGGAGAACATTGGCTCTGCTGGGTCACCATGGTAACTGTCTGTGATGACTTGCTGGGATTCGCCTGCAGAGAATGCCCCTCGTTCTGGAATACAATGTGCAGGCCGGAAACAGCTCCTTATACAGCATGCCTCCATGTCCCAGCATACATGTCATGGGCGTGGTCCTGGAGTGAATTACAAAAACAGGGGCAGCAGCCATGGAGAAGCTTAGCTCCATCAGATCTCAAATGATTTATGAGATTATTGATAACAGTCAAGGATTCTACACATGTCCATTGGAGCCCCAAAGTAGAAAACAGGCTGGGCTGGCAGGTGACATTGTGGTTAAAGGTGTTGGACCTCCCACATGGCTGACCATGGTTCAAGTCTGGACCTGGTGGCTTGTTTTCTTACTTTCCCTCTCCCTTTCTCCCTCATTCTGTCCCTCTCTGGTCAAATTAAAAATAAATAAGTAAAATAAAGTTAAATAAAAATAATTATTTTAAAAAAAGAAAGACACCAGATGAACATTCCATTCTGCATTGGCCATGAGTCCTGGACCTGGCAACTTGCTTTCTCACTTTCCTTCTCTCTCTGTCTCTGTCTGTTGAGTACACGTGTCCCACAGAAAAAAATTAAAAATAATAATAGTAATAAATAAAATTAAATAAATTTTTCTTTAAAAAAAAAGAAAAGAAAACCAATTTCTTGATAAAGCTCTTGAGCTCAGTATGATCTCCCTGAAAGGACACAGGTCTATGGGTAGCATCAGGCATCTCTATATAATGCCGTCAGAATGGAAGATGTTCAGAAGCTGGCCGCCTTCATAAAAACTGTTTTGGAGATGCATCAGCTATGAACACATCGTAACCAGGAAATACTGCGGCCTTGAGCAATGTACAAAATTTAAAGTTACTTGGGAAAGGTACGAAAATGTAAGAAATGTAGTACTTTTCTCAGATGAATATGCTCATTACAGATATTTTTTCCCTAAAGAACAACAGCAAAACTTACAGCTATGCAAAACTGATGGAACCGAATGGTGATCTTAATTCCGGCTTAATCTGGATCCTTTTAAAAGTCTTTCTGTTGTTGTTGTCAATGAATTCCAGCTTATTTTGTCTTGGCTTCTAGTTTTTCTGGCTAGATCTCAGTATTCGAACTTGCCTGTGGACATAATTATGCATGTTGCAATTAGGTAATTCTGGAGTCACTAGAATATACAGAATGGGGTGGGACGGTGTAGATGGGACCCTCCAGGTACTGATCTAGACAGGAGTAGGGTGTCGTAGGTTCCTCAGCGGTTAATTAAGCTCAGTGTTGACCATTTGATGAATGTTTAGGAGTTCCAGGCAGAAGGGAAAACTGTAGATCTTTCTTTATACTGTTATTTTCATGAAGAGGTAAAAGTGACATATGTATGTTTATATAGCAGGTCTGTTTTTAGCATATAGTTTATACCTGTACGCATTTATATTTCTGATAGTATGGCACTTAGTGATATTTGTAGAGGGTTGTAGAATTGGTTGAACCCTTGACCTTGTGCATTACAGCCTTACACATACGTTAACAGTTGTGGTCTCTCTCCCACCCACACACATACCACACTCTTTTAAGCTGCTCATAAAAAAGATCTACAAGTTCCATGATTCAGTTTTACTCCACTTTCAATAGATAGAAGAGAAGGTTGATTGGTTTGTTCTTTGTTTTTTAATTATGCCTTTAAACTAAAACTCTTAATGGCAAATATGCCATTAAACACAGTAATGAACTTAAAACATCAAGAGTAAAAGTTAACAAAAGCTAAACATTGCAGCCTAAACCAAACCTATACCAAAAATAAAGCTAACTCTCACTGGTTACATAAAACTTTCCTGACTGATTAAAACTTAAGAGTAGAAAACATGCATTTTAGAACCTTTAGTCATCAAGTTCAAAAAGTACCAGTGTCTATTTGAAATTATTTCTCTCCAAAGCCAAAGTGTAGTCAAAATTAAATTCAAATAACATAACACATTTAATGCTAAAAAATTCAATATTCATGAAGAGCTGGAGCTCTTCAGGCGTTCTCAGGCTGCAAAGGGCTGTTTCTCCGGGTCACGCAGAGCAGACATGACAGAGGCAAAGGATGTCACTAAGTTCAGGAGAGGGCAGGACTGTGGGCACCCAGCTCTGACCTCCCAGAAGCATGGGACAAAATGTGTTAGCAAAACTCAGACGTGTGAAGGTCACAGGCATCTCTTCTGCCAGCTACAGAGGTGGCAAACCACCCACCCTCACCCTAAAACTCCTTTCCCAGTAATTACAGCATACAAGGGAGAAAAAAATTAAAATACACTTCTCTACAGGGTAAGAATGTTTAAATATAAATGTAATCCCTACTTCAAAAATTGTGACTAGAAGAAACCGGCAGTTAGCGTAATGGCTATGTCGCTGGACTCCCACGTAGTCGATTGCGGTTCGAGTCCCGGACCCAGTGGCTTAAAACACGTCGGGTGCGTGTGTGTGTATGCCCAAGATCCTGAGAGGAGAATGGAGGAGAAGGGATTGCGGTGTGACCATCCCCCCTGGGGGGTGATTTCTCGCTTTCTGTCTCTGTATCTTTCTCTGTCTGTCTGGCGATCGCACGCGCCCTATAGCGAAAATCTCTCAAAAAAAAAATTGTGAATAGAGCCATCAGGTCATAACTAATTACATCTCAAAGATGCATCCAGGGAACCAGCAGTTAGCGTAATGGCTATGTCGCTGGACTCCCACGTAGTCGACCACTGTTCGCGTCCCGGATCCGGTGGCTTAAAACTCATGCCGGGCGCGTGTGCATGTGTGCCCAAGATCCTGAGAGGAGAATGGAGGAGAAGGGATTGCGGCGTGACCATCCCCCCTGGGGGGTGATTTCTCGCTTTCTGTCTCTATGTCTTTCTCTGTCTGTCTGGTGAGCGCACGTGCCCTATAGTGAAAATCTCTCAAAAAAAAAAAAAAAAATGCATCCAGAGTCAGTTTCTGGTGACTTATCATTAAATACATCTAGTTCAAAATATTAACTTTGTTTCCAAATATCTTAAACTAGTATGACTGCAGTGTATTATCTCCCAGTTATCAAGCACTGGAAGAAGAAAGAAAAAAAATAAAACACCAACCAGATGGTCAAGCAGCAGGCAAGAATCGTGGCCCTTTTACACAGCAGCATCTGAGTGGTTATTGAAAATTCCAGGAATAATTCTAAAAACAAGAAAACTCATGCATTTTAGTAAATATGTCATAATTTTCACAGTTGAAATTCCCTTAGACATTGCACTTAATTAATACGGGCATCCTGATTTTTCTTAATGTGATGCTGAATCAGGACTTGAACTAGCAGCCTTCTTTTTCTTCTTCTTACTGTGTTTCTTATGCTTCTTATTTCTTTTTTTTCCTGTTGCTTTTTCTCGTTCTTCATTGCTTTTCTTCTTCGCTCATACCTCCTCAATATAATCTTATTCTGTCATAGACTCAGAGGACAAAGGTTTATCTTCAGAATACATCTTACTTTTTTTTTTTGCTCAGTCCTTTAATGTCCTTATCGTTCTCAGTTGCATCCTTTGATTTCTTTCTCTTTTTTAAACTATCCTTACTGTCTGATTCAGTTTCTGATATGGAGCTTTCAGAAGATTTATGTGAATGGTTCTTCTTTTTCTTTCTCCTTTTTCCTTGTTTCTTGTCCTCATCTTTAGAATCTGAAGAACTGCTGGAAGAATCAGAGCTCGATGAAGAAGAGGATGAATACCTACCAGATTTCTTCTTTTCTTTTTTCTTTTTCCGTCTTTTTTTGGATGAGCTCTCACATCCACTTAGCAACTTCTCTCTATGTTTTTCTAGTTCTTTCTTCCAGTTCTCATTCATTTTTTTCTTCAAACTCAGCCAAAATCTTGGAGCCTTTCTTTTTCTTTTTTAGTTGCTCTTTCACTTCTTCCCAGGTAGGCCTAGGTCACTTTAAATAATCCTCGAATTAAAAGCAGAGTGTTAGAGTAGGTATGGTGACAAAATCTGATTATATGCTGTTTAAAAAAATTCACTTTCAATATAAAGACACAAGTTGAATGTAAATTCATTTACTGTTGATAGAAAAAAATATGCAAATAATATGCCTAGGAAGCCAAAGGGAGTATACCACTATCAGACAAAACTATTTCAAATAAATATATAATATATTGCCAAATATAAAGAAGAGTACTTCATAATGAAAAAGAGTTCACAGGGAGACATGACATTTAGATACTGTATGATCCCAGTAGCATTATTTTAAAACACATGAGGAAAATGGACAGAATTACTTTATAGAGAAGTAGATGATTCCATAAATGTGATCTCCCTCTCAGCTGTTGATAAGACAACTATAGGACAATAAAGCAAAGATTCAGATCTATCAATAAACCACACTTTATTGACATTAATAAAATGCACTCACACACCCATGGCAGAATACTATTGTTTTAAGTGCAAATGGTATATTTACCAGGCTAGACCATACTGCGGACCATAAAACAATGTTCAACAAATTTGAAGATATTTCAATCAGACACAATGTATTTTCTAGCCATAATGGAATTAAATTAGAAATCAAAACCAAGAAGATAATCAAAAAATATAAAATACTTGGGAATCAAACAACAAAATTCTAAATAATCTTTGGATCAAAGGTTACTAGACAATATTTAAAACTGTATGATAATTGGGATGAGCAGGTGGCATGGTGGTTAAGGCGCTGGACACTCCCACATGTTCGATCATGGTTCAAGTCCTGGACCTGGTGGCTTGCTTTCTCACTTTATCTCTTTGTCTCCCTGTCTGGCTCTCTGTAAAAGTTAAAAAATAAATGAATAAACAAATAAAATTAAATAAATAATTATTTTTTTAAAAAACTGTATGATAATTAAGTACAGCATAAAAATGTGTAGGACCAGCAGGTGGTATAGTAGTTAAGGTGCTGGACTCAAGCATGGCTGATCATGGTTCAAATCCCAGACTTGGTGACTTGAGAACCACACCTGGTGCATGCACCTCTGTGCCCAAAATCCCGGCAGGAGAATGGGGAAGGAATTCTAGTATGGCTATCCTCCCTGGGGGATGATTTCTCACTCTCTCTCTCTTTCTGTCTTTCTCTGTCTCCCTCAGGTTAGCCCATGTATGTTATGGCAAAAAAAAAAAGTGTAGAAAGTCTCAAATTACTATTAATTTCAGCCTCAAAACACTGAGATCCAAAGCAAGCACACAGGCAAAAGTAAATAGAAATATCATTGAAATAGAAAACCAAGACAATTCATGAACCCAAAGCTAGAATTTTTGTTCTTTGTTTTAAATTTTTGCTAAAGGGCTCATGCAGAGAAGGAGAGAAAGGGAAAGTGAGAAAACACCCCCTGCTCTCTCATGTGGGATGGCATGCCACAATCCTCTCTCCTCCATCCCTCCTTTTGGAATGTTGGGTATGCACGCACATGGGCCCAGCATGTTTTCAGACGATTAGGTCTGGGACTCAGATTGCACAGTCAGTCATGTGGGATCCAGCTGTCTTAACCATCATGTTACTGGATGGTCCCCAAAGTTAGTTTTTATTTTATAATCTCTACCTAGATAAAGAAAGAAAGGTGTCAAATGTTAAGAATGAAAAACAGACTGTCGGTACCATACTTTAGACATTAGTATGGTAATAAGGGACTGTTATGACTAACTTCATTATAATAAACTTGAAAACCTAAGTGAAACGAACATTTTTTTTGAGACATACAGTACCAACATTGATCAAGGAAGAAAGAAAAAACATGATCAACCCTGTATCACTTGTAGAAAAAAATATCTTTTTGTAATTGGAAACCTTCCCATAGAGGAGAATTCAGGTGTAGAAGGCATCATCAGTGAATTAAGTCAAACATATAATATAAAAATCAATATTAAATAAACTATTTTAGGAAAAAAAAGATGGAACAAGTCCCAACTCATTGTGTAGGGCCAGTTTTACCCTGATTCCAAAGCCAGATAAAGACATCACATGCAAAAGAAGAAACGAAAAATATCCCTAATGTGCATAGGCTCAAAACCTATATAAAAAGTTAGAAAGTAAAATTAAAAACTACAAAAAAAATGGAGTATATATCTTTACACATTTTATCATATCATGGGTATCAAGGTTGGTTTAACATTTGTAAAACCTAACATGCCAACTCACCAAATTCATATAATGAAAAAGAAATACACTTGTTCCTGAGGCTGGACAGCAGTACAATGGTAAACACAGAACTGTGAGGCTGGCCCATATGGGAATCATCCAGGGAGGCCTCCCTGAGTACACTGAGTGCTCAGGTCCATGACTGGGGTTGAGTGGGGCTGAGACTGGCTGATGGGGCTGACTGGCGCTGACTGGGGCTAACTGGAGCTGACTGGGCTGCCTGGGGTGGACTGGGGCTGACTGGGCTGACTGGGGCTGACTAGAGCGACTGGGGCTGGAATGGGGCTGACTGGGACTGGCTGGGGCTGACTGAACTGACTGGGGCTGAATGAGGCTGACTGGGGCTATCTGTGGCTCGGCTGGGGCTGACAGGGGATGATTGGGCTGGGCTGGGGCTGACGGGCTAATTGGGCTGAATGGGGCTGGACTGAGTTTGACTGGCCTGACTGTGGCTGAATGGGGTTGACTGGAACTTAAAGGGGCTGACTGGGCTGATCGGGGTTGACTGGGCTGACTAGTGCTTACTGGGGCTTACTGGGCTGACTGGTATTTGGCTGGGGCTGACTGAAGCTGACTGGGACTGACAGGGATTGGGCTGCAGCCCACTGGGGCATACTGGTGCTGACTAGGCTGACTTGGGCTGACTGGGGCTGGTCTAGGGCTGACTAGGGCTGACTGGGCTGTCTGGGGTGACTGGGCTGAATGGGCTGACTGGGGCTGATGGGACTGACTGGGGCTGGGCTGGGCCTTACTGGGTTGAAAGGAGCTGAATGGGAAGAACTGGCTTAACTGGGGCTGGTCTGGGCTGACTGGGCTGTCCAAAGCTGACTGGATTTGGGTTGGGCTGACTATTGCTGACTGGGCTGACTTGGGCTCACTGGGTTTGAATGGGCTGTTGGAGCTGTCTGGGGCTGATTGGGGCTGGGCATGGGCTGACTGGGATGACTGGGTGCAGACTGGAATGACTAGGCCGACAGGGGCTAACTGGGCTGACTGGGGCTAGGCTGTGCTGACTGGGCTGAATGGGGCTGACTTGGGCTGATGGGGGCTCATGTGGGCTGAATACAGCTGAGCTGGGGCTGACTGGGGCTGACTGGAGCTGACTAGGGCTGACGGGGCAGACTGGGGCTGACTCAGACTGAAAGGAACTGACTGGGCTGACTGGGCCTGACATGGGATGACTGGGCTAGACTGGGGTTGAGCTGAGACTGATGGTCCTGACTGTGGCTAAATGGGGCTGACTGGACTGACTGGGGCTTAGAGGGCCTGGACTAAGGCTGATTAGGGCTGACTGGAACTGACTGGGGCTGACTGGGGCTGACTTCCTGAGGCTTGCTTGGTTGAATGGGGCCGAGCTGGGGCTGACTGGGCTGTCTTGCACTGACTGGGCTGCCTGGGGCTATCTGGGACTGACAGGCTTATGGGGCTGACTGGAACTGACTGGAATAACTGGACTGTTGGGGCTCACTGTGCTGACTGGGACTGGACTGGGACTGACTGGGGCTGACTGGGGCTGACTGCTTCAGACGTACTGAGGCTGACTTGGCTGACTGGGGCCGAGTTGGAGCTGACTGGGTCTGGGCTAGGGCTGACTGGCCTGACTGGCTGAATGGGGCTGACTGTGGCTGAGAGGGCCTAGGCTAAGGCTGACTGGTCTGACTGGGGCTGACTTACTGGGGCTGACTTGGCTGATTGGGGCCAAACTGAGGCTGACTGGGGCTAGGCTGGGGCTGACTGACTGGGGCTGAGAAGGACTGGGCTGACAATGACTGGGGCTGACTGGGGCTGACTAGGGCTGACTAGGAACTGACTGAGACTAACTGGAATGACTTGGGTAAATGGAGCTGACTGGGGCTGACTGGGAGCTGACTGAGACTAACTGGAATGACTTGGGTAAGTGGAGCTGACTGGGGCTGACTAAGACTGACTGGGGCTGGGATGGGGCTGACTCAGCTGACTGGGATTACTAACACTGACTGGGCTGACTGAGGCTGGTCTCAAACTGACTGGGACAAACAGTGCTGACTGTGGTTACTGGGGCTGACTGTGGCTCACTGGGACTGACTGGGTGACTGGGGTTTATTGGGCTGACTAGGATTTGGCTGAGGCTGACTGAGGCTTGGCCTGTGCTGACTGGGCTGACTGTGGCTGACTGTGACTGACTAGGGGTGGGCTGGGGCTTACTGGTGCTGACTGGGCTGACTTGGACTGACTGGGGCTGTCTGGAATGACTGAACTGAATGAGCTGACTAAGCCTGACTGGGCTTACTGGGGTGACTGGTACTGAATGAATGACTGGGCTGACTGGGACTAGGCTGGGGCTGACTGGGCTGAATGGGGCTGACTGGGAAGACTGGCCTTACTGGGGTTGATTGTGGTTGACTGGGCTGGGCTTTGGCCTCCTGGAGCTGACTGGGACCTCCTGGGGCTGGTCTGTGTTGACTTGGGCTGACTGGGGCTGGGCTGAAGCTAACTGGGCCTTATGGGGTTTGATTGGGGCTGGGCTGGAGCTGACTGGGGCTGACTTTGCTGACTGGGGCTCACTGGGGCTGACTTCACTGACTGGGGCTGACTGGGGCTGATTTTGCTGACTGGGGCTGTCTGGGTTGACTGGGTATGACTGAGCTGACTGGGGCTGACTGGTGCTGACTGGGCCAATTGGGACGGGGCTGGGGCTGACTAGAGCTGACTTGGCTGACTGGGATTGGACTGGGGCTGACGGTTGCTGACTGGGCTGACTTGGGCTTATTGGGATGGGCTTGGACTTATTGGAACTGACTGGAGCTGGGCCAGAGCTGATTGGGGCTGACTGATAATGGGCTGGGGCTGACTGGGGCTGACTGGGGCTGACTGGGGGTAACTCTCCTGGCTGTGGCTGAATGGGGCTGACTGGGGCTGAGAGAGCCTGGTCTAAGGCTGAGTGGGGCTGACTGTGCTGACTGGGGCTTACTGGGGATGACTGACTGGGGCTTACTGGTCTGACTGGGGCTGAGTTGAGGCTGACTGGGGCTGACTGGTCTGGCTATGGCTGAATAGGACTGACTGTGGCTGAGAGGGGCGTGGCTGAGGATGACTGGGGCTGACTGGGCTGACTAGGGCTGGGATGGTGCTGGGATGGGTCTGACTGAGGCAAATTGGGGCTGGAACTGACTGGGCTGACAGAGGATGACTGGGCTAACTGGGGGCTGATTGTCCTGACTGTGGCTGAATGGAGCTGATTGTGCTGACTGGGGCTGACTGGACTGACTGGGTCTGACTGGGGCTAAAAGGGCTGAAGGGCTGACTGGGGCTGACTGGGACTGATTGGAATGACTAGTCTGGACTGGGGTTGGACTGGGGCTGTCTTGGGCTGATCGGGACTAGGGATGGACTTACTGAGCTGACTGATGATGACTGGGGAAGACTGGGCCTGGGCCACTGCTGACTTGGGCTGATTGGAATTGAGCTGGGCTGGCTGTTGCTGACTGAGCTTCCTGGAGCTCTCTTGGGCAGAATGGGGCTGGGTATGGGCTGACAGGGCTGACTGGGGCTGACTAAGCTGACTGGGATGACTGGCAGTATTATGGCTTACTGTACTGACTGGGTCTGACTTGGGCAGTTTGGATAGGGCTGGGCTGACTGGGGCTGATTGAGGATGAGCTGGGACTGACTGTTGCTGACTGTGCTGACTGGGATGTCTGGGCTGTCTGGGGCTGTCTTGGGCTGATTGGGGCTGGGCATGGACTGACTGGGCTGACTAGGGCAGACTAGGCTGACTGGGTCTGAGTGGGATGACTGGGACTAACTGGGACTCATTGTGCTGAGCTGGAGCTGACTGGGGCTAAGCTGGGACTGACTGGGCTGAACTAGGGCTAACTGGGTCTGACTGGGATTGACTGGGTCTGACTGGGGCTGACTAGGCAGACTAGGGCTGACTGGGATTGGGCTGGGGCTAGTGCTGAATTGGCTGACTTGGGCTGACTGGGGGTGACCTGACTGCGTGAAGCTGTCTGGGGCTAATTTGGGCTGGGCGTGGGCTGACTGGGTTCACTAGGACTGACTTAGGCTGACAAGGACTGGGCTGGACTGAGGTTAAACTGAGCTGATTAGGGCTAAGCTGGGCTAATTGGAGAAGGCTAGGCTGGGGCTGACTAGGACTGTCCTGGGCTGAATGGGGCTAGTGTGTGCTGACTGGGCTGATTGGGGCTGACTGAGACTGCAGGGGCTGACTGGGGATGGGCTGAGGCTGACTGTTGCTTACTGGGCTGAATGGGCTGCCTGGGGCTGTCTTGGTCTGAATGGGGCTGGGCGTGGGCTGGCTGGGCTGACTGGGGTTGGTCTGGGCTGACTAGGGCTGACTGGGGCTGGGCTGAAGCTAACTGGGGCTGACCAGGGCTGACTGAGGCTGACTGGGGCTGACTGGGGAAGACTGGGCTGACTGCAGCTGGGCTAGGATTGACTGGGGCTGACTGGGCTGAATGGGGCTGACTGAGACTGCGGGGGCTGACTGGGGATGGGCTGAGGCTGACTGTTGCTTACTGGGCTGACTGGGCTGCTTGGGGCTGTCTTGGGCTGATTGTGGCCTAGCATGGGCTAACTGGAGCTGACTGGCACTGCAAGGGCCAACTGAGGCTGGTCTGAGCTGACTGGGATTGATCTGCGCTGACTAGGGCTGGGCTAAAGCTAACTGAGACTGACGGGGGCTTACTGGGACTGAGCTGGGGCTGACTGGGGCTGTCTGTTCTGACATGGGCTGGTCTGGAGATTCCTTGGGCTGACTTTGCTGACTGGGGCTGACTGAGGCTGAGCTGTGACTGACTGGGACTAACTGGGCTGGGCTGGGGCTGACAAGGGCTGACTGGGATTGGGCTGGGACTCACTGTTGCTGACTGGGCTGACTTGGGCTGACTTGGTTTTCTAGGGATGTCTGGGGCTGATTGGGGCTGGGCATGGGCTCACTGGGCTGAATGAGGCTGACTGGGACTGACTGGGGCTCACTAGGGCTGGGCTGGGCTGACTGGGTCTAACTGGGCTGACTGGTGCTGCTCTGCGGCAGACTGGGGCTGACTGGTGAAGACTGGGCTGACTGGAGCTGGGCTGGGGCTGACTGGGGCTAACTAGGTTCAACTAGGGCTGACTGATACTGGGCTGGGCTGACTGGGGATGGGTGGGAGCTGAATGTTGCTGACTGGGCTATCTGGGGCTGGTGGGGCTAGATGTGGGCTGACTGGGCTGATTGAGGCTGGACATGGGCTGACTAGGCTGACTGGGCTCACTGGGGCTCACTGGGCTGACAGGCTGGGCTGGGCACTGGCGCTGGGCTTGGGCTGACTGGGTCTGATTTTGTTGACTGGCGCTGACTGGGGCTCAGCTGTGGCTGACTTTGTTGACTGGCACTGACTGTGGCTGGGCCAGAGCTGACTGAGGCTGACTGATCTGACTGGGCTGACTGGGGCTGACTGTGATTGGGCTGGTCTGACTAGGATGACTGGGGGTGGAGTGGGGCTTACTGGGCTGAAATGGGAAGACTGGGCTGCCTGGGGATGTCTTGGGCTGATTGGGGCTGGGTTTGGGTGGACTGAGGCTGACTGGGGCTGATGGGGACTAAGTGGGGCTGACTGGGGCTGTCTTGAGCTGACGGCAGTGACTGCAGATGGGCTGGGACTGATTGGGGCTGACTCAGCAGCCTGGAGGTGTCTGGGACTGACTGGGGCTTGGCGGGAGCTGACTGGGCTTACTGAGGCTTACTGTGGTTGACTTGGGCTGATTGGGCTGACTTGGGCCAAATGGGCACACTGGGACTGACTGGGGCTGACTGGGACTGACTGGAATGACTGGGCTGACTGGGACTGATGGTGTTGACTAGGCCTGGACTGGGGCTGTCTCAGGCTGGGCTAGGGGTCACTAGGGCTGACTGGGACTGACTGGGCTGAATGGGATTGGGGTGGGGCTGACTGGGGTGACTGCGGCTGATTGGGACTGACTGGGGCTGACTGGTTTGACTCAGGCTAGGATGGGCTGACTAGGACTGGGCCAGAGTAGACTGGGCTCAGCTAGAGCTGACTGGGACTGACTGGGGCTGACTAGGGCTGGATGGGGGCTGACTATGGCTGACTGTGGCTGACTATGGCTGACTGGGGCTGACTGAGGTTGACTGGGGCTGACTAAACTGACTGGGGCTGGGCCAGAGCAGACTGGGGTTCTGCTAGAACTGAATGGGGTTGACTGGGGCTGGGCTGCAGCTGACTGGGGCTGACTGGGCTGACTGGGGCTAAGTGAGCTAAGTGGGGCTGACTGGGCTGACTTGAGTGTGTTGGGGTAACTAGGGCTGAATGGTGCTGACTGGGCTAAATGGGGATGACTGGTGCTGAATGGGGCTGACTGGGCTGACTGGGTAAAACTGGTACTGACTGGGCTCAGTGGGGTTGGGCTAGGGCTGACTGGGGCTGATTGGTGCTGACTGGGGCTGACTGGGCTAGTGGGATTAGGCTTAGACTGACTGGGTTGACTGGGGCTGGCCTTGGGCTGACTGGAGCAGACTATGGCTGACTTTGGTGAGCTGGGGCTGACTGGGGCTGAGTTGGGGCTTACTGAGCTGACTGGACTGAAAGGAGATTTCTTGCACTGAGTGGGGCTGAGTGGGGCTGACTAGGGACTGAGTGGGACAAAGTGGGACTAACTGGGCTAACTTGCATTGGCCTGGGGCTGACTGGGCTGACTGGGGCTGCCTGAGCTGACTGTGAGTCACTGGGGCTGGGCTTGGGCAGGCTGGGGCTGATTGCGATGGACTGGGTTGACTAGGGCTGAATGAAGCTGGGCTTGTTCTGATTGGGGCTGGCTGGGCTGAATGGGCTGACTGGGCTCACTAGGCTGACTAGGCTGAATTGGGCTTCCTGGGGCCTACTTGGGTGAGCTGGGGCTGATTAGGGCTGACTGGAGCTGGACTGGGACTGACAGGCTGATTGGACCGACCAGGCTGACTGAGGCTGCGCTAGATCTGACTGGTACTGACTGGGCTGACTGGGCTGACTGGGGCTAATTGGTTTGGGCTTGGGCTGGACTGGGACTGACTGGGGCAGACTGGTGTTGACTGGGATGACTAGGGCTGGGCTGGGGCTTTCTGGGCTGACTGGGGCTGACTGATGCTGACTGGGGCTCACTGGGACTGACTGGGACTGAATGGGGCTGACTGGCCTGACAGGAGGCGACTGGAGCTTGGCTGGGGTTGACTGGGTCTACCTGGGGCTGACTGGGCTGACTGGGGCTGAATGGGCCTGACGCAGGTTGTGCTGGATTCCAACTTGGGACCGTCCTGAGATGCTGTACCTTTGACTCCCTCTCTCTGAATTTCTCGTCTTTTTTTTTTTTTTCTTAAGAATTATTTTATTTAAATTTATTTATTTAATTAATATTTATTTATTTAATTTATTTATTTTGGAGAGGTTTTTGCTATAGGACGTGTGCGCTTGCCAGAAAGACAGAGACAGAGAGACAGAAAGCGAGAAATCACCCCTCAGGGGGGATGGCCATACCACAATCCCTTCTCCTCCATTCTCCTTCTGGGATCTTGGGCACGCATGCACATGTGCCCAGCATGAGTTTAAGCCTCCGGGTCCGGGACTCGAACCACGGTTGGCTACATAGGAGTTCAGCAACATAGTCATTACGCTAACTGCTGGCCCCTATTTTATTATTTATTTATTTTAATTTGATCAAAATGGGACAGAGTGGGGATGGAGGGAGGGAGAAAGCAAGCCACCAGGCTGGGACTCGAAGTGTGGTTAGTCACGTGGGAGTCCACCACCCTCAACCACCGTGCCACCTGCCAGCCCCATAAATAAACTTTTAAAAAGTTATATGTTCATTACAGGAGATGTAAAAAAGGAATTTGACAAAATTCATCATTATTTTATGATAAAGTCTCTAGCAAAACAGGAATAGGAGGGAACATTATCAATGTGGTTAAGGACAGTAAGGAAAAGCCTCCTGCCACTCAGTGAGGAAAGACTCGATGCTTTCTCCCTACGATCAGCAACAGAGCAAAGATGTCTGTCCTCACCATTTTCTTTTTTAATTTGGAGAGGTTTTTGCTATAGGGTGCATGCATTCGCCAGACAGACAGAGAGAGACAGAGAGACAGAAAGTGAGACATCACCCCCCTGGGGGGATGGCCACGCTGCAATCCCTTCTCCTCTGTTCTCCTCTCAGGATCTCGGGCACACATGCACACGCGTCCAGTGTGAGGTTTTTTTTTTTTTTCTTTTTTTTTTTTAATTTATTTATTTGCATTCATTCTCTGAACATCATTACAGCATACAAAATGAGATTTTCCATCCAAATTACACTATATATTGTCTCAATCAAGCACATCAACAAACATGTTATTGTCAGCAAATGATCTTCCATTTCTTGTCTTCTGTATGTTTTGCTTTTTTCCCCCCATCCTAGATTCTCTATCTCTTACCCTCTGCCATCTCCCACTCTCCTCCCACAGTCTCTGGTATCTATGTTTGCTTTCTATACTGTTTTCTCCTCACATTTTATTGTAACGCCAAAGACCCTAATCAATCCAAATACTCTCATAGCAAACACAGGTGATACCCACATTTCCATGAACACAAGTCTTACTTTACGCATCCTATAAAGTAGCACCTAGCTGTGGCTACATATCCTACTGCAGTCATTGAATAGATATATATTTTTTTTTCTGAAACTTTTTTTTTTGTAACTCAATTTACATTCCTTCCCTAAGCTTCATCACAGCATACAAAATGCAATCTCCCATCCAGTACACACTGCATAGTGATACAATCATGCACATTACAAAAAATTTTCCATTACTAGTTCCTAGAATTACTTCCACCCCTCTTTCTGACCCTCTGTCCCTTCCCACCCTCCTCTCACACCACCTCCGGTGTCTACAATTGTCCTTCATTCCCTTCCCACCCACGTTGCATTGATCACACAATTTCCTACATAATCTAACTACTTTCAATGGTGAGTTCACTCATTACTACTAAGAAAACCAGTTTTAACTTAACTCAAAGAAATGCCAAGGAACTTTGCTTAAAGCCAGGAAACAAGTTAGGATTCTGTTCAAATGGAAGGTGCATGAACCTATCAGTCTCATGTACTTTTATCTTCTGTTCTGGTTCAATTTTCCTGATTAAATTCTGGGATATAATATTCAACTCCAGACTTGTCCCTATGATTAAGTTGGCCACTTTCATAGTTTTTTGACTCTTATTTCCGTGTGTCTGTGTTTAATTTTCTTGATACAGCACACCCTTGAGAACTTCTTGGAGATCTGGTCTGGTGCTGGTAAATTCTTTCAGGTTTTGTTTATCTGAGAATGTTCTTGTCTTTTCTCCCCACCTGAAAGATAATCTTGCCGGGTACAGTATTCTTGGCTGAAATTGCTTCTCTCGTAACACTTTGAATATATTTTCCCATTCTCTCCTCGCTCGCATTGTTTCCGATGAGAGATCTGCTGTTAGCCTGATGGGATGTCCTTTGTAGGTAACTTGATGTTTCTCTCTTGCCAATCTTAGTATCTTGTCTTTGTCTGCGGTTTTGGTCAACCTGGCTATAATGTGTCTTGGAGAAGATCTTCTTGGGTTGATTCTATTTGGGGTCCTTTGTATTTCCTGGGACTGGATCTTCAAATGCCTCTCTAGGTTTGGAAAGTTTTCTTGCAGGATTTCATGGAATAGATTATCAATGCCCTTATGGGTCTCTTCACCTTCTGGAATGCCAATTATCCGGATATTTGGACGTTTGATGGTATCCAGTACTTCTCGCATATCATTCTCAAATTTTTGTGCCATTTTCTCAGTCTTCGTGGTGGACTTCTCTAAGCCAGCCATTTTCTCTTCTACATCTGAGATTCTATTTTCTGAATGATATAGTCTGCTTTTAATACTTTCAAGGGAGATTTTGACTTCTTGTATTATAGACTTGATCTCTAGCAGTTCCGTTTGAGTCTTTTGTAAAGTGTGTAATTCCTCTTTTAGATCTTGCAAGAATTTCCTCATCTCCTGGAACTCGGCAACTTCTTTCTCCTTTCTCTTTAGCAGTTCATTATCTCTCTTTTCTTCCATCTCTGTTAGCTTCGACATTACGAATGTTCTAAATTCCTTATCAGACATTTCCATGACTTTCACCGAACTGCTTGTGGATGAAGGAGAGTTACTCTTTTCCATTGGAGGAGAGGTATTTTCTCGTTTTCCCATATTTCTCGTGATCCGACGGTGATTTCTTGTCATCTGATGAATGGCGTGTTTCTTTCAAATTCTTGAAGTTAAGCCTCAATGTTCAGGAGCAAGCAGACAGAGGTGTTCTAGAATCGGATTGCCGTTCTGTTGTGATCGCACACTAGCTTTGCTTGCTGGAGGCTGAATTATGAGTAGAAAATCTTCATTTCTCCTGTGCCCTGAAATATCTAGTTCCCAGTATCCATGTGGAATCTTCTCAGAGAATGGCTCAACTCTCCTGCCACACTAGCTTTGCTTGCTGGAGGCTGAATTATGAGTAGAAAATCTTCATTTCTCCTGTGCCCTGAAATATCTAGTTCCCAGTATCCATGTGGAATCTTCTCAGAGAATGGCTCAACTCTCCTGCTTTGCTTGCTGGAGGCTGAATTATGAGTAGAAAATCTTCATTTCTCCTGTGCCCTGAAATATCTAGTTCCCAGTATCCATGTGGAATCTTCTCAGAGAATGGCTCAACTCTCCTGCTTTGCTTGCTGGAGGCTGAATTATGAGTAGAAAATCTTCATTTCTCCTGTGCCCTGAAATATCTAGTTCCCAGTATCCATGTGGAATCTTCTCAGAGAATCCAGTGTGAGTTTTAAGCCACCAGGTCCGGGACTCAAACTGCGGTCGACTCCATGGAAGTCCAGCGACATAGCCATTACGCTAACTGCTGGTCCCACCTCACCATTTTTCATTGAATTTTGTCCTCGGTATCCTAACCAGTGTAAAAGGCGAGAAAAGTAATAAAAACATATAAAAAGAAAATCAAGATTCTCTGAGAAGATTCCACATGGAAACTGGGAACTAGATATTTCAGGGCACAGGAGAAATGAAGATTTTCTACTCATAATTCAGCCTCCAGCAAGCAAAGCTAGTGTGCGATCACAACAGAACGGCAATCCGATTCTAGAACACCTCTGTCTGCTTGCTCCTGAACATTGAGGCTTAACTTCAAGAATTTGAAAGAAACACGCCATTCATCAGATGACAAGAAATCACCGTCGGATCACGAGAAATATGGGAAAACGAGAAAATACCTCTCCTCCAATGGAAAAGAGTAACTCTCCTTCATCCACAAGCAGTTCGGTGAAAGTCATGGAAATGTCTGATAAGGAATTTAGAACATTCGTAATGTCGAAGCTAACAGAGATGGAAGAAAAGAGAGATAATGAACTGCTAAAGAGAAAGGAGAAAGAAGTTGCCGAGTTCCAGGAGATGAGGAAATTCTTGCAAGATCTAAAAGAGGAATTACACACTTTACAAAAGACTCAAACGGAACTGCTAGAGATCAAGTCTATAATACAAGAAGTCAAAATCTCCCTTGAAAGTATTAAAAGCAGACTATATCATTCAGAAAATAGAATCTCAGATGTAGAAGAGAAAATGGCTGGCTTAGAGAAGTCCACCACGAAGACTGAGAAAATGGCACAAAAATTTGAGAATGATATGCGAGAAGTACTGGATACCATCAAACGTCCAAATATCCGGATAATTGGCATTCCAGAAGGTGAAGAGACCCATAAGGGCATTGATAATCTATTCCATGAAATCCTGCAAGAAAACTTTCCAAACCTAGAGAGGCATTTGAAGATCCAGTCCCAGGAAATACAAAGGACCCCAAATAGAATCAACCCAAGAAGATCTTCTCCAAGACACATTATAGCCAGGTTGACCAAAACCGCAGACAAAGACAAGATACTAAGATTGGCAAGAGAGAAACATCAAGTTACCTACAAAGGACATCCCATCAGGCTAACAGCAGATCTCTCATCGGAAACAATGCGAGCGAGGAGAGAATGGGAAAATATATTCAAAGTGTTACGAGAGAAGCAATTTCAGCCAAGAATACTGTACCCGGCAAGATTATCTTTCAGGTGGGGAGAAAAGACAAGAACATTCTCAGATAAACAAAACCTGAAAGAATTTACCAGCACCAGACCAGATCTCCAAGAAGTTCTCAAGGGTGTGCTGTATCAAGAAAATTAAACACAGACACACGGAAATAAGAGTCAAAAAACTATGAAAGTGGCCAACTTAATCATAGGGACAAGTCTGGAGTTGAATATTATATCCCAGAATTTAATCAGGAAAATTGAACCAGAACAGAAGATAAAAGTACATGAGACTGATAGGTTCATGCACCTTCCATTTGAACAGAATCCTAACTTGTTTCCTGGCTTTAAGCAAAGTTCCTTGGCATTTCTTTGAGTTAAGTTAAAACTGGTTTTCTTAGTAGTAATGAGTGAACTCACCATTGAAAGTAGTTAGATTATGTAGGAAATTGTGTGATCAATGCAACGTGGGTGGGAAGGGAATGAAGGACAATTGTAGACACCGGAGGTGGTGTGAGAGGAGGGTGGGAAGGGACAGAGGGTCAGAAAGAGGGGTGGAAGTAATTCTAGGAACTAGTAATGGAAAATTTTTTGTAATGTGCATGATTGTATCACTATGCAGTGTGTACTGGATGGGAGATTGCATTTTGTATGCTGTGATGAAGCTTAGGGAAGGAATGTAAATTGAGTTACAAAAAAAAAAGTTTCAGAAAAAAAAATATATATCTATTCAATGACTGCAGTAGGATATGTAGCCACAGCTAGGTGCTACTTTATAGGATGCGTAAAGTAAGACTTGTGTTCATGGAAATGTGGGTATCACCTGTGTTTGCTATGAGAGTATTTGGATTGATTAGGGTCTTTGGCGTTACAATAAAATGTGAGGAGAAAACAGTATAGAAAGCAAACATAGATACCAGAGACTGTGGGAGGAGAGTGGGAGATGGCAGAGGGTAAGAGATAGAGAATCTAGGATGGGGGGAAAAAAGCAAAACATACAGAAGACAAGAAATGGAAGATCATTTGCTGACAATAACATGTTTGTTGATGTGCTTGATTGAGACAATATATAGTGTAATTTGGATGGAAAATCTCATTTTGTATGCTGTAATGATGTTCAGAGAATGAATGCAAATAAATAAATTAAAAAAAAAAAAAGAAAATCAACAATAAAAATGTCCTAATTTGCAGGAAGCATGATCATGTATATAGAAAACCCTCAGGAACTACCAAAAGTTACTATAATTAATAAATCAATTTAGCGGGAACC
The DNA here is from genome assembly GCA_026018925.1 of Tupaia tana. Taxonomy (NCBI): domain Eukaryota; kingdom Metazoa; phylum Chordata; class Mammalia; order Scandentia; family Tupaiidae; genus Tupaia; species Tupaia tana. Next base: position 134,981,491 of record JAKSZU010000002.1, on the reverse strand, counting down.
AGTAGTTAGCGTAATGGCTATGTTGCTGGACTCCCACGTAGTCGACCGCGGTTCGTGTCCTGGACCCGGTGGCTTAAAACTCACGCTGGGCGTGTGTGCGTGTGTGCCCAAGATCCCGAGAGGAGAATGGAAGAGAAGGAATGTGGCGTGACCATCCCCCCTGGGGGGTGATTTCTCGCTTTCTGTCTCTATGTCTCTCTCTGTCTATCTGGTGTGCACACGTGCCCTATAGCGTAAACCTCTCCAAAAAAAAAAAATCAATCAATCAATCAATCAATCAATTTAGCAAGGCCATGATACAAGGCTACTCTGTCAAAGAAACTGTGCCTATGTCTATATATTAGTAAGAATTAGAAAATGGCAATTTTATCATCTCCATTTATAGTAACAGCAAAAATACTCAACTATATGCAAAGCAATATCCTAGACAGGATCCTCACACACTCCCACATGGCCAACCACAGTTCAAATCCCAGCCCTGGCACCTTGAAAACAACACTTGGCCTATGTGTGCGTGCCCCAAATCCTGATGGATGGAGAGATGAAGAACAGATTGTGGTCTGACCATACCCCATTATGGGCTGTTTTCTCCCTCTCTGTCTCTCAGTCTCTCTCCAGCCAGCACACACTCTCTTCGGCCATAAAAATGAAATAAATAAGTAAACTATATAATTTAGTCAATTATAGCATAATAATGATAATTTCATAGTTATAAGAAATATACAATGGACACCTAAATACCAACATTAGAGAAAATTGGTCAAAAGTTAATGTCCACTCAGGACCAGCAGTTAGCGTAAAGGCTATGTCGCTGGACTCCCACGTAGTCGACCGCGGTTCGTGTCCTGGACCCGGTGGCTTAAAACTCACGCTGGGCATGTGTGCATGCGTGCCCAAGATCCCGAGAGGAGAATGGAAGAGAAGGGATGTGGCATGACCATCCCCCCTGGGGGGGTAATTTCTCGCTTTCTGTCTCTCTGTCTCTCTCTGTCTGTCTGGTGAGCGCATGTGCCCTATAGCAAAAACCTCTCAAAAGAAAAAAAAAGTTAATGGCCACTCAATATTATCTTTTCAACATTATCTTTTGTTGTAAGATTATTCAAAATATTAAATTTTATTTGAAAATAACAAAAGAATCCTCACTCATAAATTATATTTTAAAATGGAAGTCTTTGCTCTCAAAACTGCAAACATCACAAAGAGAGATAACAGAAGACATGAAGGATGAAGGGATGGACCATGCTTATTTTTGAGATGTAAATTCTTCCCAAATTCCTTGATAGATTTGATGGAATTCAAATAACATATTTATAGGTTTATTTAGTTAGTTAGTTAGTTTTGGAGAGGTTTTTGGTGTAGGGCGCATGCACTCACCAGAAAGAGAGAGAGATAGAGAGACAGAAAGCAAGAAATCACCCCCCAGGGGGGATGGCCACACTGCAATCTCTTCTCCTCCATTCTTCTCTTGCAATATTGGGCACGCACGCACACCCACTCAGCATGAGTTTAAGCCACCAAATCTGACTACGTAACACTTAGCCATTATGCCATTTGCTGGTTCCAATGGGTTTATTTTAATTGATGTGTCCATTTTAAAAATAGTAGGGAAAGACATAGACCTATTATTAAGAGAATCACTACCCAATTTTGAATAACGAGAACAAATTCAGAAGACTGATTTTATTCCAAGATCTACTATGAAACTATTGAGTCCAATTATGGGATTAAACAGATATTATCAATTGGATTTTGACAAAGTTGCCAAGATAATTAAATGTAGAAAAGATGGGGTTTTTGACACATGTAACTGAGCACCTGGGTATCCATATTGTGTGAATGAGAAAGGAAGTTTAAGGTTTACACTACATCATACCCAAGGGTTAAATAAACATAGATTTAAATATAAGAGGTAAAAGTGTTAAATACCTTTTTTAAATCATAGAAAAACACTTTATGAAATTGGGTTAGTAACAAAAATATGGCTACATAAAATATAAAATGAAAAGCAAATAATACAAAGTGAAAAGTTATGAATGGATTTAATTAAGATTAAAACTTACTTTTTTATAGAGATTTTTCCTATAGGACGGGTGTGCTCACCACACAGACAGAGAGATAGAAAGTGACAAATCACCCCCTGGAGGGATGGCCACACCGCAATCCCTTCTCCTTCATTCTCCTTTTGGGATGATGGACACACACGTACATGTGCCTGGTGTGAGTTTTAAGTTGTTGGGTCCAGGACTCGAACCATGGTCAATAATGTGAGAGTACAGTGACTTAACCATTATGTCATCTGCTGATTCTATAAAATGTACTTTACAAAAATAATTAATTTTATTTACTCATTCACTTATTTTAATTTGACCAGAGAGAGATACACACAGAAAGAGAGAGGGGCAACGTAAGAAAGCAAGCCACCATGTCTGGGACTTGAACTGTAGTCAGCCATGTGGGAGTGTCTAGAGCCTTAACTACCATGCCACCTGCTGGTCTCAAAACATACTTTTTAATAAATATGGTTAAGGAAAAAAACACAAACTGCAGAATGGAGAAAAACTTGCAAAATACGTAGTCAACACAGAGCTAATGTCCAGAATATATATAAAAAATGTTTACAACTCAATAATGAGACAAGCAACCCTTATTGCCTGCACAAAAGATCTGAAAACAATTCACAAAAGAAGATATGCAAGTCACTAATAATTGTACGGAAAGAAGCTCAACATCATGAGTCATCGGTAAAATACAGATTAAAACCACAAGGATATCAGGGCCAGCAGGTGGTATGGTGGTTAAGGTGCTGGACTTTCATGGGTTGACTGCAGTTTGAACCCTGGACCAGAAGCTTGAAACTCATGCCATGTGTATGTGAGTGCATGCCCCAAATCCGGAGAGGATAGAAGAGAAGGGATTGCAGCATGGACATCCTCCCAGGACGGGGGGTGGGGAGGGTGGGGGTGGGTATTTCTCACTTTCTGTCTCTGTCTCTGTCTCTATCTCTTCAGCAAGTACAGATGTCCTATAGCAAAAATCTTTCAAAAAAATAAATGAATAAATAAATAATTTTTAAAACACAATGACACCACCACAAACCAACTAGAATGTAGAACGCGTAACATTAAAACGACTTGTGACAATACTACATATTGACAGTATATAAACAATTAGAAATCATCACAGTGTTGGTAGAAATTTGAAACTATTACAACTAACTTATAAACCAGTACCACAGTACCTTATATAATGAGACATACATCTAATTTATGACTCAATAATCCTATATTTAGGCATTTATCTAAAACAAACAAAAGCAAGTCTACACAGACTTATACTTAAATGTTCTTATTGGCTTATTATTATTATTATTGCCAGAAGCATCTGCCAGAGAGAGAGGGAGTTGGGGAAGGGTGATTGAGATGGGAGGAGGACAGTATCCCCAAAGGTTGTAGATTCCCACCACAATCCTTTCATTGCTGTTAGGTTGTTGGAAAAGTCAAGATGCATTTTTGCAAAAAATGGTGCTAGTCCATTTTTGGAAGTGCTAGAGTCAATTGCATCCATGTTATTGCTATGTCATTTGACACCTGACAGTTCTGACATCATTCAAAAAAATTAAGCAATTTGGTTGAGTTTTGGAGATTTTACAACAAGCTGAATATCTAAGACCAAACTCTGCATTTTCGCCACATTTTACTGTTTTACTTCTTGAAAGGGAAAAACACACATCAAGGTTGTGAAAAGTCTCGTACAGTTTTCGGTGACAATGGTCTACAAGAGCATCAGTGCCAACCATAGCTTACAGAATTTTGTGCTGAAGATTTTGATCTCAATGACACTCCTCGATCAGGGAGACCCACCAAAGTTGATAACAAAAAATAAAGACCTTGATCAAGTCAAACCCACATTACACGACCTGAGAGATTGCAGAAGTATTGAACATCCATCATTCAAGAGTTCATGACCACCTGAAGAAGCTGGGATATCTAAGCAAGTACAACATTTAGGTTCCTCATGAACTCAAAGAAGTTCATTTGATAGCATTATTAACTGAGGAAAACGATTCTTTTTTTAAAAGCAACTGATAACTGGTGGTAAGTCGATTGTTTACAATACTGTGGTGTGCAAATGGTCTTGGTCCTGAAGTGATGATTCACCTCAAACAGCATCAAAAGCATTGGGAACCAGCAGTTAGCGAAATGGCTATGTCGCTGGACTCCCACGTAGTCGGCCGTGGTTCGCGTTCCTGGACCCGATGGCTTAGAACTCATGCTGGGCGCATGTGTGTGCATGCCCAAGATCCCAAGAGGAGAATGGAGGAGAAGGGATTGTGCCGTGACCATCCCCCCATGGGGTGATTTCTCGCTTTCTGTCTCTAATGTCTCTCTCTGTCTGGCGAGCGCACGTGCCCTATAGTGAAAATCTCTCCAAAAAAAAAAAAAAAAGGAAAGAAGAAACTAAAAGCATTCATTTGTCAGAGGAAGGTTATGAACTCAGAGTGGTGAGATTTTAAAGGTGTCATGTTTTTTGAACTCCTACCAAGAAATCGAACAATCAGTTTGAATGTGTGCTGTCAGCAGTTGGATACTTTGAACAAATCCATCATCCAGAAAGGTCCAGAGTTCATTAATCATAAAGGAGTCGGGATTCATCAGGAAAAACACACACACACACACACACACACACACACACACAAAACCACACACAAGTTTGATCACCTGACAAAAATTTTTGGAGGTTGGAATTTCCCAGCAAGGGAAATTGAGGCTGGGGCACCACTGCCCCCAGCCCACTTCCAGGCTCCCAAGACTAGGACCCCACCTTCTTTAAAGGTAGGCAGGGCTTCATTTTAAATTTCTTTTTCTTCTTTGCTATTTCTTCTTGTCTTGCTAATTCTTTCCTCCTCCTTGTCCCACAGACCAGACAGGTCCTTGCCCTGCCCATTCATTCCATCTAGAGCCCACTGGTGAAATCGCGTGGTGCATGACTTTTTCTTTAATCTCCTCTGTACTCTTTTCTTTCCTCTTACATTATCCTCTCTTCCTCATCCTCCACTCTTCCAGAGGGGTTAGACAGATCTAGAATCCCAGTTCTGAACTTCCCTAGTATTGGAAGGTTCCTGGGATCCTCCTCTGTACTGAACCACCTGTGAATATGTAAACAGTACTCTTTAGATACTTGAATAGAGTACCCCTCTTGAGACTACATTACTAAAAACAACAGAAGAGGTACTTCTGCACACATCAATTCACAGCAAAAGGGAAACAAACACACTTGCTCCTAGTTGAAGAAACGTTCTCCTAAGAGATATTAAAAAGTGAATACATCTTCTAATGGCTAGAAGTAGAAGAGCCTCAGGTCTGAACAAGTCAGGAAATGTGTCTCCATCAAAGGAACAGAGTAACTCCCCTCCATCTCTCCTAAACTCTGAGGATGTCACCAAAATGTCAGAGAAAGAATTTAGATCCTTCATGATGAACAAATTCTATGAGTTGGAACAGAAAAGAGACAACGAACTTCAGGAGATTAAGAAGTCCTTCCACGATATGAAAGAAGAAATGGACACTCTGAGAAAGAATCAGATGGAGCTATTAGAGATGAAGTCTGTAATACAGGAAATCAAAAACTCTCTTGAAAGTATTAAAAGTCGATTAGACCATGCAGAAGATCGAATCTCTGATGTAGAAGATAAAACCTCTGACCTAGAAAAAACCACCAAGAAGATAGAGAAAATAACTAAAAGCACGAGGATAATATAAAAATTCTTGGAGGTTGGATGGGATGTGCTGTCACACCCACCACACTCATCTGACCTTGCACCATAAAACTTCCCCTTGTTTCGTTCTCTTCAAAACTCCTTGGTGGCATAATATTCAGTTCACATGAGGCTGTCAATCAGCATCTTGCCCCAAAAAGGCAGGTCCTTCTGTGAAAGAGGAATTATGAAGCTCACTGAAAGATGACAAAAGATTATCAAACAAAACAGGCAACACATTATTGATTGATCTTTATTCTTCATGTAAATAGATGACCTTTGAAAAACAGAAAAACATGCAATGACTTTTCCAACAATCCAGTACAACCCATTGGTATCTGACACACACATGCACACATTCTTTGTGTCGTTGGATCCAGATTTGAACGTGTTGGCCCCTCCCATACCATGTGCTCAACTACTGCACTATGGGGCCGGCCTCGGGATTTTTAAATAACAAGACCAAGCTTGAAATAACCCACAAATCTAACAGCTTTTCAGTGCACAAACCAAGGATAAACTAGGATTTTAACATACTCAGCAACAAAAATTAATGGCATATTTAATACACAAGATGCTGAAAAAGCTCAAATATCATTGTGCCAAGTGAAAGACTATGTGCTATATAACTGCAAGTATAGAAAATTCCAGGAATTTCAAAATTATACTCAAAAAGGAGATCAGGATTAATCGCGGCCTGGAGTGGAAAAGAATATCAAGAACAAAGGGGCACGAGGGACCTTTCCAGGACAGTGTAAGATGATCTTGGTCCTGCTGGCAGTTAGGTGATTCTGAACAGTTAAATATTCATCCCATTTTAGATCTAAAATTAGTGAATTTCATTTCATATAAATGCCTAATTTAAAAAAAAATACAGGAAAGGCAATATAAAGTCATTTTGGATTAGTAACAATAGGGAGGACTCACTGCCAGCAGTCCTGTGCTGCCTGCAATTTGAAATCAAGTTCTTCAGGCTGAAGGGTTAACCCAGGGTTAACTGCTAGGCCTTAACCCAGACACAGAGAAAGGGGTAACTAACAATGGAAATATTGCATATATTCTGTATGTGTATGTGTTGTTCTTAATTTCTGTATTATACATGTGAGTAGCTATAGCAAAAAAGTTGTACTATACTATTGAATTTATGATGTATTTGAGGGTATGTATATAGCATAAGGTGGTAAAATGGAAATATGCTGCTGTAAGTTTTGTATTTTACTAGATATAATTTAAAGTTACCTTAACCTGACTGTGAAAAGTTAAAGATGCATATTTCAATTCTCACAATAAAAAAGAATGAAAAATATAGCAAAAAAGCCACTAGAAAAATTATACTCATAAAAAACTGTAAGACTATTTGCTCGAAACAGAGGAGGGTGAAAAAAAAAAGAGGAGGGTGCAGAAGGAGAAAGAGGATTGAAAAGGAGGTGATACATTTTAAAAACAGAGAATAAAATTAGAATCTAAAATATGGTCCTGTCAATAATCACATTAAGTACAAATGGATTTAAAACAAAACGAAAAAATGGAAATCATTAGGCAGCATAAAGATTAAGACCAAATATATGCTATTTAAGAAGCACTTCAACTACAAAAATAAAAATACATGGGAAGGTAAAAGATGGGGAAGTGTGTCATGTAAAGAGAAGGCATAAGAAGAAGGGAATGGTTTTGTGTTAATATGAGGCAAAAAAGACTTAATTAGAAGATTAGTATTGCTAGAAACAGAGAAGAACTTTTTATGATCACAACATGCAAAGATCACAAAACGTCCTAAGTCTAAATGCATAAACAAACATCTGACTCTAGAACTCCAAAATAGATGAACCATAACTTAGCAGATCTGAAAAAGAAACCAACATAGTAATAACTACATTTGGCTATCAATAATTTTCTCTTATTAACAGATGGAATAAATCAAAAAATAAATAAATTAGCACTTTCAATTAATAAAATATGATCATAATATGTGAGGTGTAGCAAAAGCAGTGCTTAAAGGAAAATTTATAGTATTAAATAGTGGGAATAATATAAACAAGGTTTATGCCAGCAAGTCAGTTTGATAACTAATATGAAATGCACAAATTTATTCAAAAACACAAATTATCAAACTAAAATTAAACAAATAAGAACACGTGAAGGGTTCTGTAGTAATTAAATAAATTAAATTTATAAACTGAAATAAATTTATAAACTAAAAGAAAAGTCCAGGTTCAGATGGCTTTCCTGGTGAATTCTATCAATCATTTAACCAAAAGTTAATAACAGTCCTACACAAACTCTACCCCCTACTCTAACCCTTTAGTGCCCTTATGTGGGATCTAAGAAGGTGAATGAACAAAAATGAAAAAGATAAACTGAAAAGTACTTGTGAAGGTCAAACTCAAAAGCACAGCCTCACTAAAACACTGAGATCCTCTCACAGGACTGTGGGATGGTCCCCACCCCCCACACACATCTCACAGCCACACCACAAAAGGCCTTTTACCAGGGGCCCTTTTACCTAGTAAATCATGTCTGGTGTCTGCTTTTCAACAAGGAATTAAAAGACGTACAGAGAGGCAAAAAATACAATCTGAAGAGACAAAACAAATATTAGAAGGAGACCAAGACATGGCAGAGATGTTGGAATTATAATATGATTCCAAATTTAAAACAGCTATGACTAGGCCCACCCCGTGGCCTACTGGTTACGAGCTGGCTCCCACAAGGCTGACCACAGTTGGAATCCTGGCACACGCAGCTTTTGAAACATCCCAGGTGTGTGTGTGTGTGTGTGTGTGTGTGTGTGTGTGCATGTCCCAACTCCTCACAGGACAGAGTCAGGGAGGAGAGGGGATTATGGTATGACCACACCCTATGGGGATGTGCATTCTCTATCTTTCTCTTTCTGGCAATGGCACATATTCTCTAGCAATCTTAAAGAAAAAGAATAAAAAAAAAAACAACTACGATTGATATGCTAAGGCTCTAATGGAAAATATAGTCAGCAAACAAGGACAGATGGATGATGTGAGAAGAGATGAAAATTCTAAGAAAGAATGAAAAAGAAGTGCTAGATGTAACAACTTATAATGACAACAACAGCCAAAAGAAAAACAAACAAACAAACAAATAAATAAATAAATAAAACACAGGCCTGTAACCTGCTTCTTAAACAAGCAGATCCCATATGGCAAATCATAGTTTGAATCCAGCTCTGGGTATACCTTGAAAAATACGCACGTGTGCCCAAAATCTGAACAAGATGGAATGAAGGAGAAAGGATTGTGGCTTGACCACGTGTCACTGGGGGGCTGGGGGGGCTGGTGCTTTTTTCCCCTCTCACTCTCTGTTTCTTTGCATGCCCTCTGACAATAAAAATTCTTTTTTAATTTTTTAAAAGTCCAGAAATGAAGAATGCCTTTGTTGGCATTTCTCTCCTTTAAAAAAGGACAGAAACCATACTTATATAAACTCATTAGTTCATTAGTGGAATGGGAACAGATGAAGGGAATAAAAACCCTTGGTCCTTGTGGATATATCATAGCAACTTTTAAAATGGAAAAACAAGGAGAAAAGAAATTGAAAAACTTAAACAGAATATTCCCAAACTATGGGACAACTCTGAAAGGTGAAACAAATATGCAATGGCAATACCAGAAAGAGAAGAAAACAGAAGCAATATTGGAAGTAATAATGACTAAGAATGCCCCCAAATTAGACATAGACATAGAGCAAAGAAACTCAGAGAACACCAAGAAGGATAAATCAGAAAAAAACAAACAAACAAACAAACAAACAAACAAACAAAACAAGAAACAATGTATCATAGGCATAGCATATCCCAACAGCAGAAAATTATATATATATACATATATACACACACACACACACACACACATATAGGCCAGCTATGGTGTCGCAGTCATGCAACTGTCAGCAACGATGAAGCCTCTTGGGAAGATGCCAGGTCTGCATCCTGAGTTCTCCTCTGCAACCAGGTACACACACTCCTCCTGCCTGTGATCCTGATGGCAGAGGTCGGGTGCAGAGTGCAGTGTGAAGACTCTGAAGGGGTCTCCCTCTCTTTCTTCCTCTCTCTCATCCTCTATGGAAGAAATAAATAAACATTTTAAAAAGTTTTTAAAAAGAAGAAAATATTGAAATAGGCAGAGGGGTAGTTGAATGTGGGAAGACCCCTTACCTGTAGAAAAGCAAAACTAAGCATTATATTTGACTGAGGCCAGCAAGGTATGTGGTGGTTAAGTCCATTCCACATGGCTGACAACAGTTTGAGTGCCAAACCTGGAAGCTTAAAAATCATGCCAGGCATGTGTGTATGCATGCCCAAAATCCAAAAGGAGAATAGAGGAGAAGGGACTGCAGTGTGTCTATCCCCCCTGAGGGGTGATTACTCACTTACTCACTTTATCTTTCTCTGTCTTTCTCTGGAGAGCATACACACCTTATGGCAAAACAACTTATTAAAAAAAGATTACATTTGATTTATTCTTTATTCTTAAAAACTATGCAGGCAAGAAGAAAGTGGAATGAGCTACTTAAGTGCTAAAAGAAAACAAAAATCAACCTGCAATTCTGTATTCCTTGAAATTATCTGTCAATTTGAAAGAAATAAACTATGTTGAATCAACAAAAATGGAGTGAATTAATTGCCAGTAGTCCTGCCTTACAAGAAATCTCTTCTCAAGGGAGAGACAGACAGAGAGGAAAATCAAGAAAGTCCCCCGTGTGGGGGATGGTCATGCTGCAGTCTCTTCTTCCATTTCTCCTTTCAGAATTCTGGGCACAACACACAAGTGCCACCAAAGTAACTGGGCTCAAACTGTGCAGTAGGGCAAGTGGGATTCAGGCACCTCAACCATCATACCACCAGCTATCCCATTTTTCTTCCTCTTTTTAAAATTTTATTAATTATTTTTATTTTATTTTATCCTGTTTATTTGTTGTGATTTGTCAAGCTTCCAGGTTTGGGACTCAAATTACAGTCAGCCATGTGGGAATCCAGTGCCTTAACCACCATGCCACCTACTGGTCCCAGAAATCACCCCCACTCCCAGAGGAATGATCATACTGCAATCACTTTTCCTCTATTCTCTCCTGGGATTTTGGGAATACATGCTCACACATGTCTGGTGGGGTTAGCCGCAGGTCCAGGACTAGAACAGTAATCAACCACATGGGATTCCAGTGCCTTAACCAGCACCCCACTTGACAGCCCTCTTATTCTTAATTGATATAGCACATAACAGTTTGTTCAAAAAATTGCTATAATATATTTGATGATAATATAATAACTTACATTTAATTGAATTAAATCACAATATAATATACGCATGTAAGGGATAATCAGGAAAATTTTGTTAGTTCTGGTACTTGAAATAATCATGAAGCAGTGTAGTGTCATCTGGAAATAAACTTGAAGTGGATATAAATGTATATAGAAAACTCTAGGACAATCACAAAAAAAAAAATAAAGTTTAATTCACATACTAAAAAAGCAGAAAAAAACATACTTATATAAACTGCCTATTAAAACCAGTACAGGTGTGAAAAAACATGGAAAACAAAAATAGGAAAAAATAATTGGGACGATGTGGGAGGCTGCGCACCAGTGAATATCACCCTTAGGTTTTGGTTTCTCAGCAAACAATTACACAATGCCAAAGGCCATGATTGGCTCCCCTTCAAAACCTCACCTTCAAAACCATACTCTGATTGGCCACTTCCCATAGCAAATCAGTGAGCTTAGAATCCCTCAGATTTGCATATCCGGCACCTCATGATTGGTCCACAAAAGCAACCAATCATAACCCACCTTTTACAATCCTTCATTTAACCAATCACCACCCACCAACATGTATATAACCACAATCCCTGGCCCACAATCTCTGGACGACCCTGAAGAATTGTAACACTGCGTCATCTCCGGACAACCCTGAAGGGTTATAACACCGCGTTGTCTCCAGATGACCCTGAAGAGTTGTAACATTGCGTCGTCTCCATGTTGTAACACTGCGCCGTTTGTCCCATCTCTCACTCCTTCCCTCAGGAAACCTGTTTGAGGGAACCAGCAGTTAGCATAATAGCTATGTTGCTGGACTCCCACGTAGTCGACTGCAGTTCACGTCCCGGACCCGGTGGCTTAAAACTCACGCTGGGCGCGTGTGCATGCGTCCCCAAGATCCCGAGAGGAGAATGGAGGAGAAAGGATTGTGGTGTGACCATCCCCTCTGGGGGGTGATTTCTCGCTTTCTGTCTCTATGTCTCTGTCTGTCTGGTGAGCGCACGTGCCCTATAGTGAAAAATCTCTCCAAAAAAAAAAAAGAAAAGAAACCTGTTCGACTGTTCTGAGGGTCAGGACACGTGGTGCCCGAACAGGGACCTGAGTACGAAGGATCCAGTGAAGAGCACCCAAGAAGGGGATGACAGAGAATCGTCCCGAGAAAGGCTGCAGAGGAAAACAGAAGAGGATGGCAGAGAATCGTCCCGGTAAGTAACAAAGGTTGCTTACTCATAAGAAATAAGGGTAATAATGGGACAAGAGCTTAGTCAGCACGAATTATTTGTTCAGGGCTTGAAAGAAGCCCTCAAGACACGGGGAGTTAGGATTAAGCAGTTGCTCTCCTTTTTTGATTTCTTAAAAGAAGTTTATCCATGGTTTCCTCAAGAAGGAACTATAGATAAGAAAAGGTGGAAAAGAGTAGGGGACGCTTTAAAAGATTATTATACCACATTTGGCACAGAAAAAGTTCCCGTGACTACTTTTTCATACTGGAACTTAACGATGTCGGAAAGAATATTCGGTAATGCTGATGCAAGTACAGACTTTGTAAAACAACTGGCATATGAAAATGCTAACGCTTCTTAGCAGCCATTAGACGCACAGAAAAAATACAGACCTGACAGAGTACATACGACTGTGTTCAGAGATCGGATCAGCGTGGGTTATTCTCTCCAACTACGCCAAGTCACTGAGGGTCTTATCTCAGACCAACTAGATTCCCCTGCTGAGGTGGTTCTTTAAAATAGACAAGGTTTAAATCTCCTCCTGGCGGAACAGGGGGGTCTCTGTCTTGCTTTACAGGAACGCTGCTTTTACGCCAACAAGTCCGGCATCGTTCGTGACAACATACATCAACTCCAAGAATCTCTCCAACAATGTAGAAAACAACTCGCCGATGGTCTGCCTGGAACGGTCTCCTCCCTTTCCTGCTCCCCCTCCTTGGCCCATTCATTGGCTTTTTAATTGTTTGCTCACTGGGACCTGTTATATTTAATGGGCTCATGTCATTCCTCAAACAACAGAACACACGTTTCAAGCTCACAGGAAACATTCACCAAGGCAGATTCCACAGAATAGAAACCCAGGAAAGCCAGCGTGTATGTGTGCACACGAGAGAAAGAGAGAGAGAGAGAGAGAGAGAGAGAGAGAGAGAGAGAGAGAGAAGGCACTGGCTGTGGAGCCTGGTCATCCTACGACCCTTTTTCCTCCACTTCTTCATCTCCTCAGGACCTTGGGCACATGCACCTGGCATGTCTCTCAAGCCATCAGGGTTGGGACTCAAGCCCTGATAAGCCAGGTGGGATCCAGCTTCCTCTGGACAGTGCACTGACCTACAGAGAGTTTTGAACATTCACAGCTCAGAGTAATGCTAAATGTTTGACAGATACATCTGCTAATTACCATGATTTGGTAATTATGCACTGTATTCATGTATTGAAAAGTCAAACTGTATCCCACAGATTGTATAACTACCATGCGACAATTAATAACAATAATAAAAGCCAACCAGAAAGCACTACCCCCAGAAAAGTGCTGCCATAAATCTGCAAAGATGTTATATACACACAGGAAGAGGCAGATTGCTTAAATGACTCTGTATCTTTGAAGAACATTGAATTTGTGACACCTTCCATCACAAGGTCAGTGAGTGGGTAAACAAGAGGAGGAAAAGTCATATGCAATCATACTCAGTATTTTTGCTATTGATATGTATATTCATGGTAGAAAATGATAAAAGGTTGGGGCCAGCAGATGGCGGAGGGGTTACATCGTTGGACTCCTGCATGGCTGACCATGGTTTGAGTTCCAGACTTTGTGGCTTGAAAATCATGCCAGGTGCATGAGCACGTATGTCCAAGATCCAAGGAGGAGAATGGAGGAATGACAATGTCGGTCTGTTGCCAGGAGGATGTAATTTTTTACTTTCCCTCTCATTGTCTCTCTGGTGAGCGCTCCTGCCGTAAGGCAAAAACCTCTAAAAGAAAGAAAGAAAAATGATAAAATGCTAACAGGAAAAAAGTGGCAAAAATAGAAAGTAAACCTCATACCCAGAAATATTTGTTGCATTTTCTTCTAGTCTGTTCCTGTTGCTGTCTAAATTCCAGATCTCTCTTTGTGTCAGGTGACAGCACAACCTCAGGGGCCTCAAGCTTTGCACTCTGCAGTAGCCATTTCCTAGGCCAGCTCTCTCACACCCCCTGAGGGTTTTTCTCACTTTCTCCTTCCCCTCCAGTCCTTCCCCACTCCTAGCTGATTCCTTTCTCCCTGAGAGGAGAAGGACTCAGGTGAGAACTGTGTCATCTTCCCACCTCCACCTCCCCCCACAGCTCCATCTCCTCAGCCTCCCCCAGTGATGGTGGGGGTCCTGCTCCTGTCTAAGGTCATCCCTGCACTGGGACAGGATCAGGCCTTCCCTCCCTACGGCATCAATTTCCACTCTGCTGGCTCATCCACTCCTGCACACAGACACGCCACAGGCCCTGCCATTAAGGCACACAGAGCTAAACCCAGTAGGTCAGAACAGAATCCTCCCGTAAAAAGCCACCACCTGACCTCAGGGCTCCCTCCAACTGCTGCCCCTTCTCTGTGACACCCCTGCAGGACAGTTCCCAAGTTCATCTGCTCATGTTCTCTTTTTAACAACAGATAGGTATAGGGACAGTGTTTTCAAACACTTTGGACCAGCTCACTAGACTCCCATGTCGTGGACTGTGTTTCAAGTCCCAGACCTGGGGTCGTGGCATCAGGTTCCCTAGACTAAATGCCAAAATCAAACATTTCATCACACGTCGCAATGTTCATGTAGGATCTTGTAATTTTAGAAACTTTTCACTTAATAATCAGTCCTATTTTAGTGAAGATGATTTGTATTCCAACCAAGCCAAGTATATGCTTATGTCTATAATGAAGTAATGACAGGGATTCAATGGTTCTAAACTGTCTGTTGCTTGTATTAAATCTTTCCTATTTTTTTTTAGAGGTTTTTGCTATAGGGAGCGTGTGCTCGCCAGACAGACAGAGACAGACGGAGAGACAGAAAGCGAGAAATCACCCCCCAGGGGGGATGGCCACGCCACAATCCCTTTTCCATTCTCCTCTCGGGATCTTGAGCACGCATGCACATGTGCCCAGCGTGAGTTTTAAGCCACCGGGTCCAGGACACGAACCACGGTCGACTACATGGGAGTCCAGCAACAGCCATTACTCTAACTGCTGGTCCCAATCTTTCCTATTTTTAAGCAGGAAGAAAAAAGAAAAAAACAAACAAAAAAAAAAAAAAAAAAAAAAAAAAAAAAAAAAAAACCTCATGCCAGGCACGTGTGTGTGCATGCCCAAGATCTCGAGAGGAAAATGGAGGAGAAAGGATTGTCCTGTGGCCATCCCCCTGGGGGTTGATTTCGCCTTTCTGTCTCCATCTCTCCAGCAAGCACACATGCTCAACATCTCTCAACAACAACCAAAAAAGTCAAATACTTTTATGAGAGTTGCTGTGAACACAGATGTCCTCAATGGTCCAAGAGCCCGACATTTTGACCCCCAGAACATCCTGC
This sequence comes from Tupaia tana, assembly GCA_026018925.1. Classification (NCBI taxonomy): domain Eukaryota; kingdom Metazoa; phylum Chordata; class Mammalia; order Scandentia; family Tupaiidae; genus Tupaia; species Tupaia tana. The sequence goes on along the minus strand of JAKSZU010000002.1, from coordinate 134,965,899 downwards.
TTTACTTCTTCTGCCTGTTTCTTACTGTGGCCTGTGACGTCTGTGCCTCTAAAGAGCATGTGGACAGGCTCCTCCTCTGTCAGTTTTATGTGGCATCATTAGTGGAAGGCCCCCTTCACATCCCGGTATTCCTGACAATTATTTTATAAATTTGAGTAACTCTGGGATCAATGGCTCACATGACCACAAAAATGCCAGTCATGGGACCAGCAGTTAGTGTAATGGCTATGTCGCTGGACTCCCATGTAGTTGACCGCGGTTTGCGTCCCGGACCCAGTGGCTTAAAACTCACGCCAGGCGCGTGCCCAAGATCCCGAGAGGAGAATGGAGGAGAAAGGATTGCGGCGTGACCATCCCCCCTGGAGGGTGATTTCTCGCTTTCTGTCTCTCTGTCTTTCTCTGTCTGTGTGGCGAGCACACGCACCCTATAGCAAAAACCTCTCCAAAAAAAAAAAAAAGCCAGTCATGACTAGGCTGTCAGCCATGATTACTTTTCTTCCCTGACCTGATTTTTCAATTTCCCTGGAGTTGGTAACTGTGCTGCTCCTTCATTTGCTTAATTTCCATGGTATCATCACAGCGTCTCTCCCTAACCCAGCCTCCATTATAGTTTGAATATGGCCCTCAGACTTCAAGTTGGAAACTTGACCCCCAGTGTGGTGCTGGGAGCTGGGCCTAAGGGGCCGTGTCTGGGTCATGGGTACGCTGCCTCCTGATCACAGGGACACCATCATCACAGGAGGGCGCCCTGCTCACCTCTCCTGCCCTCCTCTTGCCCTCCCCCTTCCACTATGTGAGGAAATGGGAGGTTCTTGTTGATGCAGTTGACTTCACCCTGGACTTCCCAGGCTCCACACCTGAGAAACATATTCTGTTCCTACAGTTTACCGAATCTGTGTGCTCTGCTGGAGCAGACTAAGCAGCAAAGTTCTTACCTGAGTGTACTTTTTATAATCAATAGAAAATTATTTTAAAGGATGCCTAGTATTACACTGTACTTAAGTTTAAAAGAATAGCACCCACAGGCACAGATGTAAATTTTGTAACTGGAAATGGGTAGCAAAAATAAATGAAAAGGACAATGAATTAAATACTTAGAATTTACTCATCTCACTATTGTCCAAGTCTGGTTCAAGAAAAAGCACAGTTCTTTGAGCTCCCTTTCTCAGTTGGATTTTATATATCACCTAATGCTGAACACAGTACAGGAATAAATCACACTTTATCGGGAGTTGTCTACATTATCCAATTACTCTTTGTGATTTAGCTCTAACATTTTAAGGAGTTGTCCACTATGTCCTTGTATCTGTTGAGTTGTATATGAGGTTGCTCAAAATAATTAAGTGGGCTTCCAAAATAAGTACAGATTTTCACTGTAACAGGATGCTTTGACGTACATTAAAGAAATACATATACTAAAAAAAATCATAAATTTTTTATAGTACTGTGTTGTATTTTCTAACATATTTATTTATTTATTTATTTATTTATTATTTATTGAGTTTAAATGCATTTTATTTTTAGACAACCTACATGACATATTTTTTTTCCTTAAAAACAATGCCTCCACTCCAAATAAATCACAGTCAAAATAAATGAAGAGCTCAAGATGACATCAGTCCCATCTGTCTTTAGTCCTGGTGTTTTGTGGATGACAAGCGGCAGTCAGTTATGATGACAGGTGATAGACCCAAAGTAATTGCCAAATTTGTTAACATTTTTCCATTTCTAAACCATCCTTAAAGAAAATCATATATGCGGTCACACCATCCTCATGGTAGTCCAGTAGAGGAACCATGCCATCTGGATTCATGTTTTCACCAATAAAGAACTGGCTGTTTTTGAAATTAGCAAGAATAATCTTGATTTGTTCTGCAGCCCCTGTCATAAAGGGTTTTACTCTTTCTGGTCTCTGTTCTTCAAGTTAGCCTTTGATTGATTTCATGTAATCTTTGATGTACTTCCTGTAGGCTTCTTTTGTGAAGCTGGTTTCCTGTAAGTGATGGTTCATGACAATGTCAACACCAGTGACTACCGTGCTTTCGGTACCTTCGCCCTCAGGGCCTTCAGCGGAGGCATTTCCACCAATGAGCGAGTCATCAATGTTACCCTCTGTCCTAGTGACCATCTTCCCCTCCACGTCCAGGCACAGCCCGTCCGGGATCTCCCGGATCTTGTAAATGTGGGAGAACATCTCATTGTGGCTGGTGAGGTCCCGGTAGATAATCATGGTGGCTGCTGGAGGGAGATGAATGCGGCGCTTGCTGAGTAGGAGCCAGGAGCTTGGAGGGAGCCAGCGCGGTGCAGCCCGGAGCGGCGCTCGGGGGGAGGGGGGAACGGGCGGAAAAGCTCTAACACATTCATTTTAAAAATTTACATCTAAGTAAACCTATGTAGTTCACACTTGTGTTATTTGAAGGCCAGTTGTAATAGTGTTTACCCCATAAAGCTGTGTGAGGATTAGAACAGTGAAGATTAACATCAGCACTGGGCCAGTCTTACAAGAAATGCTAAATGAGTGTTTAAAGCTGAAACGAAAGAACCCTAGTTAGCAACATGAAAACATTCGGAGTATGAACTCACTTGTGAAAGTTAATGTGTAGTCAAATTCAGAATACTCAATACGGTAACGGCGTGTAAATCCCTGATATCTCTAATATGAAGGTGAAAAGACAAATCTACTGAAAATAATAATTGCTACAACAATTTGTTAACAGATACACAATATGAAAAGATGCAAATTATGGAACCAGATGATTGTGTGGTGGTAAAACACGAGGCAGACCCACACAGGAATGTCACCAGCTCACATTCAGAATCTTCCCAGAGTACACCGGGCAGAGGTGTGCCCCTTATCCAGGCTGGCTGGATCTGGGAGTGGGTCACAGATGCTGCATCTCTTTCTCTCTGTTTCTTTGTCATGGAGTCAATAAGAACATTTTACAACATGATGTAACTAAACACCATAAATTATGTTTTTTATGGGGGGAATGAAAGTATGGAGGTTTTGTATACATTTGAAATTAAGTTATCAGTATAAATACACTGTTCTAAGTGTGTAAATTTAAGCCCAATGATATCCACAAAGCAAAAATCCTATAGTAGATACACAAAAGACAAAACAATGAAATAAAAAATATCACTAGAGGGACCAGCAGTTGGCATAATGGCTGTGTTGCTGGACTCCCATGTAGTTGACCGCAGTTTGATTCCGGGATCTGGTGGCTTAAACTCACGTGGGGCGCTTATGTGTGCGTGCCCAAGATCCAGGAGGAGAATGGAGAAGAAGGGATTGCGGTATGGCCATCCCTGCTGGGGATGATTTCTCACTTTTCGTCTCTCTGTCTCTCTCTGTATTTCTGGTGAGCGCATGCGCCATATAGCAAAAACCTCTCCAAAAAAAAATACCACTAGAGAAAATCACTTAATCATAAAGGAAGACAGCAAGAGGGGGGAAAAAAAACAACAAAGGCTCTATAAGCAGAAAACAATGAGCAAAACAGCAATAATAATTCTTACTGTTAGTAATTACCTTAAGTGTAGACTAATTAAATTCTGCAATCAAAAGATCTGGGATAACTGAATAAATATATATACATATATACACACACACACATACACACACACACTATACAAATATATATATATATATGTGTGTGTATATATATATATATATATATATATATATATATATATATATATATTTACTCTAGGGTACATGTGTTCATCAGAGACAGATAGAAAATGAGAAATCACCCTCCCCAGGGGAGATGGTCATACTGCACTTCTTTCTCCTCTAATATCCTCTTGGGATTTTAGGCATGTATGCACACATGCCTGACTTGTTTTTCAAGCCACCAGTTCATGACTTGAACCATGGAGTCGGCTCTTTGGGATCTAGCCACCTTAACCGCCATGCCATTGGCTGGCCCTGAATGGATATGTTTTTTACACAATCAATTAGATGCTGCCTACAAGAACCTAACTACAGTGCTAACAATAGACTATAAGCAAAGAGTCTAACACAGATAGATATTCCATGCAAATGGTAACCCAAAAAAAGCAGAGTAACTCTATTCACATCAGATAAAAACTGTTAAAAGAAACAAAGAAGGTCATAATAAAATGACACAGGGATCAATTTATCAGGAAGATAGCAACTGGAAATATACATGCGCTCAACATCAGAGTACCTAACCCTTTAATGCTAATATTAATAGATATAAAGAGAGAGAGCACAATACGATAGTAGTAGGGGGCTTTACTTTCCTATCATCAACCATTTATCTAGGCAGAAAATAAATAATAAAACAGGAAATAAGCTTCACCTTATATGAAATGACCCTAAATATTTAGACACATACAGAATGAAAGATCAATAAAACTAAGATTTTTGTTTTGAGAGAGATCTCTGTTATAGTGCACATGTGCTCACTAGAGAGGCAGAGTGGGAAAGAGACAGGAAGTGAGAAATCATATCCCAGAGGGGACCACACAGCAGTCCCTTCTCTTCTATTCTCCTCTTGCAATTTTGTACACATGTGCGCATGCATCCAGCATGAGTTGTAAGCCGCCCGGTCCATAACTTGAACCATAGTTGACTATGTGGGAGTCCAGCAATGTAACCATTACACTATCTGCTTGTTTCCAAACAAGGAATTTTTCCAAAAGATAATCTAAATCAATAAACATTTAACTACACTAAGCAAAAAAAGAGTGAAGACACACATAGGTAAAATCAAATGAAAGAGGAAGCATTATAACTGATGGATCAGAAATATAAAAGATCATAAGAAACTACCATGAATGATTAGGGGCTAACAAATTGGATAATCTAGAATACATAAATAAATTATAAACATCTATATAGGTAATATACCAAGACTGAACAATATTAAAAAAAATAACTTGAGTAGACCAATAATGAATGAATAAGAAGAATGAATCAATAATAAAACGGCTCCCCTCTAAGAAAATTCCAGGACCTTATACCTTCACTGTTGAATTCCACCTCACATTTAAAGAAGAATTAATATCAATCTTTCCCAAATTCTTTTTTAAAAAGTTGAAGAGGTGGGGACACTCTAACTCACTTTATAAGGTCAGATTTACCCTTATACAAAAACTAGACAATGACTACAAAACAAAGAAACCAAGAAAACAATAACAAAATTACAGACCACTATGCCTGAAGAACAGAGATGCAAAAACATTCAACAAAATACTAGTCAACTGAATTCAAATTCAACATCACACAAGGTCAGATTTACCTTAACACGAAAACTGGACAAGGACACTACAAAAAAATAAATAAGTAAAAGAAACACTGCAGATCAATATGCCTGTTGAACAAGATGCAACAATCCTGAATAAAATACTAGTTGACTATATTCAAAATTCAATGGCACATTTAAAAGGATCATTTGCCATGAGCAAGGAATTCATCCCAGGGATGTAAAAATATTTTAACATGCAGAAATCTGTAAGTGTGATAAGTCACATTAACAGAGTGAAGAACAAAAACCATAGGATCATTTTGATAGATGCAGAAAAAATGTCAAATGTGACATTGCTTCATAACTCTAAATAAATTTATTTATAGAAGGAAAGTACCTGAACACAATGAAGGTCATAATAGGTGACGAGTCCACAGCTAACATAATACAGAACAGGAGAAATGATGAAATTTTTTTTTCCCCAGAGATATTTTTGCTATAGAGTGTGTGTGCTTGCCAGAGAGACAGAAAAACAGAAAGCAATAAATCACCCCCCAGGGGGGATGGCCACGCCACAATCCCTTCTCTTCCATTCTCCTCTCAGGATTTTGGGCACACGTGCACATGTGCCCAGCCTGGGTTTTAAGCCACCGGGTCTGGGATTTGAACCACAGTCAAACATGTGGCAATCCAGCGACGTAACCATTTTGCCATCTGCTGGTCCTTGTAAAACCTCTTGCTCTAAGTTCTGAAACAAGATGAAGATGCCCATTCCCTCCACATCCATTCCAAATAGTACTGGACACCCTAGCCAGAGCAGTCAGATGAAAGAAAGTCATAAAAGCCATCCTCACTGGAAAGTAAGAAGTTAGGTATTTTTTTTTTTTATTTTTGCAGATGACATGATCTTAATTACAGGATATTCTAGACTCCACCATAAAAAACTATTATAAATAGGGGCCAGCAGGTCGCATGGTAATTAAGGTGCTGAACACTCCCATATGTCCAACTATGTTTCAAGTCCTGAACCAGGTGGCTTGCTTTCTCACTTTCCCTCTCTCTGTGTATCTATCACTGGCCAAATTAAAATATATGAATGAATGAATAAATAAATAAATAAATAAATCTTTAAAATATTATAAATTCAGTAAAATTGCAGAAAACAAAATCAATATACAAAACTCCATAGCATTTCTATAACATACCGTAACAGTGAGAAAACAATCCCATTAACAGTAGTCACCTCCCCCCAATATAATAATAAAAGACTTCAGTATAAATTTAATCAAGAAGGTGAAAAATTATTAGACTAAATTTATAAAACATTGATAAGAAAATTGAAAAAAACTTGGGACCAGCAGTTGGCATAATGGTTATGTTGCTGGACTCCCATGTAGTCGACCGCGGTTCGAGTCCCTGACCTAGTGGCTTAAGCTCACACTGGGTGCATGGGTGTGCCCAGGGTCCTGAGAGGAGAATGGAGGAGAAGGGATTGTGGCGTGGCCATCCCATCTGGGGGGTGATTTCTTGCTTTCTATCTGTCTGTATTGCTCTGTCTTTCTGCTGAGTGCACACACCCTATACCAAAAACCTCTCAAAAAAAAAAAAAAAAGAAACTGAAGAAAACTTAAGTAAATTAAGATACCCATGTTTGTGGATTGAAAGAATTAATATTGTTAATGTCCATAACCCCAAAGTGACTTACAACTTTAAAAGCAATTCCTATCCGAATACCAATGGCATTCTTCACAGAAAAAAATAAATCTGAAAGTTTGTATGGAATCATAAAAGGACTCAAATAGCCAAAGCAGTCTTGAGAAAAAGAATAAAAGTTGAACCATCACACTTGGATTCGAAATTTACTACATAGATTTAGATTGGGTAACCAAGACATAGATGGGGTCTTAGGTTGACTTCCATGGGCTCCAGGGGCAGGCAGTCTTGGCTTCTGCTGCCTCTCCCACCACAACAACCTGTCATCAGGGTCCTGCGTAAGGTCTGCTGGCCGGGACTTGACCATGGGCAGGAAGGAACTGGCTGCAGGACTTTGTCTCTGGCATCCCTCAAGACTATGGGGCAGAGTGAAACCTGGGAGACACTCAGTGGGGTTCCTGTTGCCGGAGACATCCTAGGACTGAGAGCTGCCAGGGGCTGTGTTCAAGGGGTGAAGGGTGGGGTGTGTGGGGGGGTACATCTCCCGGACTTGGAAATGCCTGGTGAGTCCAGTGGAAGTTCCCCCAGGATGGAGTCAAAAGTTCAAATTTACTCGTCCGTGCTTAGTGACAGCATCGTGATGGGACCTGCAGAACCCAAACTCTACCTGTAATGCCTCCTGCCTGCCTGTTTCAAGACGGAGAGGAACCCTGAGGGACAGCCTTCTGGCCTTCATTTATGACCACACATCCTCCACACTGCAGCCCGTCATCTACACTGAACCAGTGTTAGTTCAACACAATTGGCCTAAGTCGAAGATCTCACTTCACACATCCTGTCCACCACCCAGTACGCCCGTACATATCTGCACAGTCTGATTCTCAGTATTATCATTGTAACTGAGCTTGGAATTTCAGGTATCCAAAGGTAACTAGATACACATAATTCTGTTTTATTGCACAGCTCACAATATATAGCAGGTGATTATTAGCCAACCCCAAAATGAATATGAATATTGACTATTTAGACAAAAATGTCAACTTTGTCCCCAACCACAAATGAAGCCATTAAGACTGTTATACCTAATATGTTGTTTTGCTTGCTGTGAAGAATTGTTAGACTTGATATATATTGTTTAATGGCTAAGCTAGTAGTTTGCTGTGAAGAAAATGTTTGATTGTAATGTTGCTTGCTGAGAACATACCTGACTCCATTTTGTAGTACATTCAGCCTGGCATTAGCCATGTTCCTGGTAATTCGACACTCAGCCAACACCCTAGTGGTTATTGCTGATAACAGGCTAGCCATTTGCTGACCCATAGCATGAGGGTCGTGAGCATGGTCTATGCTCCACCCACCCTCCATGACTGGCAAAAATGCCCCACTTTGTTCTGACCCAAATCCCATAGACTTACATGTAAAATATTCTGTTTTGTCAAGTCACCATGAGCCTGCCAAAATTAGACACAAAAAGAGGAGCCTGAGCCCAGTTCATCCGCTCTGTCCTCCGCTTGGGCCAGATCCAGTGGCACTACATCTGAGACCTCCCTTGCAGCTGGAGGCTCTGCCGGCCTGCACACTGACTCCTCCTCACCCAGACAGACCTCGCTCTGCCATCTTTGTCGCTCCGGTGTCGGCCACTAGCCCCAACCTCCGTACTCTAGGATTGCTGGGTGGACTTCTGCTCCTCACTTGCCCTTGGTCATTTCAGGGCCACCGCGACCCTCGTACTCTAAGATCTTCACGGCGCTCCTCATCTGGCTTGCTGCTGGTGCCTCTTAGACGCCCAGCGAACTCGGCACTTGGCCTCCTCTCGCCCTTGTGCACTGCACGTCCTGTCGCTGCGCCAGCATAGGACCCTCTGTGACGCTCCTCCCATCGTGACTTGTAAGCCCCCCTTTTTTCCCTGTGTGATTGAAGCAACTTGAAAGGCAAACCTGAGTCCTGTTCTCCTTCCATGGGTTAGAGCACAGATAGGCTGTAACTCCTTGGGCAGCTGACAACAGTGAATCGAACCTTTACTAAGTTGTGCTTGAACTCTCCCTCTCTCTTGCTCCCCTTCCAAAACTCCCCTTCCTTCCTTGCCATTGCTCTGCATGACAGTTTTGCTCTGCAGGACAATGACATACAAATCGGCCACCCTACTAAGAGTGTGTTTACCTGTGGTACAGTCCTGAGGGCCCAGACCACTTTAATGTGTTAATACAGAATGAGCAATTTGGGTGACATACATAAAATACAGGACACAGGACTGTAAGTGTCCTGTGCTCACAGCCGTCTGTGCCACATGCGTAATGGAAAGGCCACTTTTAAAGCTCTTCAGAGATGCTCATGTTTGCCTTTTCCAAATTATCATCATACTAGTTCATGCTGAAGGTAAAAACAATAGTTAAAATCTTATTAATAACACATTTTGACTAAAAGTTGAGACAAAGCTGCTGACTACAAGTTCTGTTGAATTTTTTGTCAAATTTAAGAAGCCTATGGAGGACAACACAAAACCATCTCTGGTCATGTATTTATTTTGGTCTTCAAAAGCTACAAAAAGTGACCAATTTAAAAACTGTGTGTGTTAAACCATGAAAAATATTTATTAGTAATTATTTTAAAAACCAACATATTGAGGGAACCAGCAGTTAGCATAATGGCTATGTCGCTGGACTCCCACGTAGTTGACCGTGGTTCACGTCCCGGACCCAGTGGCTTAAAACTCACGCTGGGCGCGTGTGCGTGCATGCCCAAGATCCCGAGAGGAGAATGGAGGAGAAGGGATTATGGCGTGACCATCCCCCCTGGGGGGTGATTTCTCGCTTTCTGTCTCTATGTCTCTCTCTGTCTGGCGAGCGCACGCACCCTATAGCAAAAACCTCTCCGAAAAAAAAAAAAAACAAAAACAAAAACAAAACAAAAAAAAAAACAAAAAACAAACAAACAAACAAAAAACAAAACCAACATATTGAGACAGCAGATACCAAAGTATTTTCTCACTTTACTGTAATTCACAAAAGTGCTGTAGACCAGATTTCTATCACTGCATGGCGTGTAATTACAGGCCAAAGCAAGCCTGCAGACCAGGGGCCCCGTGGAGTGCATTCCCAGGGCGCAGAGCACCCCGACACGCCTGGAGTGCTCAGGGCCCACAAAGTCAACCAGGGCATAAGGCCTTCCTCATTCACTTCTGAAACACAAGCCTCTTCATATCCTGGCTCTATTTCATAGGCAGAAGGGTGCCACTCACAGTTATTTGGTGTTACATTCTTTCTTTTCCTGGAAACCTTTATCTGGCATCCAACACAGCCCCTCACACAGCTGCTGTAAGCCATTTAGCTGGAGCGCTGCCTGGCAAAGGCTTCCTGTGCTTCCTAACCCTGTGCATTGGAAGGATGTCGCTTTATTGTACCAGCCATTTGCCATTTAGAGGTGAACAGCTTTCTTGGACTATCTGCCCCAAACTTCCAGTGAATTACCAGGGGTGGGCCTGTTTTATTTTGGTCAGTATGTGCACGTTTTCACAATTAGCGACATAGATGAAAAACTGGTAACAGAAAATCCTACCTACTCTGCCATGTTAGATGCTAGAAAACAACCTTAACTACATAATTATGTGGTTTTAAAAATAAGATTCATAAACCACTTTCTCAGGATATTTCTTATAAGTTCATTAGTTACTCAATTGGTACATGATTATTTTGCTTTATTTATCTAGAAAAAATATTTTAGCATTTTCTGATTTCCTTTGACAAATTGTTTTCTGTTAAAGGATGAGGTGTGCTATCCAGATATTACCAACTTCTAGAGGTGAAAATAACTTTCAGATGTCTTTAGTTAGATCACGTGCTCTCAGTCTTATTGTTTCCATGACACGATGTTTTACTAAAATTCAAAATCCTAAAGACATCTCTATTTCCAAGAGTAAATAAAACACAGCTAACGGTGCGGGTGAGAGCTAGTCTGTTCCCTCCAACCCCCTCCTTACATTTAGAACCAGGAAGGAAATGAAATTTGATGGAAGTGTCTTTGTTTTTTACAAAGAGTTTAATGACAATGGAATGCTTAACTATGACAAATTATTACTCAAAGGAAAAGAAAAAAAAAAGTCTTTCACTAAGTTGGCACTAATAATTCAAACAAACTGGACTTAATAGTTTGATATATACATAATTAATATAAAGTTAACAGGATGAAACACAACAAAATGTAAGATCCCCCATCTTTTGGCAGTGAAATAAGTGAAATTAGCATGAGGACATTCTGGAAAGGTTTAAGGTCACATTTGAATTAAAGACAAAACATTCAAAGCTTGAAAGCAAAACAGGAACTTCCATTAGCTGCTTGATTCTGCCATGTCTACACGGACACAGGCCGGATAATGACGACCCCGGTGGGTGCTCAGTCTCAACACTGACAACACATTTATTATGACAAGTCTGTAAGTAATGAGCCATTGTGGAAGCCCTTGCCAGAAGATGCCCCATTATGGCGTAGGAGCTAAACACCTAAGACTCAAAGACAACTCCTTATTAGCATAACTCTGAGAAGCGGCCTATCAGAGCCCAACACGCCCGGAGACTTGGGGAAGGGCGGGCCCAGAGGGAATTTAAGGCGCGTACCCGGAAGCCTGGGGGAGAGAAGCAACTGAACCTGTACCAATAAACTTCACGGAAGAGATCTCGGTGTCCAGAGTCGTTCCTCTGACCGCAACAAGTGGTGGCCCGCTCCTCTCGCTCCTACCCCATGCCCTGTGGAACCGAAGACTCAGAACCGTGGCAGCCGGCTGGAAAGTCTCAGACATAGAGACGGTAAGTGCAAAGTCTCGGAAATAGAGACGGTAAGCAGTAGTCTCGGAAGGGAGACGGGAATTGATAGCGGGCGCTCCGTAAGTGGGAGAAAGCCCAGGACAGGAAAATATCCCCGGGAAGCACCGGTAAAGGGTAAACAGGGGACCTCCTTGGAGAGGGGAAATGGTGTACAGCCATGGGCATGGGACCCTCTCAGCCCATAGTAGGAGCGCTAAAAGCGCTGCTTAAGTTCAAGACCTTAAGTTAAGAGATAAGACCATTCAGCACTTCATTGAGCAGGTAGATGCCGCGGCCCCCTGGTTTCTTCACTCAGGGTGGCTCACGACAGTTTGTTGGGACAAACTAGGTAGGGATTTAGACTTGGCGGCAGAGGAAGATAGACTCTCAGGCGGGGTAAAACCCCTATGGAGACTGATCCGAGCCTGTTTGGAGGATCAGCGCTGTGTGAAAATCGTGCGGGAGAGTCAGGAAGCATTAAAAACGGTCCGAGAAATGCAGTCACAAGATGGAGACGGAGGCGCTAAAATGGCGGACAAAGATGATAATAACAACTCTGAAGTACAACAACTGGTAGAGGAAGTGAAAGGGTGGGACATGGAAAGTGAGAAGGAGGAGGACCAGCCTCCTCCTTCCGCCCCGCCTCCCACTTATAATCCAGCTGCGCAACAGCAGGGAGGAGCGGGAGGCGGAGTTTCTTTCTGCCCCGACGCTTGGCGGGAGGCCAGACAGCTTGGACCCGTCTGAGCATTTCCTGTTTTCGCAGACAATGCAGGAAATAGATATCATGAGCATCTTGATTATCAGAGGCGATGTAGACTGGCCCTGGATGGGTTGCCAAGCTCGGCGCCCTACTTGGACTGTACATCCCTTTTTCTCCTTCACACCTAAAATCACCACAGCTCCAAATTCCACCTGGCCCGGATATAATTGGACATTTCAAAACCCTACACAATCAGTGGCCTCAAACCCTTTTGATATCTGGCTTCTTTGCGGAATCAACGGAAGTTGTACAGACCTTTCCCCTATGTCCATGTCATTGGGTGGCCGAGTTGGCTATGTGAACCTCACGTGGTCATCAACTGACCTTTTCGAAAAGTCAGTCACATCCAACCACACCTTCCGATCTGCCATAGTTCCACCAACTCCTGTTTGTGTAGCTCCTCCTTTCTTATTCCTTGTTTATAACGGCTCTGAGTTCAATCATACTATCAACTGTAATAGTAACATCTGCTTCTTATCTTTATGCTGGAACGCTACCGCTTTCCCACTGGCTATAATTCTCCGCCTTCCACAACACCTACCTGTCCCTGTTGTTTCACCCTCGGCGCTTTCTCTCATTCGACCTAAACGGGACTTCGGTATCACCGCAGCTATTGGCACTGCTGTGGCTTTGGCTGTTGGTGCTGCAGCCACCGCAGCAGTGTCCATGTACACCTCAGTACAAACTGCACACACTTTAAATAACCTCTCTTCCACCGTGGCCACGGCCTTAGACCACCAAAGAGCCCTTAATAGTCACCTAGCCGGTGGAATCATGATTCTAAATCAACGGCTACATCTTGTTGATGAAAGAGTAGACACGCTTTGGAGACTTGCACGTTTGGGCTGTGAGTGGCATGCCCCAGGTCTCTGTGTCACTTCCATCCCATATGACAACTTTTCCACATCTGCTAACCTTTCTCGAGAGCTTTCTTCCTATATAACAGATAACTGGAGCAGCGGCTTTGACAACCTCCAGTGACAACCGACCCCTACAGTAATTGAGAGGATGCGAGGCACAACACTGCACTACTGAGACCCTAATTGGGATCAGTAGGAAGGCATGTCCGGGTGCATATGGGTTACTGTCTAAACCATCCCATCCCCCACAAAAGACAGTGGACAGGCTGTTCTGAGTGGGTATCCCTGGCTGCCCACACAGGGTGGTAAATAAGTCCTCTTCTCTGGGGGCCCGAGACCTCTACCTTCTCCTCTCCAAAGAAAACAAAAAGGGGGAGATGTGGAAGCCCTTGCCAGAAGATGCCCCATTATGGCGTAGGAGCTAAACACCTAAGACTCAAAGACAACTCCTTATTAGCATAACTCTGAGAAGCGGCCTATCAGAGCCCAACACGCCCGGAGACTTGGGGAAGGGCGGGCCCAGAGGGAATTTAAGGCACGTACCCGGAAGCCTGGGGGAGAGAAGCAACTGAACCTGTACCAATAAACTTCACGGAAGAGATCTCGGTGTCCAGAGTCGTTCCTCCGACCGCAACAAGCCATTTTCCTTCTGTTCTGCCCCTTTGTCCTACCATGCATGCGAGGTCCTCAAAAGGTTCATGGAAAATGTGTATTATGAAAAAACTATGTGTGGATTTCAAATTTTTTTTTTTTTGGAGAGGTTTTTGCTATAGGGCGCGTGCACTTGCCAGACAGAGACAGACAGAGAGACAGAAAGCGAGAAATCACCCCCCAGCGGGGATTGCCATGCTGCAATCCCTTCTCCTCCATTCTCCTCTCGGGATCTTGGGCACGCACACACATGCGCCTGGCGTGAGTTTTAAGCCACCAGGTCCAGGATGCGAACTGCAGCCGACTATGTGGGAGTCCAGCGACATAGCCATTATGCTAACTGCTGGTCCTGATTTCAAATTTATTTTACACCCAGGTAAACTCGTGCTCTAATTTCATTTTCCACAAATGTTTGAATTCCCCTCATATGTGCTAAGTTTAATGAAGACTTCTGCTCTTACAACCAACTGCTCCTGAGAGCAGCACAGCGAGAAATGGAGTCGCAAAGGTCAGCCTGAGGAGTCCTGGGCCAGAGAGCCTTTACCAGGGCTGGTCACGGCCACGCACATTTCAGTACACAGGGTATCAAGGCTGGGGGGGAGAATCATATCTTGGCTACTAGTTCCCTTTTTGTTTCTTTTTTCTTTTCTTTTCCTTTTCTTCTTTTTTTCTTGTTCTTCCTTTATTCTTTTGTTCTGTAGTAAGTTTTTATAGTGTACTATGTTCCCTTTCAATAGCCATCAGTGGACAGCTATTTATTAGGCAACTAGCTTAGAGTGCTTGGATAATAACACAAAACAAAACCCTTACCTTTCCTATCGAAACCTTTTATTCTGTTTTTGTTGCTGCATGAGGAAAACAGCTTTGCCCATAGTTCACTGTGGCCTGGACTTGTGACAACAACCTTTATTTTTCCAATTAGGAATAGGCCAAACTGCATTCTCCTTATGTCTACTCAGTTGATAAATGATACTTAATGACAATTTTTTCATATGACCTTTAATAAGAACTCATAAGTTGCATTGATTATGCCCCAAGAGAAGAGGGACTGATGGCAATTCAGATGGGCACCTCTAAAAAGATTAGTCAGTTTTCTGTCCTGTTCTAGCCAGATATTTTCGTAAACCCTGGAGAAAGACTGAACTTCCCCACTAACCTGAGACTATAGGCAAGTTTTTCCAGCATTGACTGGAGAAAATAAGAACCTCAACAGGATCCCCCAGCAGACCTCCACAGATAAAACTGCTGACCAATGAGCACTGTGAGTCCTTGCTTTAGGCAGATGCTCCTTGATGGGACCAGGAAGGCCAAAGAAAGGGCATTGTTGATCCCATTACAGAAAAGAATGGGCACCCAGCCTCAATAATCTTCCCCAATTCTATGGCCTTTCAGTGCCCAAGAGCCTAAGTGTTTGTAAATGACTCAGAGTTAAGAGCCCTCAGTTCGCATCCAGGTTCTGCCACTTACCAAGCTCAGTGGTCTTTACATTTCATTTACCCTCATCTATGAATTTAGAATGACCGTTCAGGGCCTTTCTCCCTCGGACCCTGACTTTCCCTGGCTGCCGTGACTGTCTGTGGTGAGACCTTCCTCACTGGGTGTTGTCTCCTCAGGAAGACAGAGCAGGAGGCCGTCAGGGTCAGGGGTGGGGGAGTTGGGGGAGGGAGGGCACACCCTGTTAGTGGGACTGTGACCAGCTGTCCTCGAGTCACGGGGCCACGCTGAGGTGACCACTGCCTGCAGCCTGCCCCGGGGTGGGACTGCTGAGTAGCTGCTCTTCCCGGACACTGAGGAGTTCATGCCACAGGCTCAGAGCAGGAGCCGCCCTGGGTCACGGTCCTGCTTCCTGATACGGGCCTGGGCTTACAGACGCCTTTCTCTAAACCTCCTCATCCTGTTTCTCTGTTTAGTCCTGGGGCAGCTCCCTCATATTCTTTCTTCAGCCCTGAGAGAATATGGGCTCCATTCCTGGGAATTTTTATTTATTTCATGTTTACAGTACACACGTACTAAGCCACACACAGGTGATGCCGCTCTGAGAGCACATTAGGGTCCTGCGGGTCTGTTCAGAGTCTCCCCCGGGACTCCACCTGGGAAGGCCTCATGATGGGACATGGTGTTTATGGCCGTCCAGCCTTCCTAGTGCCACGGGGCAGGCTGCACCTCACACCAGCTGCAGCGACAGAGGAGTCCATGCGCATTTGTCACCACGGGTATCTCCAGGCTGTGCTCGGCAGGCCCAGGTTTCAGTTTTGCTTCTGACAGTGACAGCCCTTGGAAGACCCTCCCAGAGTGAGCTCCCCCCAGCCTCCGCCTCTTCAGAAAGGCCCTCCATGGTTCTCTCCAACCTCCTCCACCTCCACCTCGTCCTGACACAGACCCTGGACTCCAGCCAGCCTGGCGTCCCCCCTTCTCTGGTCCCTCCCTGTGCTCTCACCACCCGCTGCAGCCCTCTGCTCTCACTGTGGAGTCCTGGATTTCCTTCTCCACTTTAACAGTGTTAGAATTAAACTCATCCAGCAAAACAGGGCCCATCTCATCTGGGCCCTCAGGGCTGCAATCCTCGCAGCAGTGCCCTGGGTGGCAGTGCTGAGTGGTGTGGCCGTCCCTGCTATGTGACGATGCTCTCCAGGCCAGCAGGTGAACACCCGCCTCTGCGCTGTCCTGAGCAACCTCCTGTCATGGCCCCCCCCGGGGCTGCTGTCCCATTACCAGGATGCACATTCCTGCTTCCCTGGGGTGTGGGTGCTACACTCTCGCCTGGCACCTGATCCCATCCTCAGATGATGGCGTCTCTCATCTCGGTCCTTAACCTCTTCTCTGTAACATCCGTCACCTGACAGTGTTGGTGGCCATCCTGGGCCCTCTGGAAGGAAGTGAGTCATCTGCTGAACAGAGACAGGGGCCACCTTCTCCCTGAACTTCCCATCGCCCCAGGTCTGATGGTGGTCCTGCTGCTCAGATCCTGGCCTGTCCCCTGTCCCCTGGGCACTGGGCTCTAGGGTTGAGAGGTGGCATGATGGAGTGGGCACAGCACAGACGCCAAACCAAATAGAACCAGATCTGAGCTGGGTCCTGGCTAAACAGTCTACAGGCTGTAGGACCAGAACAGGTTCATTGGGTTTATAAACATCAGTTTTCTCATCAAAAATCATGCCTTATAGCTAGAATGTTGTGAAATTGTGTAGGAAGGAATGTTACCAAGAGAAGTTGCCCCCCCCCCACGTTTTTTTTTTTTTTTTTTCTTTCTGGAGAGGTTTTTGCTACAGGACGCATGTGCTCACCAGAAAGACAGAGAGAGACAGATAGAAAGCGAGAAATCACCCCCCACAGGGAAGATGGCCACGCCACAATCCCTTCTCCCCCATTCTCCTCTCAGGATCTTGGGCATTCATGCACACGTGCCCGGCATGAGTTTAAGCCACCGCGTCCAGGACACGAACCATGGTCGGCTACATTGGAGTCCAGAGACATAGCCATTAAGCTAACTGCTGGTCCCAGCCCAAAATATTTTAATTCACTTTCCCTTAGACACGAGGAGTCATCAGTGCAACACAGTCATGATCTCCTTAAAGCTTCCAAGTATCAGGACCAGCACTTGGCATAATGGCTATGTTACTAGACTCCCATATAGTTGACCATGGCTCGAGTCCCGGGCCCAGCAGACTTAAATTTACACCGGACACGTGTGTGTGCGTGCCCAAGATCCTAAGAGGAGAATGGACTAAGGATTGTGGTATGGCCATCCTCTCTGGGAGGTGATTTCTCATTTTCTGTCTCTCTGTCTTCCTGGCTAGTGCATGTGCCCTACAGCAAAAAGCTCTAAAAAAAAAAAAAAACTTCCAAAGATCCCTTATCTTTTCTTTAGTTTGATCTTAGTCAAATTTGTTACACTTAGAAGCCTCCCTAGACCTCATTACCCCCTGGATCTTAGTTCTTCTGCCCAGATTGGATTCCCACATCATCTTGTTGGAAAATAGCGGAGAAAGTTTGTGTTCACATATATTGAGTTTCAGATATATGGCTACCTTTCAATACACCAAGCTCCCAGAAAAATAAAATAAAATAAAAATCCACAAGAGAAAATTCTCCTTGCTGTGCACAGTCTATTGCACCATGCTTTCCCGTAGACTCTGAGATGACTCCCAGGGGTCCTTGGGGCCTCAGGGAAGCTGCCCTTTCCTGGCCTGTGAGAGTCCAGGTGCCAGGAACTTGCCTTGGGGTGGGGAGGAGGCGCTGAAGAGCTTCCTGTCCGCTCTAGGCAGTGGGAGGAAAGGCACCTGCTTTGTTCATACAACAGGTGTAAACTCCCTCTCTAGCCCCCACAGACCCTCCCTCGGGCTCTCCTCCTCCTCCTCCTCATGCTCACCTGCTCCGAGATGTCCCTGGGCGTGGCTCCTGACCAGCTCTCATGGCCTCTGGGAGAAATGAGGATGGTCACTGAGGACGAGAGTTCACTTGACAGAGGAAGGAGAGGCAGAAAACTATGCCTGAGTCTGCTGGCCCTGCCATTAAGAATGACCGGTACAAGGACTAGCAGATAACATAGTGGTTAGGTTGCTGGACTCCCACATAGCCAACTGCTGTCAAGTTAACTGGACCTGGTGGCTTGAAACTCACACTGGGTGAGTGTGTTTGTGTGTGCTTAACCAAGATCCCAGTAGGAGACAGGAGGAGAAGAGATTGTGGCTGACCATCCACCCTGGGAGGGGGTAATTCCTCACGTTCCCTCCACAGTTTCTGTCTCTGTCTCTCTCTTTCTGGTGAGCACATGTGCCCTAAGGCAAAAAACTCTAAAAAAGAAAAAAAAAGAATAAACTGTTTTGTTTGTTTTGGCTTTGTTTTGTTCTTTGAATTAGGAGAGCCATTTTTTTTTGAAATTGTACATCATTATAAAAACAGAAATTTTTAAATGAAAAAGAAAAATCTCACCTGCAATCCCACCATGCAGTACAGTAATCACACTTCCCCTCTGGTCCCCCCAGGGACACTCCCGGGACAGCTTTGGGAATGACCATGAAGAGCCACCTGAGTTACCTGGCCCAGGTCAGCACCAGGCTTTCCCCTCAGGGTACTCCACGTGGTGTGATCAGAGCACTGTGGTCGTTCTGGAAGACTGGAGGGAGACAGAAGTGAAAGCTGGACTGAGTCAGCAAAAAAGGAGGGGGCTATTTCATCTCCCTCCTGAGCCCCCTGAGCAACACTAACTGTTCCCTCCCTTCTCTCCTCTCCTGTCCCCTCAGGCAGGATGTGCAGAGCTGCCCTGAGCCCCTGTCAGGTCCCACCTGCCCTCTGCCCTCTCCAAAGATGAAAGCCAGGAGAATTCATCCCGATACACACAGTGATGGAGGAAGGAGAGGGGTGGGGGAAGCCTTAGTTTCCCCCGGGATCTTCTGTCTCCTGCAGTGTGGGATGTCTAGGCTGGGAGGAGGCAGAGAGAGCATCAGGAAAAGGAGAAAGCAAGAATCTCTTTACCCCCTGACATAAAGCCTTCCCAGAGGTGCTGAGAGAGGCAGGGCTGCATTTCACTCCTTCCTAGAGTTTCATCCAAAGTCCCCTCTCCCTGGGCCCAGGTCCACAGGGCACACCGTCCTCCCTTCCAACCTGGGTGGCTCCCTCTCCCCAGCCTCTTCTCCTCCTTTGGGCAGGAAGATGACAGCAGGGTGGGCGCAGGGTCTGGGGCGGGAGCAGGATTTCAGAAGCACTCCTGGCCCCTGTGCTCTGTGGGTGCTCTTCAGCAGAGGGCTCTGATCAGCCTCCACTGTCCTCTCCTGTTAGAGCCAAAGGGACGACTTCTCCTAGGGGATAAAGATACTTTCCCTCAGGTGCTGAGGAAATTCCTCCTTTCCTGACCAGCTCTGTCTCCTGCCTGGTCATCTTGCCAGGCCAGCTCCTCAGTGAGTCAGTCACTCAGGTGTTTTCCCTCCTCGCTGCTGCAACCAGCGCAATCTACACAGGGAACTCGGGTTCTTGGGAAATCGGCCCCAACATGTGCAGCCCAACAGCAGGGCTGGAGGGACCACTTGATAAACAAATGATTTGCTTTCCTGGAAAAGTAGATGAAGAAGCAGATTTATGCCACCCTCCCAGTCTTGTCTCACATGGACATGGCCACGTGGAGGCGTCAGCACGGTGCAGACGTGGAAAGTAGGAAACAGGAAGTCATGTAATCACACGTCACTACTGTGCTGTTCCTCCATTCATTAGTCCTCTCTGTTCCTAGAGTCCCAGCCCAGAAACAACATGGACCACACTCTTAGACTCCCTCAGCACTGACTGGAGCTCTCCATTTTATGTCAGACGTTGAGTGAATACTTACTAGAAGCAAACTCTATGTGAGAAGGATAGTTTAAACACCTTTGACAACCAGTAGAATAGTATAAATTATTGCATAAAAATTTTTAAATTATATTCTTTCTATTCTCTAATGAAACTATTATAAAACTGCTTACCAAGAGTCTGAGGAAAGATATTAAGGAGAAAAGAGAGGCATTTATGGGACACCGAAATGGATTATTATCTGCTGATGATAACATGTATAGTAACCCCAACTGGACTGGTGTGAAGTGTATTCAGGTTGGAAAATTCACTTTACAAGCTAAGTGATGTACAGTGGTTGATTGTATAAAAGAAATTAAATAAAATGTTTTTTAAAAGAAACTAACTTAAATAGACATTTCTCAAATGAAGATACAAAATTGGCCTGTGAGCACATTAATGAATGGTCAGCATAATTAGACACAAACTTTTCAATCAAGCAAGATTAATAATCTCTACTGTACAACATTGTATCTAGAATTAAACGGTTTATTAGACACATCAAGAGTTGTTAAGAGAGTAGGTGTCATGGTAAATGTTTTTATCACACTAAGATAATGTAATATACAAAGAGAAAAAGCGTAATTATGTAAGATGCCTGTAAATATATAACTTGCCCTGAATTTTTGAGTTGCTCAGAAACCCCAACTTAATTTTTTAAATGAATAAAACTTAAAATGATAAAAAAGGAATAAAAACTGTTTACCTAGCAATAAAAATTTTAGTATATATAATTTCTTATATCATTACAACAATTTCTGAATTCTCTGCTTACTTTTAGAAATTTGTGGAGTTATTTTTTATTTATTAAATTTTATTTATTCATTCATTTATTTTTTATTTTGACCATAGTGAGACACATAGCGAAAGGGAAAGAGAAAGCAAGCCATTAGCTCCAGGGCTCGAGCCATGGTTGGTCATGTGGGAGTGTCCAGCACCTTAACCACCATGCCACCTGCTGGTCCCTGAGTTAATATTTTTTATGTAGTTGTCATTAGCTTAGTGATGTGCCTGTGTGACATGACCTGACAAGAAAGCTACACAAAAAGGCTTTCAGTGGCTGCCCTGTTAAACTGCCATTATGTGACAATACACCTAACACTAGCTAAATCCTCTCTCTTAACAATCACACAAGAAATATATTTACCCTTTGTAATACTGCTTCAGGTTCTTATATATTTAATATTTCTATTGGTTACTAACTTACAAAGTAATTTACTATAGTGTCATATCTAATCAGTAGGTTCTTGGGCCAGCAGATAGAATAGTGGTTAAGGTGTTGGATTGCCACATGGCTAATTGCAGTTCGAATCCCAGACCCAGTGGCTTGAAAATCACACTGGACGCGTGTGCGTGCGTGCTCAAAATTCCTGGAGGAGAATGGAGGAGAGGGATGGGGCGGGGCCATTCCCCCTGGGGAATGATTTCTCACTTTCCCTCTGTCTTCTTCAGCAAGTTCATGTGCCCGACGCTGAAAACCTATATATAAAAAAAGAAAAAATAGGTTTAATTTTATTAATGTAATTATACATAATTAATTAATTTAATAACAAGTAGCTTTGTAAATACTCAGGATTGATTAAATTAAAACTTAAAAGCGGGGAGAACTCGGAGGAACGCCTGAGCTGATCAGCACCGAGGACAGCGCCCGGCAGTGCCTGAGCCCAAGTCTCAGGCCAGCCCAGACGAGCACAGAGGAGCGAGCTCATGGGCTCTTGATCGGACACATCCCCACACACATCCACTCGCAGACACACACCCCGCTGTTCAACGGCAGCATCCCACCTACAATCACCCCGAATCACAGCCTCACAGTTTTCCGAGATCTGGCTTCATTTCAACGCTGACAGAGTGGTTACCTAGATGGAAAAAAGCTGCAAAACTCCATCCAGGAACTCCAGCAGGCGTCAGAGAAGGCTGGCTTGGAGTTATTGCCTGAAATAAAAACTTCTGTGGCTCAGTATGGGCTAAGAGATGATGGGAAATTAGGAAGTGTAGAGTTGGCTCATGTGTTACCCACAGAAGAGAATTTCCTCTGCTTTTCCGATGCCAGCAGCTGAAGCCCTGTGAGGAATTCATGAAGACGTGGAGAAAATATGACACTGATCTCAGTGGCCTCACAGATACTGAGGGACTTAAAAACGTTTGAAAAGACCTGCTAGAAAAATCAAATGAGACTGTCGGTGACACACAATTAGCGGAGTACACAGACCCAATGCTGAAATTGTTTGATTCAAAATAAGGATGGGAAGCTGGAATGAACTGAGATGCCAGGTTACTGCCCGTGCAGGAGAATTTTCTTCTTAAAATTCAGGGATCAAGATGTGTGGGAAAGAGTTCAGTAAGGCGTTTGAGTTATGTGATCAGGATGGAAATGGATGCACAGATGAAAATGAATTAGTTGCTTCACTGAAGGATCTATGTGAGAAGAATAAACAGGATCTGGACACTAATAATATACCAACATACAAGAAGAGCCTAATGGTTTTGTCCAATGAAAGAAAGCTGAACTGAATGAACAGATCTTACTCTTACTCTCTCTACTGGGGACAACTAATATTGGTGGCCACACCCACTTGCTAGTGATGCATTGTATCTACAAAGTAACTGTACACTATAAGGGAGTAGACTGTATTTCCTTTTATATCTGTAAATTTAACTGCATATAGATAACTCTCCAGGATGTGTGGCTTGTTCTTTCAGCTTGTTTCTATACTGTGTGTAATGTACAGTTTTTGCAACTCTATGATTGAAGAGGAGAAAGTCTCTGTTTAGTTCTTTTAGTACAACTAATTCTTAAAAAATAAAAATAAAAACTAACATATTCTTGTTTTCATAAATAAACCTGCACAAGAGGGTTCTTTTTTTTAGTTCTACCAGGATTAATCTCTCTCTAAAACTCTAGTATATGTGTATAAATGCACATTTGTCATTGAATAAGAGAATTACACATGAAAAAACAACCATTTTTATTTTAGACAATCACAGGACTGCCCCACAAAGTATTTCTAAGATATACCTATTAGTAAGATGTGCTGTTGTATCTAAAATACTCACCAAAATAGCAAGAGATGGACAATTGTGTTGAGAAGTTAACAGTCTCACTGAAGAAGATTCAGCTTACTAATCAACAGTGTCTACTGCTCCAGTCTATACCAAATTACTGGTTCAAGTTTATGGTGCCCAGGGAAGGTAGCACAAGAGGACCAGCACTCCATCTGAGTCTATGCCTTATTTCCAGCAAGGGTACTGTCAGAGAGTGTGACCTTAATCTGTTGTATAAACTGTTTTCATGTGTTTCAGATTATAATATCCTAGTAACTTGCTGTCTTTGTCATATTCTGTGTAATCTCTGATTGAATGTAATAGTCTGAGTGTCCTGGTGTCTAGTTTTCACACTTTCTGGGTTTTCTTTCCATGTAGAACTGTTCATTTCCACCAAGAGTATCTGATGCCACTGAAAACATTTTTTCTAGCTATAACAGCTCTATTTTTTACTACATAATTGAATTTTAATGTAAAGTTTATAGCACCCTGATTATTAAATGTTGAATCATGAATACTTTTGTGTACTCTGTGAATTCTATGTTTCATATTGAGATCAGCATTCAAATAGTCCTATTTCTATCTGTAAATAGTTTGAAGTGAGTTTTAAAGGAGCTGAACTCTCACATGGCCAACCGTATTTCAAGTCCAAGACCTGGTGGCTTCCTTTCTCAATTCCCCCCCCTCTTTGTCTCTCTCTGGTCAAATTAGAAAATAATAATAAATAAAGTTAAAATAAAATAATTCTTTTTAAAGATTTTGATGAGAAATGCCAATATAATCATTTATCTTATACAGAAAGAGAGATCCAAAACATTCTTTGACCCATATTCAAGTCACAGTTTCACATATTTGTAGCTAGAACCCCTATACTGGTTATTGCTGACATGTACTAGTTGGTGATTTGGATTCCTTGATTGTGAAGCAAGGATCCATGAGAGATATGTCTGTATGAGATTTATAAAGTTACTGCCAAAGAGTAATGGTGGTTCTGGGTCAGTTAGACTGTCCCCATTTTGTAAATGCAACATCTATTTTCTCAGTTTATAAAAACAACAAAAAATGTGAATTTTTCCCCTCAAGAGTGAACAAAAAAGAGATATGCCAAAAAATGAGATTTATCAGATGATGTAAATGGGTGGTAGTTGGCTCTGTCTCTAGTGTGTAAATGGAAGCGCTGACAGTAGACTGGATTTAACTACTAAGAATAAATAAATAATAAAATAACTTTTAAAAAAACCTTAAAAGCTGGGACCAGCCAGTGGCATGGTGGTTAAGAAAGACAGAGAGAGACAGAGACAGAGAGAGAGAGTGTGCACCCCAATGGGGTGTGGTCACATCACAATCTTTTTTCCCTTATTTCTCCATCCTGTCGGCATTTCAAGTGCATGTGCACATATACCTGGTGTGTTTTTTCAAGCTGCCAAGGCATGCATTTGAACCATAGTCAGCCACGTGTGTTCTGGTTCCCTATACACAGTACGTAACAGCTGTGCTTTGGAGCGAGCCCATAGGATAATACACCTCTGATTCCCGTATGTCCCAGCAGTGGCACCACACCCGGCACACAGTACATGTTTCTAGGGCTGAAGTAAACAGAACCCCTCCCCCACACTCCAACAGAGGAACCCAGGCACTGCTTAGGCTAAGGCCAAGTTCCCTGTGTTCTGTCGTGTCTCCCTCCAGGTGGGATGCTGGCCATCTGGGACTGTGCTCTATCCCACCTCGTCTCCCATGTGCTGTTGCTCTCATGCCAAACACTGGATCTGTAGCTCCCAGAACTCTTAAGATCCTTCCTACCCTGCCTCTCCATCCCAGCATCCTCACTGATGATCCTGCCATGCTTTTCTCCACTGTCTTCCCCTTGTATCTAGTCAAGTGTCTTAACTCCTTTCTCATCTTTCAACTGCAGTGACTTGTCTAGAATGCAGATCTGATTAGGATCTCCCTGTGAGGGTATGCAGCCTAATAACAGGAGGCAGTTATCAAAATGCCTCACTAATCACTTCACTGCAAACTGGCTGACACATGCCTTGTATGTGAGGGGCTCTGTGAAAACATTTACAGGGACATGGGAAACATCCTGACCCTGGCTATGTTATGTGATGCCCATTCAATGTTTATGGCTTGCCCACAATCTGCTCTGTAGTAAGCCAGATGGCCTTCACTAAAGCCAGCACACCTGCCAACAAACAAACTGACTTGACGCATGATACATACCCAGGTCACACATGACAGCAACAAGACCCTGAAAATGTGTACTCTAAAGGTGTTTATCTCTGACTGTGAGACTTTAACTACACTCCTGCACACTTGCAAAAACCTCACGTGCTTTTGTAAAATGAACAAATAAAGATGCTTAGCACAACTGAGCAGCACAGCTTGTCTGTGTTCACCTGCATTTCAGCCTCTGTGCCTTTTCTTTTTCCCAACCTTTTGCTTTGCAGGACCAAGCCCCAGGTGGATGCCAACATCTCCCTGAATACACATTGCCATATGGTGTACATTGTCCTCAGGATAAAAGCCAAGCTTCTCCGTGAGCTCACGAAGCCATCATTATTGAACATTTTCATCCTCCATCTCACTTTTTCCCACTGCTCTTTCCCCTCAGTCTCCATCTAGAACTCCTGGCCATTCCCCCAACTCCCCACACACCTGTCTCTCTTCTGAGCCTTTGTTTATGATGCTGATGCCCCAAATAGGTTTGTTTTTCTCATTAACCTGGATCATCTCAACTCCTATGCCAGGTCTCAGTATGGATGGTACATCCTATTGGCAGGGATCCCAAGCACTAATTTTTTTTAGAATTATTTATTTTATTTATTCATTTATTTGTTTTAATTTGACAATAGAGAGATGAGAGAGAGAGAGAAAGTGAGAAAGAAAGTGAGAAAGCAAGCCGAGACTTGAACCAGGGTTGACCATATGGGAATGTCCAGCACCTTAACCACCACAGCATCTGCTGGCTTCACCAAGCACTAATTATAAAAGGTTATATGTACCTGTTTCTTCAGCCACATTGTGATTTCTTTGATTCACTGAGGTCCTCAAAGAGCTTGGCACATGGTAAGTGCCTAATAAATGTTTGCTAAGTGAATGTGGGTTTTTCTTTTGTAATTCAGAATTTATTTTGACTAATGTATGTACAAAACTTAAAAATTTAAAGAATAAGATGCCTAGGATCATCCCCATAGCAAAGCAGTTATGTGCTAGGCTGAGGAAGCTGTGTCCCAAATGGCTGACCCAGCCCTGCGTCCCACATGTTCAAGTCCCAGCTCTGGCAGTAGCACACAGGGTGCACATGTGCCCAGGGTCCTGATGGGATGAAGAATTGAACAAAAAAGAATTTTTATGTGATTGGGCCCCTTTGGGGGTGAGTGCTTTCTCTCTGTCTTTCTCTCTCATGTGCACACATGTGCCCTCTAGCATTAAAAAAAAGTTTCTAAAGTGACAAAAATATTTCCTCTTCCAACTCATTCCCAATTTGTAATTCTTCTAAATTCCTTTCTTAGACACAACCACCGTGACCGTGTGCTCAGCCCCACACAGAGAGGTCTCCCTCTGCTCCTCTGTGTAGGTGTTCAGTTGCTGCATGTATTCTACTGGCACCTTTGCTTTCCACTAATGCTGTAAATCAGATATTTTGATTTTTAAAAAATCTATAAAGTCCAATTATTCTTATTCTGCAGTAGTAGAGTTTTATTTGGGCACACAGCCACACAGATGAAAACTGCATGCTCTGTTCTCCCTTGAGACTCCCTGTGTCCAAGTGACTAAGTTCTGGCCACAAAGATGAGGCAGATTTCATGTCTGCTTGTAAGTTTTGCCCTTAAAGTAGCAAAACTTCCCTCCTTCCCCACTTTCCCATCCCTGGTCATGAATCGTGGACACGGTCTTAGGTACCTTAGGTCAGCAATAAGGGCAACCCCGTGGGAACCCAGGGGCTGGACAGCCTCCAGGTGCAGAGACAGCCTAGGGGCCTGGACTGCCTGCCCATGTCTTGGGAGACACATATAAGCCTTTGTCCTGTTTCACCCTTTTGTTTGTTTTCTGTTGCACACGGATTAATATTCTAACTAACACGTGCAGAGAGAACAGGGCTTTCCAGGAGTGGGGGCTGTGGCATGCTCTGGAGACAAGTAGAGAGGCACAGACAGTGTCCACCACAGCGGCTTTTGCTAAATTGGAGTAAAGGAGAGCTGGGGCACAGGAGATTGGGGACTGTCACTTCTCCCACCTTTGTAATCATGGGGGCTTCCCTGGAGAAGTGTTTGGGCTCCCCAGGTGTTAGATTCAGGAGTTTTGTTTTTTCACTTCCTGCCCTCTCTGCAACAAGATCCTTTTTCATCCAGGCCAGGGTCAGACTCTCCTCTCTTCCTCCTCCTCCTCTTCCCCCTCCTACTCTTCCTCTGTACCCCCAGTTTGATGGCAGAGGCAAAACAGTTCTTTGGGTGCTCTCAGGCCTACCAGTTCTCCATCATTTATTACTTGTAGTTCTCAGTAATACCTGTAGAAAGAGCTAGAAATGCACATTCCCAAGATAGGGAGGAGCTGTCTGTAAGAGCTCAGGCCTGGGCTGCACCAGCCTCTCCAGTGTGGGACATGTAAATTGTCTGAGGACACCAGGTTTGCCTCCTATGAATGGAAACTCACTGTGTGTGTTTCCTTGTTCCCTGTGAGCGTGTTCTGTCTCGCGGGACTCAGTGGACCTGCAGACCAGGATGTGACAGCTGCAAGTGTTCAGGCTCCTATCCCTGGCTGTTTACATAGTGAAACTATTGCTCTCTTTCAAGAAGTGACAATCCTCTCTGAAGAGTGGCTATTAGTGAACATGTATCACAGCAGGGACTGTGGAGAGTGAGGTCTAAAGGAGAAATAACTCTGTTGCTCATAAGCGACCCGGTCTTAGGCATCTTTGTCACAGCAGCCTGACAGACTAGGAAAACTGTGCTTGATGCTACGTGGGAGTCAAGGGAAGCTCATCAGATGGATTTTTTTAATTAATTAATTAATTAATTTATTTATTTATGGAGAGGTTTCTGCTATAGGGCACGTGTGCTCGCCAGACAGACAGAGAGACACAGAGAGACAGAAAGCGAGAAATCACCCCCCAGGGGGGATGGCCACGCCGCAATCCCTTCTCCTCCATTCTCCTCTCGGGATCTTGGGCACGCACGCACACGGGCCCGGAGTGAGTTTAAGCCACCAGGTCCGGGACTTCAACCGCGGTTGACTACGTGGGAGTCCAGCGACATAGCCATTACACTAACTGCTGGTCCCGTCAGATGGGTTTTTAAAGGGATCAAGATTAGCTCTCACACAGATGGCACCAGATTTCTTTCTGGGAGATGGACACACAGAGCCAAGCCAGTCATGAGAGCAGCTCTCTGGTGCCTCAGGTACAAACTGTTCAGTTTCTAGGGGAAGCGCGTATCCCTCCACCTCTGCTCCCTGACTGAGAACACCTGGCGGCCATGTTTCTAGAAGAGCCCAGGCAGAGCACTAGCTCGTTTTTGGGAGGCAGGGAGTCCAGCTCAAGGGAGGGATTCTGAGAAATAAAGCAGAGAAAAAGAGCCTGGGGCTAGTTTGGAACTCTCTAAGGTTTACTTGGAAAAATAGTTCTCAAGGCACAGTCAGTGAAGCCCTTGGAGGTGCCGAGACTCGCCTTCCACAGAGTCCACAAGGCCAACACTATTTTTATAATATCAGTAAGATATTATGAGAACTAAAGTAAACCTAGCAAGAATAAAGGCTAGGATATCAATCTGCCATAGTAACCACTGTATGCTCAACCACGTAACTGAAGAAGGAAAAAAAGAGCCAGTTTCACTTCAGCATTTCCTGGTTAGGGTATTAAAAATAAATAACCTTATTAACTCTTCTTTCTAGTGTCGACACTTTTAAATGTCTTACATGATTAAACAGGAAATATGCATAAAACACTGCTACTATAATCCAGAGTAGGATATTTGTATCAGGGAAAATGATCTTTTTGAGCTGTGTTAGCTTCATTTTTATGGAATGGCAATTTTACTTGAAAGAATCAATGACAGAGATAGTATGGTTATATACACTTGGCTTTTTGCTTTTATTTTTTGGGGTTTCTTTGCATATGGCACATGTGCTCAGCAGAGAGAGACAGACAAAGAGAGAGAAAGTGAGATCTCCCCCCACAAGGGGATGGTCACACCCTCTCAAGCTTTGGGGCACATAAGCATACATTCCAGACCTATTTTCAAGTCACAGGTATAGGACTTAAACCATGTTGGGCCATTTGAGAATTCAGCGCCTTAACTACCACACCACCTACTGGCCCCGGACTTGGGTATTTCACTGACACTTTTGACACCTGGATATTTGCCCGAGCCTGTCCCTTCAAGATAATCCACTGTGTAATTTTGCCAATGATAGGATGTAAGTTTCCAAGAGAAAATTAGAATTATGAGGAGTCTGTATTTACCACCATTACCTTGACATCCTCCTCATACTTTCAACCTTTGTGGTGGAGTGTGAGGTAACAGTAACACATGCCATTTTAAAAATAACTTTTACTTCAAGGTTCAACACAGGAAGAGTAATCTAATTTGGTGAAATAACACATTACTTTCAAAAATTATGCATTGGGCCAGCAAATGGCGTAGTAGTTAAGCCACTGGACTCCTACATGGGCAACTATGGTTTGAGTCCTGAACCTAGCAGCTTGAAACACACCACGTGCATGTGCATGAGTACCCAAAATCCAGAGAAGAGAAGGGAGGAGAAGAAATTGCAGCATGGTCATTCTCCCTGGATATGATTTCTCACTTTCTCTCTCTCTCTCTCTCTCTTTCTCTCTCTCCAGCAAGTACATGCAACCTATAACAACAACAACAACAACAACAACAACAACAACAAAAACCAGACATATGAATTTCAATGTAACAAAATATGTAATATTCAATGATACTGTTTCAGGTTTCACTTTGCACAAAGCTTTTTTTTAAAAAAAAAAAAATTATTTTACTTTATTTATTTTGACCAGAGAAGGAGAGAGAGAGAGAGAAAGCTGCCTGGTCCAGGACTCAAACAATTGTCAGCCATGTGGGAGTCCAGCACTCTTAACCACCATGCTACCTAGCAGTCCCACAAATAGCTTTTAAGAAGGTAACATATTGGGGCCAGCAGGTGGTGTAGTGGTTAGACTGCTGGATGCCCACATACTCGAGTGCAGTTGGAATCCAGACTGAGGCTTGAAGGTCACGCCAGGTGGGGAAACAGGTGTCGTGGATTCCCACATGGTCGACAGAGGTTCAAATCCCAGACCCAGTGGCTTGAAACTCATACCAGCCGTGTGTGTGCCCACAATCCCCAGAGGAGACTGGAGAGAAGGAACTGTGGCTTGGCCATTTCCTCAGGGGTGATTTCTCACTTTCTCTCTCTCTGTCTCTCTCTGGCGAGCACATACACCTTGTGGTAAAAACTTAAATAAATAAGAAGCTAACATATGTCATTTTAGTGTAGTATTTAAAAGTTATTAAAATACCGCTCCCACATATTTGTGTAAGGCTGATTTTTTTTTCATATACTTTCAACCAAATAACAGATTAAATAAATATGAAAATCCAGTGATCCTCGTTTTCCAATGATATTTTTTTTGACAGGTTTTTGCTATAGGGCACATGCACTCACCAGAAAGACAGAGAGAAAGAAAGCAAGAAATCACCCTGGTCCCTCCAGTGATCTAACGAGGCAGACAAGAACTACCAAAAAATGTAAAAAGATCCATTCTTCTAACTATACCGCTTTATTTTGGAAAATAATTATGTCTCATAAATACATTTCTGTTAACATAGTAAACTCTGAATAAATTAAGTATTTTAAAGTGTTTTAGTTACCGATATGCTAAATGATATGCTAAATATTTTAATTACCGATTGCTAAATATGCTAAATATAACCCATATAAACAAAACTAACTTTGGAGACCTCATCAATTCCTAAGAGCACATTAGACTCTGAAACCTAAATGTTTGAGAACCACTGACTTCACAGCTTCTGTCCAGGCTTCAGGGAGACGAGGTGACAAAGAGAGATTGGTACAAGACAAAAGGGTCAGGGCAAAATCTGGGGTCTCAGTCCCGAGGGTGGAGTCCGGGGCAGGGAAGCCCAGCACTGGGGAGTCCCCTTCTCCCCAAGTTTCACTTCTCCCTCTCCTAACCCTAGTGGGGTCTCTCTGCCCGGACACTCCTGACTCTACCCCAGCTCTCACTCCCATTGGGCGCCCTGTTTTCACAGGAGCCAATCAACGCCGTCGCGACTCCCGTTATTAACTCCCCCAGGAAGCAGCCGGGGCTCGGACCGCACCAGACTCGGGATGGCGGTCATGGCGCCCCGAACCTTCCTCCTGGTGCTCTCGGGGGCCCTGGCCCTGACCGAGACCTGGGCGGGTGAGTGGGGGTCGGGGTCGGGGGGAACCGGCGTCACGAGAGGAGTGAGGGGACCGCCCGGCGGGGACGCGGGGCCCGGGAAGCCCCGTCTCCGCCGTCCCCTGCCCTGACCCCGTGTCCGCCCCTCCGTTCACCTCCGTTGTCTCGTCCTCTCCTGGCCCGTGGACCTCGGACCCGGGGTCCGCAGGGAGGAGGGTTGCCGAGTCTCACTGCCTGTTCCCCCCAGGCTCCCACTCCATGAGGTATTTTGAAATCAGCGTGTCCCGGCCGGGAAGGGACCCCCGGTACTTAGAAGTCGGCTACGTGGACGACACGCAGATCGTGCGGTTCGACAGCGACTCCGCGAGTCAGAGGGTGGAGCCGCGGGCGCCCTGGATGCACAAGGTGGGGCCGGAGTACTGGGAGGAGGAGACGCGGAGAGCCCAGGAGTACGCACAGTCCTACCGAGGGAACTTCCGGATTCTGCTCGGCTACTACAACCAGAGCGGGGCCGGTGAGTGACCGGGCCCACGTCACAGGTCAGGACCCCCCTTATACCCCAGGGACTGGCGGCGTCGCCCCGATTTCCGGGTCAGAGCTTCACCCGAAACTGCTAAGACCCTGAATCCGGAAGAGCCCACGGGGACTTTTCTGGGATTCACTTTCTTTCTTTTCTTTTTTAAAGAATTACCTATATTTTTTATTCATTCATCTATTTTAATTTGACCAAAGAGAGACACACACAGAGAGAGAGAGAGAGAGAGAGGGAAATTAAGAAAGCAAGTCCCCAGGTCCAGGACTCAAAGGGGTCAGCCATGTGGGAATGTCCAGCGCCCTAACCACCACGCCACCTGCTGGCCCCGCTGACCAGTTTAGACCTAAATCCCGCGACTGGTCCGGGCAGGGGCGGGGCTGACGGCAGGGGGCGGGCCCAGGCTCTCACACCTTCCAGAGGATGTATGGCTGCGACTTGGGGCCGGACAGGGGCCTCCTCCGCGGGTACTTTCAGTTCGCCTACGATGGCCAGGACTACATCGCCCTGAACGAGGACCTGCGCTCCTGGACCGCGGCCGACACGGCGGCCCAGATCACCCAGCGCAAGTGGGAGGCGGCTGATGTGGCAGAGGGATACAGGGCCTACCTGGAGGGCACGTGTGTGCAGTGGCTGGGCATCTACCTGGAGAACGGGAAGGAGACGCTGCAGCGTGCAGGTACCAGGGGCCGCGGGGGTTCCCGGGTCTCCTGTCCTGCTGGGGCTGCTGTCCCACACGGAGGGGAAGAGAGTGAGATCCATGCCAGAATAACGCAGCTCCCTCACATCTGGAGGGGAGAGTCCTGGTTTCAGATCCTGCAGAGTGACTCGCCCAGAGAGCTCCCCTTTCTCTGAGATCACTGAAGGGATCCAGTCTCCCTGAATGCACTGGGGGACATACATGAAATCATCCATCAGCGGTGCGGTGACTCCAGGCGCACTTTTGTCCACTGTGACTATCAGGCCTTGTTCTTGGCCTCATACCAAGTGAATCTGAGAGTTGACTCCAATTATGTTGAGTCTCTCTGTCCACATTAGGATCCAGAGTCCCTGTTTTTACCCTACTGGACACTGTTCACCCTGAATCTACAACTTCCCAGTGAGTAGATCCCCCCATACACCTGAGCCCAGGCTTAGTGGGCCCCCTCCCAGCCCAGGTGTCCTGTCCACACCCAGATGGTCACACAGGGCTGCTTCCTGGGCAGTGGGAGGGGCTGCACCATGTCTGAATTTCCCGACTCTTCTCTGCAGACCCCCCGAAGGCACACGTGACCCACCACCCCACCTCTGACCGTGAGTCCACCCTGAGGTGCTGGGCCCTGGGCTTCTACCCTGCGGAGATCTCCCTGACCTGGCAGCGGGATGGGGAGGACCAGACCCAGGACATGGAGCTGGTGGAGACCAGGCCTGCAGGGGACGGAACCTTCCAGAAGTGGGCGGCCGTGGTGGTGCCTTCTGGAGAGGAGCAAAGATACACGTGCCACGTGCAGCACGAGGGGCTGCCTGAGCCCCTCTCCCTGAGATGGGGTAAGGGGGGCTCAGAGCTCTTGTCAGGGAAAGCAGGAGCCCTTCCTGAGACCTCAGCAGGGTCAGGACTGAGGCCTGGGGGTCAGGGCCCTCACCTCCCCTCTCCTCCCTTCCCAGAGCCACGTCCTCAGTCACCCCTTCTCATGGTGGGAATCATGGCTGGCCTGGTTCTCCTTGGAGTTCTGGTCACGGGAGCCATTGTGATCTGGAGGAGGAGCTCAGGTAGGAAGGGGAGGTCTGAGCTGTCCTGTCCCAGGTGGGGGTGCCCTGCCTGGTGACTGGGAGGTGCCACCACACACATGTGCTCGCCCAGGCTGAGGGCCTCTGTGCTGAGGCTGCTCACTCCTCTGTAAGGTGTGAAAATCAGTCACATGCCTGTCACCTGGTGATGGTGGAGATGGGGACCTGGTTCCCAGCAGTCAGAGGTCACAGGGACAGTCCCTGCTGAGGACGGTCCTCCAGGTGGGCTGTTGGTCCACCTCCCACATCTCCATCCTCACATTCCCTGACCCTGCCCTGGGTCTGTAATCACAGTTCTGGAAACTCCTCTGGGGTCCAGGGTTACTGGCTCACTGGGTTCTCATGGACCTGTCTCTCACAGGGTGTGTTGTTTATTTTCTCCACAGGAGGAAACTACTCTTAGGCTGCCTGTGAGTATGAGGGGAGGGTGACCTGACCCCTGGGAAAGCACAGCCAGGAGACCCTGGGGACACCCGCCATATTCCTCCTCTAGCTCCTCCCCTATGCTCTGACCAGGCCATGTTTGTCCTCCCAGGCAGCGACAGTGCCCAGGGCTCTGATGTGTCTCTCACGGCTCCTAAAGGTGAGACCCTGCAGGACTGGGGTGGGGAGGGGACAGTACTGGGCTGTGGGGATCTGGGTTGGGACGTGTCGAGCACACGAAGGCCTCATCAGAGGTTCCTGTTACAGTGACTGACGTGAGTTGTTAATGGTTCTCTCCTTAGTGTGAGATGGCGGCCTGTGAGGACAGAGGGACACGGGATTGCTCAGTCTTCTGCACCCACCACTGGGACATCAGTGTCCCCGACCGCTCTTCCTGCAGCTGGCGTCTGTGTCTGCGTGTCTGTGTCCCTGCAGCCTAATGTGAGGACACAGGGACTCAGCCCGTCCCCGACACCAGGGCCCCTCCCCACTGCCCTGTGCCCTCTGCCCTGATCAGCTTTCCTGTTCCAGGAGGGGCAGGACGGGACATCTCCACACCATCTCCCCTAGTGGCACACGGAGCTGCAACTTCCTACTTCCTTATTCAAAAGGAGAATCTGGATATTGATTTTTTTTTTTTTTTTAATTCTTGCTATTAGATGTGGTTACTGGGCAAATTAAAGCAGAAGATTTTTTATACTCACATGAAGAGATAAAACTTGACAGCTGCCGAGAGTCTGTGTTTGCTGTGCTGGGTCTGCTGCAGTGGGGCCAGGAGGAGGCTGCGAGGTGCCGAGTGTGGATGGCGCCATGTCCAATCGGCGCTTCGTCCACTGAGGTCACTCCTCTGGGTCACCTTTACTGCTGCTTTTTCCTTGTCCTTCAGTAGAACTTTATCTCATCTGGACCTGTGACCACAGAGACTCAACATCACCTGGGCCCTGTCCCATCCCCAGGGCTGTGGGCAGCGAGGGCCCTGTGTGCCCCATCAGCCTCGGCCCAGGCCTGGGTCTGCCCTCACCCCCCCTTGGTGTATTTATGTGTTGTTTGTTTCTATGAAGGAGTCACCTGTTCTTGTTCTCATATCGAAGCTCTGCTCTTTCTCTGAGTGTCCCTCACATCTGACAGCAGCAGGAGTCACTTTCCTGTCGTTATTCCTATAAGGCCCAGGTAGCCCCAGTTCACAGGAGTTCGTGGTATCAAGAGAAGGGTTTTCAGACTCATCCAACTCTTGGCCTTCTAGAGCTGTTTCCTGGATTATCTTTTCCATTTCCACATCACTTTTTTTTTTTTTTTTTTTTTTTTTTTAAGATTTTTACTATATGGTGTGTGCACTCACCAGAAACACAGAGACAGACAGAAACAAAGAGCCTGAGAAATCACCCCTTGTGGGGGATGGCCATGCCCCAGTCCCTTCTCCATTCTCCTTTCGGATCTTGTGCACACACACCTCAGCGTGAGTTTCGAGTCACTGAGTCTAGGACTGAACATAGTCGACCATGTGGGAGTCCAGTGCCTTCACCCCTGCTCCACCCGCTGGCCCCTCCCCATCACTTTCTAAAAATCCACATTCTGGAATTTGCAGAGAAGAAGGATCTCTAAATAACTTACTTTAACTAAATTTCTGCTGGAATTTTACTCTACTGGCCTACCCCTTCCTGCCCTTAGCTGTAGTTATCCTGGCTGTTATTCAGTCAAACTCAGGGATACAGGAAATAGAATCTTTATATTTTTCTTAAAATAAGACACATTAGCCAAAGATCCTTCTTGTTTGAAAAGAGAAACCTAAGTGTGTGCAGTAGGGCTGGCGGGGGAGGGAGGGAGAGCAGCACTGAGCACAGGCACTGAGGTCAGGGCGTGAGGACAAGGACAGGGCACTGCTGACACTGACAGCTGCATCCCCCTGAGGTCACACAGGGAAGACCCCCCCCCTATAGCAGGGAGGTGCTCTGCAGGGATCTCCCCTTCAGCTGACATTGGGTGGGGACTGTCTGCCATACTGTTTCTGCTGGTTTGCTTCCACTAACTGAAAACACTGGAATTGCCAATCTTGTGAAATACGTTCTCGTGCAAAGAGACAGACCATGTTCTCTAAGCAGAGTAAAGGAGGAGAGTGTTTATCCTGGAAGGTGGTGAATGCTGGGGGTGACCCAGAGTGTGGGTGTGAGGTCAGGGAAGGGAGCTGTTCTACCAGGGAGGTCAGCATGGGCCTCATTGGCAAGGAGACTTTAGAAGATTTAAAAGACACAAGGAACTATCCATCAGCAAGTCTTGGGACAGTCCTTACCAGGCAGCAGAAACCTCCAGGGCAAATGTGCCCGAGACAGGACCTTGTTTGTTCTGGGAAAGACAAGGACTATGGTGAGTCTGGAGCAGAGTAATTGAGGGGAGGTCAGAGGTCAGGCCAGAGTGTGCAGGCCTGCAGGATGCTGGAAGGAGTCTTACTCTGAGCGAGATCTTCCTGAGCACAGACATGTCCAGCTTCTCTCCTGAAAGGGTCTCTCTGCTGCTGCGCTGAGCACAGAACCGGGAGACGAGGGGATGAGGAGGTGGGAGCTGTGAGGACAGTGCGGGGTCCAGGCCAGACGCTGCTGCTTCCTCTGGGCACCTGGGGGTGAGCAGTGGGCACAGCAGGGACGACTGGGTTCTAGATAGGTTCTGAGGGGGAGTCACAGCATTTCCTAGGAGACCAAACCCAGGTGTGAGGAAGAGGCGTCAGGGAGGACACCGGAACTGGACATGGAGGGGCATGAGTGAAGGGGGAGGCCTCTGGGGGGAGCACATCTGAGGGGCAGGATCAGTGCCCAGGGTAGGAGGTGCGGACTCTGAGGGGCCATTTAGAAATGCAGGGAGGGAGTGGAGGCGGTGGAACAGATGAGTCTGGAGTTTCAGAGAAATGCCTGGGCTGGAGAATAAGAGATATGAGCTGATGTCATATAACTGATATTTAAATAACTCTTGAGGGTCACACGTGATTGATTTGCTAAGAAGAGAAAGGGAACAGGGACGAGCCCTGGGCAGGGCACACTCCCAGAGCAGACCGCAGTAGCGCACCGTGTCTGGCAGGCACGTAGACCGGGGAGCCCCACACTGTCCTGTGCTCCAGGAATCCCTGGGTTTCACCTTCAGCCTCAGATGGTCTAAGTGAAGCAAGAGGTTCTGTATTTATAGCCAGATTCCTGTTGGTGCAGATGCTGTTGGTACTCAGATCATGCTGTTAGTACCAAGAACATCGACCACGTCTTAGACCGGGCCTCAGGCTCCCTGGGAGATAAGCAACCTGTGGACTCAGCGCTCCACGTTCCGACACTGGGTGTCTGTGGGGAGGCCTGAGTGACAAGCCCACCAGCAGTCCTGGTGCTCAGCCAGAGATGGAACCACTGAGGTCAGGGATCAGAGAGCATGGAGGGTTGGAAAGGTTGAGTATGTGGTTCAAATCTAGACCTATGGCTCAGAAAACACACTGGGCACATGTGCACAGAATCTCATGAGGAGAATGAAGAGGGGATTGTGGCATGGTTATCTCTGCTGGGGAGTACTTTCTTGCTTTCTCTCTCTCTCTCTCTCTCTCTGCAGTGAGCGCACATGCCCAATGACAATTATTTTTAAAGCTTATTTATATACTTGGGTGAAATAGAGGGGATAGACAGAAGCAACCTGAGCAGGGTTCTTACGCCATCTCCACCTGCAATCTCAGCCGGGCCCTGGCATGGTTCTCTGCATGGGTGCCCAGCATGCTCAGGAAGGGCCCTGATGTGAACCCTGGACCTTATGTGGATGTGTTGTTTTCCCACCAAGCCACCACCTGGCCCCTCAATCCGCATTAAACGTTCAGTTTTTCTCCCCTAAGAAAGAAAAGGGAGGAGGTATTTCAGCAATAATGAGACATGATATTAGGAGATCAGTAGTGTTTTCTTTTTTGTTTCTTTTTCTTTTTTTTTTTTTTTTTGGCGTTAGCTTGTGCTCTAGGATTTTTAATGTTACTGATATTTATATCAGTTCATATGTTTATTATGCCTCACAGCATTCTCAACATTAAAACAAGCACTTTATAGGAAACTATGAAGTGAGCAGAAAAATCCTGGTGAGGGGACCAGCAGTTAGTGTAATGGCTATGTTGCTGGACTCCCTTGTAGTCGACCGCGGTTCGAGTCCTGGACCTGGTGGCTTAAACTCACGCCGGGTGCGTGTGCATGCATGCCCAAGATCCCGAGAGGAGAAAGGGGGGAAAGGAATTGCGGCGTGGCCATCTCCCGGGGGGGGGGGGGGGGGGGGGGGGGGGGGGAGCGATTTCTTGCTTTCTGTCTCTCTGTCTCTCTCTGTCTGTCTTTCTGGTGAGTGCACGTGCCCTATAGCAAAAACCTCTCCAAAATAATAAAAATCCTGGTGAGACCTAAAAAAGAAACTTACAGCAGAAGTACCACTGAAATTTTGCATATCTAGATGTCCAAACTATGAGTCCCAGTCTATAGACTGAGAATTGGAATTAAGGGGAAACTCTGGGAGACATTGGGGTAGGAAAGACTTCTTAAATAAGACCCCCAAAGCACAGGCAATAATCCCCAAAATAGACAAATGGGATTACAGATCAAGAAGTTTCTGTAAAGCCAAGGACAGTAATTAGTGTGAACGACAGCTCTGAGAATGGGATAATATTTGTGTAAGCTTTGCCTCAGATAGTTAGTGACTGATAACCAGAGTACACGGGAACTCAAGCAGCTTACACCCCCCCCCCTCCAAAATGATGAACCCAATTAAAAGATGGGGAAATGAAGTGAACAAAAGACTCTCTGAGGAAGGCATAGGAACAAAGAGCACATGAGGAAATGTTCAACATCCCTCAACTTAAGGGAGCTGCAGATGAGAACCCGAATGAGATCCCTAGCCCCTGCCAGAATGGCGCAGACTAAACATGCAGAAAGTGTGGGGTGCTGGCGGGGACGTGGTGACGGGAACTCCCTACCGCTGCTGGGAACGTGGCCTGGTCCAGCCGCAGTGGGGAACACCCGGCTGTTGGGCTATAGTTCCCTCCTCTTTCAGCTCGGGCTCCCGCGGCCAGAGCAGCGAGAGCGGGGGGACACTGTCCCGGTTCTTCCTCTGCCAGCCCCGCCCCGCCCCGCCCCGCTGCGCTCGGCCCCGCGCTCCCCGCCCCGCCCTGCTGTAGCCTGCGCTCTACCTAAGAACCTTGCTCTGCCCCGGAGCCGGAACAGAACCTGGGAACCGAGTCTTGCAGAGGCCAGAGGGGTGGCCTGGCAGGTCGTGGCGCCCTGAAGGTGGTCGCCCGGCGGGGATCCATATGGCCGAGGAGACGCAGCAAGGACGTCCCCCAGCCGGCCACAGCGCTAAGACCTGGAGAAATGCCCTGAAGAGAAGGCGCCTGGAGGACCAGGTTGTTGGCTCTTCATTTCTGTTGTCTGTGGCTCTGCAGTTTTCCAGGTTATTCAGGTATCAG
Organism: Tupaia tana; assembly: GCA_026018925.1. Classification (NCBI taxonomy): domain Eukaryota; kingdom Metazoa; phylum Chordata; class Mammalia; order Scandentia; family Tupaiidae; genus Tupaia; species Tupaia tana. The sequence goes on along the minus strand of JAKSZU010000002.1, from coordinate 134,926,019 downwards.
GATGGGCCTGTGAAGTGACCGACCTTCAGATGTTCCCATTCTCCTGTGAATTTTAACTGGAACTCGTTCCTGGTGTTTGAGACCCTGTTAGAAACGATTTAGTAAAGCACCTGCCTCAGCATGACTTTCGTATCAGCCTTCATGTGTCATCCCAGGTTTCTTCACAAGTCACTCCAAGTGTCCTAGTCCACACACAGTGCCTTGCAAAAGCACCACATGCATAAAGCAATGAAATTTGATTGTTAAGCTACAGTAGTGGCCCCTACTTGGTCAGTAAGGAGTTAAGTTTTTTTATGTGGTTATTAAAACAGTATGCTGTGTGGGTAATTAGATTAAATCTGTGTAGACAGGGTCTAGATTTTGTTTACCCTACCGTGTAAATGCAGTTAGTGTAATTTAAAATTTGGAACCTTAGGATTTATATAGTTAGCTAGGCTCTTTACTACTCTCTCAAACTGAAAGCGTGCTCCCTTATAGGGTCCGGTAACTGTCCTGTAATAAGGAGCTGATAAAAGGAACAACGAAGAAGTCAGCCTAGTTTACCACAGCCTTTAGCACCTGAAAATCTTTAAAGGCTTCTAAATGCCTAATATAAAGGGAGATGCTTATAGCCACAATGTCTGTTTTAACAAGGTCGTTTCCATTTCACTACCTTGGATTTTGCATGAGCGAGTATAATGACCTAAGACACTATTAAGAAAAATTTAGTTGAGCATTTTGTAACTCAGTCACTTCAATTATATCAAAGCTACCATGGTGGAGTGAAGTCAGGAAGACTTATTTGTGTCACATTAATAATTTCACATGAGGGACCAGCAGTTAGCGTAATGGCTATGTCGCTGGACTCCCATGTAGTCGACCGTGGTTCCCGTCCCTGACCCGGTGGCTTAAACTCATGCCGGGCGCGTGTGCGTGTGTGCCCAAGATCCCGAGAGGAGAATGGAGGAGAAGGGATTGCGGCGTGGCCATCCCCCCTGGGGGGTGATTTCCTGCTTTCTGTCTCTCTGTCTCTCTCTGTCTGTCTGGCGAGCACACGCGCCCTATAGCGAAAACCTCTCCAAAAAAAAAAAAAAAAAAAAAAAAAAAAAAAAATTTCACATGAATTAGCTTACTCTATCAAAGGGATTTACTATGCTAGACAAAATTTTAGGGTCAAAAACTGAAAACAGATGCTCGTTAGGACACACTGTTGAGTTCGACATGCCATCACACTTCTCAGCGTCTTAGTAGCACTTTTAATACCAAAAAAGGCGCATTGACTACAAAGGTAGACTTAGTATGGAAATGCTTTTTCTGGTATTCTAGAAATACGGTTATGCTGGGACCAGTTCAGCATGAACACGTTTCTCTGAGTGGGGAAGGCTGTGGATTAGAAATAGACACAATAACAAACACAAAGACACACAAGTATAGAAAAGCAAGGATTGGGTGGGCACAGCTTCTCTGATGAAGAAGTTGCTACCAGAACCAGCCTCAGGTTTATTCTTTTAAAGGGCAGAAAATGGGGGAGGGGGAAATGGGATGCAAAAGATGTGGGCAGAAGTCTGACTACTTTTCCTATTTTCCAAAAGTTTTTCAAAAGGGATTGGGGAAGTCATGTCCACAAACATTAATAGACCATTTATTCTCCATTAACAGGATCTTTCCTACATTCTGTCCCTGGCATAGTATCTTTGAGATGTATATCCTAACTGATTACTGTATATTCTTTTGCTTATCTCTTCCCAAGACACAGAACTTCCCTTTTCCTTGAGATGTAGATTAAGCCTTTCTTTAACTAAGACACAGATCTTCCCTTCCAATCACCAACCTAAGAATTGTGGAACCCACCTATAACCTACAAGCCCCGCTTCTACATGTCCCGCCTTTTTGGGCCAGACCAATGGAAAATCTCTTCACTCAATGTTGTCTGTCAATCTCAAAAACAAATAAAAGGAACCCCTGTACCTGATCACCCTGAGAAAGGCATGTATGCCTCTTCTCCGGGCCTAGGTCACTCATATTTGGCTTATAAACTGCATTAATTATTAATTATTAATTTTTATAGTTGGTTATTTTTCCACTGACAAAGGAATGGGAAAGAAGGAAGTGGAATGCAAAGAGAATAAGGGAGGAGAAATTGGAATGCAAAGTCAATTGTTTTTGATGTAAATCGTCTGAAGATGTGAAAATGACTGGCGCCATACAGTTTCTCTGATCTTTTTGGGGGGACAATCTAATAAATGTATGTGACTTCCTTTAGCCCGATACTGGGCAGTATGGGGTACTGGGTATCAACAACAGGAAGACAACCATTGACAGCAGGCAGATACTGCTTTCATATGGAGATGCTTCTCAATAGCCCTGCTAGAGTAGCTTACAGAAGTGCATTTCTGCATTTGTCTACGGGCCATGTGTTTTCATCACAGGTTTTCAGATTGGCTGTTCTCCACATAGTTAGGGTACCAGATACATCAGCCTAAAGTGGCATCTGGAATTAAATGGATTCACTGACAAGGATCAATCTTCAGTCTCCCTTTCTTGTGTAGTTTTATAGATTATGGTTGATCAAATTTTCTTTTTACTAACTGTAAGTATGAGGGTGATGAGGCAGGTTTTGGGTTCTCGAGTACTACTGAAAACTGCAAGTATTGGCAATTTATATCACTTAGCCATAACTTCGGGAAGAAAAGCCTGAGCAGTGTCTACGTCATAACGAATTGGAAAGAAAGCTGCCCGTGTTGGCTTTGTTCATTGCCTCAGGATGTCCCTTTCCAAACAAGCTGTTAGAGGAGGAGCAGAAGGGAAATCTGCTGCCTAGTCTATACACAGGGTAAACCGCAGTCGGGGCTTCTGAGGCCCTCAGGTTGAAGGAGCGTTCCGGAGAGGCGTGACTAAGGACATTTAAAACGTTAGCTAATCTCGGGGCCAGCAGGTGGCATGGTGGTTAAGGGTGCTGGACTCCCACATGGCTGACTGTGGTTCAAGTCCCAGACCTGGCAGCTTGCTTTCTCTCTCTCTCTCTCTCTCTATCCCTCTCTGGTCAAATTAAAATAAATAAAGTTAAATAAAATATTAAAAAAATAAAACATTAGCTAATCTCAAATAGGGAAGGAATCAGCCTACCTCGGGCCAGCAGGTTAATGGAATTGTCACCTGCCCTTCTCACTCAACAAATCGATCCTTGTACTTTTTTCTCTCTTTGAAACAAGTCGCTTGGTAAACTATTTTATTGTAACTTTGAAAAGTGAAGGCGGCTCCGTGGGGCTGCAGAAGATGGCGGTCTCCACGGGAGTTAAAGTTCCTCGTCATTTTCGCTTGTTGGAAGAACTTGGAGAAGGACAGAAAGGAGTGGATGATGGTACGGTTTGCTGGGGCCCTGGAGACGATGATGATATGACACTTACAAGGTGGACAGGCATGATTATTGGGCCACCAAGGACAAATTATGAAAACAGAATATATAGCCTGAAAGGAGAGTGTGGACCTAAATACCCAGAAGCTCCTCCAGCAGTTAGATTTGTAACACAAATTAATATGAATGGAATAAATAATTCCAGTGGGATGGTGGATGCACAGAGCATACCAGTGTTAGCAAAATGGCAAATTCTTACAGCATTAAAGTTGTCCTTCAAGAGCTACGACATCTAATGATGTCCAAAGAAAATATGAAGCTTCCACAGCCACCAGAAGGACAGACATACAACAATTCATTTTAGAGGCTCTCAAATTTGTCTGAAATCAGCAACCTTCTACTCATATAAATGTCTTGGTTAAATATCACAATGCAAATACCCACACATTAAGTAAAAGAATTCCAGCTGGTAAACATGACTGGACATTTGTAAGAATATATTGAATATCTGTATACCCATTATATATTCAGGTAAAAGAGGGAAAATGCAGCACAGTTTTTTTTTCTCTTGTTAAGGCATTGTCATTTAAATGTAAGCCTAGAGTACTCAAAATAGAATTCACGTTTTCAAGATGAAAGCATGGCAAGAAGTGTCAGATGGCCGTGGTGTAAGCATGTGTGTTTCTGAAAAATAAAAAATCTCAAGAAGGAAAAACAGAAATGGCATGCTTTACCCATCTCGCTTAGTGAAAGAGCTGCAGTCAAAATTGTTAAGGTAGCAGGTACAATGACTATTGTCACAAATTGTGTTAATTTTTGAAGCGATGTGGGTGCTGACTACTAGTAATATCAAAAATAAGTTCAGGATAGTTTTGAGACCTGTATTTATAATGAAAAATGTTGGAGGGTGTATCGATGCATTTCTGTTAAAAGCTAATCCTGTGTGTTACATGTCACAGACATGGTAAATATCTGTTTACAGTTTTGTTTAACAAACCATACATTTAAGATGAAGTGAAGTCAACAAAAAGGAAATAGGTGTATGAATGGATATGTGATTTTGGGATTAAAGTTAGTCTTAAAATGTAAATAAAATGTGGAACATGGCTTCAAAAAATAAATACATAAATAATGAAAATTATTGCTCTAAATTCATAGCATGTGCCTTATTCTTTGCTTTGAGTCTAATAATTCCAAATCAGAATTTCCTGTGGTTTACTATAATTTGCTTTAAGATGGTCTTTGATTTTTTAATGTTCAATGTTTGATCAATTTGAGTGTTAAATTGCTTTAGCCGACATCCGTTTAATTGCATTCCCTTTGTCTTCCATGTGTAATTTACCAACTGAGTGCATTTCATATTCAGGTTGGATTTTGCATGTTTGGGTAAATGAAAGCTGTGTCTTATTTGATTTAACCCTTTAAAAATAAAGTTCCCTGAATATTTTATGCTTTTCTTCTGAAAGAAAATGATTTACAGAGTTTTTACCTGAGTGTACTTTTTTTTTTTTTTCAATAAATGCCATTTATTGAGTGGTTGTCATGCATCAGACACATGTCCAATCTCATTCAATTCCTGTAGCAACCTGATAAGAGGGGTAGCATTTTTCCATATGAGAAAACTGAGGTTTTAAGAGATTAAGTAACACGCTGACGATCACATAGAGCTAGTATTCAAATTTACATAATCTGAACAATCATCCTGTTTCTATTTATCATTTCGTAAATAAATTCAAGTTGGGTTTTTATCACTTCCAATCAAAGAGTGCGATTCAGTACAGAAAATTAGTGTGATGGGCAAAGCATGAGAACACCAAACCACAAGAAGGGCAGGCAGTTGACTCTCAGAAGGTTCTGGAGCCAGAGATTCACATGACTTCAGAGCTTCATCCCTTATTTCTGTTTCTTTTTTTTTTTTTTTTTTTTTTTTTAGTATTTTTTTTTTATTATCATAATATTCTTCTTTATATTACATTGAATTACATATAACTTTACATTGTATTACATTACTTTTTCAAAAGGGAATGCCATGCATGTCAGTCAGTACAGAGACATTAATCTCCCCGCTTCAACATTCAATATCTTTTCTATGTTTTCCCCAATCATTATTATTATTCTAATTATTTTTTAAAACAGTCCATCGCTATTTCTCATGTTGCTTGTACAAATACTTTGCCCATCATGAAATACTTCTCAGACAAATCCAGTTGAGAATACTATACATGTCAACATCAACAGTTAATAAGCCATATCTGTTTCTCACTAATGTCCTGCCTCTCTATTGTTCATTTGTTATCTTTCTCTATCCTCTTCTCTTCACTTCCCCCATTCCACACTGTCCTATTCTCATTAAGTACCTTCACTGCTTTTATGTCCTCCAATTTTTGTTCTCTATCATAGAATGCTGATAGTCGGTATATATTGAGTGGATACATACAATATCTTTCTTTCATAGCCTGGCTTACTTCACTCAGCAATATATCCTCCGTATCTGACCACTTTCTATCAAATTCCAGGGCCTTGTTATTTTTTATGGCTGAGTAGTATTCCATAGAGTATATATACCACACTTTTCCAATCCATTCATCAGTTTGTGGACATTTAGGTTGGTTCCATGTCTTGGCAATTGTGAATAATGCTGCAATAAACATTGATGTGCAAGCACTTTTCTGACTGAGCGTTCTCCTGTCTTTTGGGTAAATACCCAGAAGTGGGATTACTGGATCGAATGGTAGTTCTATTTGTAGATCTTTGAGGAACCTCCATATTGTTCTCCACAGTGGTTGAACTAGTTTACATTCCCACCAACAGTGTAGGAGGGTTCCCTTTTCACCACATCCCCGCCAACACTTATCACTTTTTATATTCTTAATCTTTGCCATTCTGACAGGGGTTAGGTGGTATCTCATTGTAGTTTTTATCTGCATCTCCCTTATGATGAGGGATGTTGAGCATTTCCTCATATGCTTTTTGGCTATTCGTATGTCTTCCTTAGAGAGACTTTTGTTCAGCTCATTTTCCCACCTTTTAATTGGGTTCATCATTTTTTTTCGCATAAGGCACTTGAGTTCCCTATGTATTCTGGTTATCAGTCCCTTGTCTGAGGCATATTTAACAAAAATATTTTCCCATTCTGAGGGTTGTCGGTTCACACTTGTTACTGTGTCCTTTGCTGTGCAGAAACTTCTTAGTCTAATATAGTCCCACTTGTCTATCTTAGGGATTATTTCCTGTGCTTTGGGAGTCTTATTTAAGAAGTCTTTGCCTACTCCAATGTCCCCCAGAGTTTCCCCAGCATTTTCCACCAGTAGTTTTATTGTTTGAGGTTTTAAGTTAAGATCTTTGATCCATTTTGAGTTGACTGTTGTTAGTGGTGAAAGATAGGGGTTCAGTTTCATCTTTCTGCAGGTGGATACCCAGTTTTTCCAGCACCATTTACTAAAGAGGTTTTCCTTTTCCCAATGGATTGACTGATATCCTTTGTCAAAGATCAGTTGGCTGTAAGCTTTGGGGGTTATTTCTGGGGTCTCTATTCTCTTCCATTGGTCCACATGTCTGTTTTTATGCCAATACCAGGCTGTTTTGATGACCACAGCTTTATAGTATAACTTGGGATCAGGGAGTGATATGCCTCCTACTCCACTCTTCTTGCGCAGGATTGCTTTTGCAATACGAGGTCTTTTACGATTCCAGACAAATTCTATGATTGCCCTTTCTAGATCTCTGAAGAATATCTCTGGTATTTTGATTGGAATTGCATTAAACATGTAGATTAATTTGGGTAGAATTGCCATTTTGATTATGTTAATTCTTCCAATCCAGGAGCATGGGATATCCTTCCACTTTTTTATGTCACTTTCAATGTCTCTTTTAAGATTTTCGTAGTTTTCTTTATAAAGATCTTTGACTTTCTTAGTTAGGTTTATCCCTAGGTATCTTATACACCTTGTGGCTACGGTGAAAGGGATTCCTTTCTTCAGCTCTGCTTCGTTCAACTTGTTGTTCATAAATAGAAATGCTATAGATTTTTGGATATTGATTTTGTATCCTGCCACTTTACTGTATTCATTTATTACTTCAAGCAGTTTTTTCATGGATACCTTTGGGTCTTCTAAGTATACCATCATGTCATCTGCAAATAAAGATATTTTCAATTCTTCTTTGCCTATTCGAATGCCTTTAATATTGTTCTCTTCTCTGATTGCAATAGCTAAGACTTCCAGTACTATATTAAAGAGCAGTGGAGAAAGTGGGCAGCCCTGCCTAGTACCTGTTTTCAGAGGAAAAGCTTTCAGCTTTTCCCCATTCAGTATAATGTTAACTGTAGGTTTTTCATAGATGGCTTTTATTGTGTTGAGAAATGACCCTTCTATACCAATCTTACTGAGAGTCTTAATCATAAAAGGATGCTGTATTTTATCAAATGCTTTCTCCGCATCAATTGAGATGATCATATGGTTTTTATCTTTCTTTCTGTTAATGTGGTGTATTACATTTATGGTCTTGCGTATATTGAACCATCCTTGCATCCCTGGTATAAAGCCCACCTGATCGTGATGAATGATCTTTGTTATATGTTGTTGGATACAATTTGCGAGTATCTTGTTGTGAATTTTCGCATCTATATTCATCAATGATATTGGTCTGTAGTTTTCCTTTTTTGTCATATCCTTATCTGTTTTGGGGATGAGGATGATGGAGGCTTCATAAAATGAATTTGGAAGGTTTCCTTCCTTTTGAATTTTTAGAAATAATTTTAGTAGGATAGGGGTTAACTCTTCCTTAAAAGTTTTGTAGAATTCACAAGTGAAGCCATCTGGGCCTGGGTTTTTCTTTGTTGGGAGGTTATTTATTACTGATTCAATCTCCTGGCTTGTTATGGGTCTATTCAGGTTCTCTATGTCTTCCTGATCCAATCTTGGTAGATTATGTGCATCCAGGAATTTGTCCATCTCCTCCAGGTTATCTTGTTTGTTGGCGTAAAGTCGCTCATAGTATCCTCTAATGATATTTTGTATTTCTGCTATGTCTGTGGTAATATTGCCTGTTTCATCACATATTTGATTAATCTGGTTTCTTTCTTTCTTCTTCTTAATCAGTCTAGCCAATGGTGTGTCGATCTTGTTAATCTTTTCAAAGAACCAGCTTTTGCTTTCATTTATTTTCTGTATGGTTCGTTTATTTTCTATTTCATTTATTTCTGCTCGAACTTTTATTATTTCTTTTCGCCTGGCATTTTGGGGATTTGTTTGTTGTTGTTTTTCCAATTCTCTGAGGCATGATGATAAGTTATCTAGTTGCCATCTTTCTGTCCTTTTCTTATGTGCACTAATTGCTATGAATTTCCCTCTTATGACTGCTTTTGCTGTGTCCCATAGATTCTGGACACTTGTGTACTCATTATCATTAGTTTCCATAAATTTTTTTATTTCAGCCTTAATTTCTTCAGTAGTGAAGAAGTCATTCAGAAGTAGGTTGTTCAGTTTCCATGTGTTCGTGTATTTTCGGGGTTGTGTCTTGAAATTAATCTTGAGTTTAATTCCATCATGGTCAGAGAAGATGCTGGGTACAGTTTCTATGCCTTTGAATCTATAAAGGCTTGATTTGTGTCCTAATATATGATCTATCTTTGAAAAGGTTCCATGTCGGGATGAGAAAAATGTATATGTTGTGGATGTAGGGTGGAAAGTTCTATAGATATCTGTCAAGCCCATTCCATTTATAGTATCATTTAAGTCCTGTATCTCTCTATTTATTTTCTGTCTAGAAGACCTGTCTATAGGAGATAATGGGGTGTTGAGATCTCCAACAATTATAGTATTTCTCCCTATCTCTCCTTTTAGCTCCAGCAGTCTTTCCTTCACATATTTAGGCGCACCTGAGTTGGGTGCGTAGATATTTATAAGGGTTATGTCTTCTTGCTGGATTACCCCATTTACTATTATATAATGCCCTTCTTTGTCTCTTCTTACAGTCTTTGTCTTGAAATCTATTTTGTCTGAGATCAATATCGCTACTCCAGCCTTTTTTTGATTTCCATTTGCATGGAGTATCTTTTTCCAGCCCTTGACTTTTAGTCTATGTATGTCTTTATCCATAAGGTGAGTTTCTTGTAGGCAACAGATAGAGGGTTTCTGTTTTCTTATCCAGTCAGCCAGTCTATGTCTCTTTACTGGAGAATTTAATCCATTGACATTCAATGTAATTATCGATATTTCCGTACCTGATCCTATCATTAAGTGAGCCATTTTCTTGGTTGCTTTTTGTTCCCGTATAACTGTCTCTGATTTTTTAGTTTTCCTGGTATAATACTCCCTTCAGAACCTCTTGAAGAGCTGGTCTGGAGTTGGTAAATTCCTTCAAATTTTGTTTATTCGAGAATGTTTTTATCTTTTTTTCCCATATGAAAGATAATTTTGCCGGGTATAGTATTCTTGGTTGAAATTGTTTTTCACTCAACACTTTTACTATGCTTCCCCATTCTTTCCTTTCCTGCATTGTTTCCGCCGAGAGATCCGATGTTAGCCTGATGGGGTGACCTTTGTAAGTAACCTGGCGTTTCCCTCTTGCCAACTTTAGTATCTTGTCTTTGTCTGTTGTTTTTGCCAGTCTGGCTATAATGTGCCTTGGAGAGGATCTTCTTGGGTTGATTCTACCTGGGGTCCTATGTATTTCCTGGGTCTGGATATTTGAGTGCCTTTCTAGATTTGGAAAGTTTTCTTCCAGGATCTCATGGAATAAATTATCTAGGCCCTTATTATTTTCTTCCTCTTCTGGAATACCTATTATCCGGATGTTGGGGCGCTTGATAGTATCCAGTATTCCTCGTATATTATCCTCATTTTTCATGGTTGTTTTCTCAATCTTCTTGATGCTTTTTTCTAGGTCAGATGTTTTGTCTTCTACGTTAGATATTCAATCTTCTGCCTGGTCTAACCTACTTTTAATACTTTCAAGGGAGGTTTTGATTTCCTGTATCACATTCTTCATTCCTAGAAGTTCCATCTGGTTCTTGTTTAAGGTATCCATTTCTTCTTTCAAGTCATTGAAGGACTTCCTCATCTCCTGGAGCTCCTTGTCTCTTTTCTCTTCCATCTCAGTTAGTTTGGTCACTACAAATAATCTGAATTCCTTATCAGACATGTCCACGACGTCCATTGTATTGACTGTGGGTGATGCAGGCTTGATGATTTCCCTTGAGGGAGAGGCCTTTTGTTGGTTGCTCATATTTCAGGAGCCTCTGCGATTGTTCTTAGTCATCAGGTATTCTATATGTTTCTTCCTAACTGATTGTTAAAAGTTGTACAGGCTTAGAAAATTGATGATTTCCCTTATGGTTGGCCTACCTGTTGCTCACAATTACCATTAACTGTTGCCACTAACCTAGATGGCCCAAAGTCCTCACTGTCTCTAAGGACAGGTGAGCCTTCAATTGACTGAATAAGCAACACCCCAAGAGCAAAGAAAAACAAATGGAAAAAAGGAAATCGCGCGGCGCGCTTGCGCACCACGCGCTATTCAAATCACCAGAATTCAGAGTCCAAAGGCTAGTGGGAAAGGGTCAGAAGATGAGTGACAAAACCAGGTTGGTCAGGTCTGGAGCCTGAGTCCGTCTGGTGCCCGGAACTGCTGGCCGGCTCGATCCGGATTGCGGGTGGGGTGGGGTGGGAGTTCGCCTTAAAGTCCCAGACAACCAACCTGGGGTCCAAGGAGGAGAAACGGTGGGGATGCGTGGAGATTCGGAAAGGTCGGGCCTGCAGCCTCAGTCCGCCTGGTGCCCGGAACTGCTGGCCGGCTCGATCCGGATTGCGGGTGGGGTGGGGTGGGAGTTCGCCTTAAAGTCCCAGACAACCAACCTGGGGTCCAAGGAGGAGAAACGGTGGGGATGCGTGGAGATTCGGAAAGGTCAGGCCTGCAGCCTCAGTCCGCCTGGTGCCCGGAACTGCTGGCCGGCTCGATCCGGATTGCGGGTGGGGTGGGGTGGGAGTTCGCCTTAAAGTCCCAGACAACCAACCTGGGGTCCAAGGAGGAGAAACGGTGGGGATGCGTGGAGATTCGGAAAGGTCGGGCCTGCAGCCTCAGTCCGCCTGGTGCCCGGAACTGCTGGCCGGCTCGATCCCCTGAGTGTACTTTTTATAATTAATAAAAATTATTTTAAAGGATGCCTTGTATTAAGCTGTTCTTAAAATAAATAGCACCCACAGGCAGAGGTATAAATTTTGAAACTGGAAATGTGTAGCAAAACTAGATGAAAAGCATAATGAATTAAATATTTAAGACTTACTTATCTCACTATTGTCAAAGTCTGGTTCAAGAAGAAAGCTCAGTTCTTTGATCTCCCTTTCTCAGTTGGATTTTACATATCTCCTAACGCAGAACACAGTACAGGAATATGTCACACTTTATTGGGAGTTGTCTACATAATCCAATTTCTCTTTGTGATTTAGCTCTAACACTTTAAGGAGTTGTCCACTATTTCCTTGTATCTGTTGAGTTGTGTATGATGTTGCTCAAAGTAATTAAGTGGGCTTCCAAAATAAGTAAAGATTTTCACTCTAACAGGATGCTTTGACATACATTAAAGGAATGTATATACTCAGAAAAAAAAATAAAATCATAGTGCTGTGTTGTATTCTAGCATATTTATTTAAAAAATCCACATCTAAGTAAACCTATGCAGTTCATACTTTTGTTATTTGAAGACCAGCTGTAATAGTGTTTACCTCATAAAGCTGTGTGAGGATCAGAACAGTGAAGATTTTTTTTTTTTTTTTTTTTGGAGAGGTTTTTCGCTATAGGGCGCGTGCGCTCGCCAGGCAGACAGAGAGACATAGAGAGAGAAAGTGAGAAATCACCCCCCAGGGGGGATGGCCATGCTGCAATCCCTTCTCCTCCATTCTCCTCTTGGGATCTTGGGCACGCACGCACACGTGCCCGGCATGAGTTTTAAGCCACCAGGTCCAGGACGCAAACCACGGTCGACTACATGGGAGTCCAGTGACATAGCCATTACACTAAATGCTGGTCCCAGAACAGTGAAGATTTGCATCAGCATTGGGCCAGTCTTACAAGAAATACTACATGAATGTTTTGAACTGAAACGAAAGAACACTGGTTAGCAACATGAAAACATTCAGAGTATGAACTCAGTAGTGAAAGTAAGCGTGTAGTCAAATTCAGAATACTCAATACAGTAATGGCGTGTAAATCCCTGATATCTCTAGTATGAAGGCGAAAAGACAAATCTACTGAAAGTAACAATTGCACCAACAATTTGTTACCAGATGCACAATATAAACAGATGCAAATTGTGGAAGCATATGATTGTGTTGTGGTAAAACACGAGGCAGATCCACAAAGGCCTGTCACCAGCTCAGATTCAGAAACATCTCAGAGTACACCCAGGCACAGTTGTGCCCCTATCCGGGCTGTGTGTGGGAGTGGCTCACAGATGCTGCATCTCTCTCTCTCTCTCTGTCTCTTTTTTATGGAGTCAATAAGAACATTTTACAAAATGATGTAACTAAACACCATAAATTATGATTTTTTATGGGGGAAATAAAAGTATGGAGGTTTTGTATACAGTTGAAATTAAGTCATCAGTATAAATACACTGTTCTAAGTGTGTAAATTTAAGCCCAATGATATCCACAAAGCAAAAATCCTATAGTAGATACACAAAAGACAAAACAATAAAATAAAAAATGTCCCGACCCGGGGGGACAGTCGAACAGGTTTCCTGAGGGAAGGAGTGAGAGCCGGAACAAGCGGCACAGTGTCACAGCACGGAGACGACACAGTGTCGTCTGTTTATTGTGGGCAGCACGGTACAGCACGGAGATGACACAGTGTTACAACTCTTTAGGGTCGCGTCGTGTGTTGTGAGCAGCACGGAGATGACGCGGTGTCACAACTCTTCAGGGCCATCTGGAGACTGTGTGGTGTTTCAGCTCTTCAGGCTCTCCAGGGTCGTGGTCTTCCTGGTCTTCTGTGTTGTCTTCATTGTCTTCCTGGTCGTCTGGCTATAGTGGGCCAGGCATGGTGGTTATATACACGTTGGTGGATTGTAAAGGTGTGTTATGATTGGTTGTAAACGGTGGACCGTGATTGGTTGTAAACGGTGGGTTATGATTGGTTGCTTTTGGACCAATCATGAGGTGCTGGATATGCAAATCTGAGGGATTCTAGTGGCCAATCATGGCAATTGTTTGCTCTGAGAAACCAGCAGACTCGCTGGTGCGCAGCCTCCCACATATCCCCCTTCTCTGTTTTAATTTGAGTGATGAGGAAAAGGCCTGGGGGAATCGTGCCTGTCTTAGGTTGGAGTCGTTTATGGAACCATAAGTCCATTCTTATCCGTCATTGGAGAGTCCCATAGCTATGATGGGCCTCCTGTCTTAGGTGGAAGGACTGAAGAGCTATTGGGTTCATCAGACTCTCTTACCCATCTTTGGCTAACCGACTCAGCACCTCAGCCGAGACCAGTAGAGGGGTGTTGGTCTTCCATAAGTGAGTCAATTTGTTGTTTGAGGAATGACATGTACCTATTAAATATAACAGGTCCCAGTGAGCAAACAATCAAAAAGCCAGTAAATGGGCCAATGAGGGGGAGCGGGAAAGGGAGGAGACCATTCCAGGCAGACCATTCTACATTGTTGGAGAGATTGTTGGAATTGATGTATGTTGTCACGAATGGTGCCCAACTTGTTGGCATAAAAGCAGTGTTCCTGTAAACCTCATCTGTTTTGAAGAACCACCTCAGCCAGGGAATCTAGCTGGTCTGAGATAAGACCTTCAGTGACTTGGCGTAATAACCCAAGCCAGTGGAGCCAGCAGCTGTAGCTGCAGTTAGGGGAACATAAAGGCTGAGAGTTTTGAGATTTAAGAAGGATAGCTCAGGCTAATGTTTGCCAATCAGATGGTGTAAGCCAGCCCTTGGTGATAGCTTCAACTATAGCTAAGGTATATGGAGCAGTAGCTCCGTATTGGGTGACTGCCGCCTTAATCTCTTTTACCATAAATCTGCTGTGACGGTGCCAAACCTGTCCTTGGGGATCTATAGTTTCCATAACAGGGAATGTCTCAAAGTCTGTCATGTGTGATCCCTGAACTAGCTTTGTTTCTTTGTCTGTACTGGTTTTTAGTTTCTCTAATTGTGATACAAAAGGTATCTGCATGGATAATATTAAACCCACAATGTAGAAAATGCTATATGCTATGTAGACTCTTTTGCTATTTCTCTGCATCAGTAACAACACAAACACATGCAGTGGAATAAGGTTGATGATAAACACATAACCACCCCAAGCAGAGACCATATAGAAATAGGATAAACAGCAGCACATTGTCCAAAAAGCTGACTCAGTTTTTGACTCGTTTTTCTTTGGCTCTTGTAGGGCCTTAACGTTGTTTTTCTTTTTTAGTTTTTTGGATTTTTTGGGTTTTGTCTCGCCTTTAGGGCTTTTAACTTCTTCCTCACTATCTAGGGAAATAAGATCCTCTCCCTGTTCTTTTTCAATTTTAGAATTAGCGACCATAGTGGCAAGGGCTTCTTTTAAATCCTGAATGAATAGTTAGTGCTAACTAAGCTCTTGTTCGTGCTGGCTATGCTCTTGTCCCATTATTACCCTTATTACTTGTCCCATTATTACCCTTATTACTTATAAGTAAGCAATCTTTGTTACTCACCGGGACGATTCTCTGCCGTTCCCTCTTGGACGATTCTCTGCCGTCCCCTCCTCGGACGATTCTCTGCCGTCCTATCTCGGGACGATTCTCTGCCGTCCCCTCCTCGGACGATTCTCTGCCGTCCCCTCCTCAGGGGCTCTTCACTGGATCCTTCATACTCAGGTCCCTTGTTTGAGCGCCACGTGTCCCGACCCGGGGGGACAGTCGAACAGGTTTCCTGAGGGAAGGAGTGAGAGCCGGAACAAGCGGCACAGTGTCACAGCACGGAGACGACACAGTGTCATCTGTTTATTGTGGGCAGCACGGTACAGCACGGAGACGACAGTGTTACAACTCTTTAGGGTCGCGTCGTCTGTTGTGAGCAGCACGGAGACGACGCGGTGTCACAGCTCTTCAGGGTCGTCTGGAGACTGCAGTGTTTCAGCTCTTCAGGCTCTCCAGGGTCGTCGTCTTCCTGGTCTTCTGTGTCGTCTTCGTTGTCATCCTGGTCGTCTGTGTCATCTTCGTTGTCTTCCTGGTCGTCTGTGTCGTCTTCGTGGTCTTCCTGGTCAGCTGGCTATTGTGGGCCAGGCATGGTGGTTATATACACGTTGGTGGATTGTAAAGGTGGGTTATGATTGGTTGTAAATGGTGGGCCATGATTGGTTGTAAACGGTGGGCCGTGATTGGTTGTAAACGGTGGGTTATGATTGGTTGCTTTTGGACCAATCATGAGGTGCTGGATATGCAAATCTGAGGGATTCTAGTGGCCAATCATGGCAATTGTTTGCTCTCTGAGAAACCGGCAGACTCCTCGTGTGCAGCCTCCCACAAAAAATCACCACTAGAGGGGCCAGCAGCTGGCGTAATGTCTCTATTGCTGTACTCCCACGTAGTTGGCCACAATTGGAGTCCCAGACCCGGTGGCTTAAGCTCACGCCCGGCGCGCGTGCGTGCATGCCCAATATCCCAGGAGGAGAATGGAGGAGAAGAGATTGTGGCGTGGCCATCCCCCCTGGGGGGTGATTTCTTGCTTTCTGTCTCTCTGTCTCTCTCTGTCCTTCTGGCGTGCACACGTGTCCTATAGCAAAAACCTCTCCAGAAAAAGAAAAAAAATACCACTAGAGAAAATCACTTAATCACAATGGAAGACAGCAAGAGGGGAAAAAGAGAACAAAGGCTCTACAAGCAGAAAACAATAAAACAAAACAGCAATATTATTTCTTACTATTAGTAATTACCTTATGCATAGGGTAATTAAATTTTATAATCAAAAGATCTGGGATAACTGAATGAATATATCTATATATACACACACATACACATACACTATATATATATTATATGTATATATATATCATATATATATATAACAAATATAGCATATATATTACATATATATTATATATATTTGCTATAGGGTGTATGTGTTCATCAGAGACACATAGAGAGAAGATGAGAAATCACCCTCCCCAGGGGAGATGGTCATACTACAGTTCCTTCTCCTCTGTTCTCCTCTTGGGATTTTGGGCATGTATGCACACATGCCTGGCTTGTTTTTCAAGCCGCCAGTTTAGGACTTGAACCATGGGGTTGACTACATGGGATCTAGCCACCTTAACCACCATGCCACTGGCTGGCCCTGAATGGGTATAATTTTTACACACTCAATTAGTTGCTGCCTAGATGCTGTCTACAAGAAACTAACTACAGTGCTAACGTAGACTATAAGCAAAGAGTTCAACACAGACAGATAGTTCATGCAAATGGTAACCCAAAAAAAGCAGAGTAACTCCAGTCACATCAGATAAAAACTGTTAAAAGAAACAAAGAAGGTCATAACACAGTGATAAAGGGACCAATTTATCAAGAAGATAGCAACTGGAAATGTACACGCACTCAGCATCAGTGTACCTAACCCTTTAATGCTAATATTAATAGATATAAAGAGAGAGACAGCAATACGATAGTAGTAGGGGGCTTTACTTCCCTGTCAATCATTTATCTAGACAGAAAAGAAATAGTAAAACAGGGGACTTAAACTTCACCTTAGATGAAGTGGTCCTAAATATCAGACACATACAGAGTGAAAGATGAATAAATCTAAGATTTTTGTTTGTTTGTTTGACTACACAGCAGTCTCTTCTCCTCCATTCTCCTCTTAGAGTTTTGTGCACATATGCACATGCAGTTGGCATGAGTTTTAAGCTACCCTGTCCAGGACTTGAACCATGGTTGACTATGTGGGAGTTCAGCAATGTAACCATTACACTACCTGCTTGTCTCAAAACAAAGATTTTTTTCAAAAGATAATTTAAATCAATAAGCATTTAGCTACACTAAGCAAAAAAAGAGTGAAGACACAGATAGGTAAAATCAGAAATGAAAGAGGAGACATTATAACTGATGGATCAGAAATACAAAAGATAACAAAGAAACTACCATGAATGATTATAGGCCAACAAATTGGATAATTTAGAATAAATAAATAAATTATAGACATCTATATAGGCAATCTACCAAGACTGAACCATGTTAAAAAACAAAAGCAAAAACAAAAACAAAAACTTGGGACCAGCAGTTAGCATAATGGCTATGTCACTGGACTCCCATGTAGTCGCCCGCGGTTTGAGTCCTGGACCCAGCAGCTTAAACTCATGCTGGGTGTGTGTGCGTGCGTGCCCAAGATCCCGAGAGGAGAATGGAAGAGAAGGGATTGCAGTGTGGCCACAATCACCCTCCTGGGGGGTAATTTCTCACTTTCTGTCTCTCTGTCTCTCTCTTTCTGGCGAGCTCACGCGCCCTATAGCAAAAACCTCTCAAAAAACTTGAACAGACCAATAATGAATGAATAAGGAAAATGAATCAATAATAAAACAGTTCCCCTCAAAGAAAATCCCAGGACCTTAAACCTTCATTGTTGATTTCTACCTAACATATAAAGAAGAATTAATATCAATCTTTCTCAAACTCTTTTTTAAAAAATTGAAGAGATGGAAATACTCCAATTCACTTTATGAGGTCAGATTTACCCAGACCTGGGACAATGTGGGACCAGCAGTTAGCATAATGGCTATGTCGCTGGACTCCCATGTTTGAGTCCCAGACTTGCTGGCTTAAACTCATGCCGGGCTCGTGTGTGTGCGAGCCCAAGATCCCAAGAGGAGAATGGAGGAGAAGGGATTGCGGCGTGGTCATCCCCCCCATGGGGTGATTTCTTGCTTTCTGTCTCTCTATCTCTGTCTTTCTGGCAAGTGCACGTGCCCTATAGCAAAAAATATCCCCCCCAAAAAATACAAAAACTAGACAATGATTACAAGACAAAAACACAAACAAAACAACAAAAAAATTACAGACCACTATACCTGAAGAACAGAGATGCAAAAACATTCAATAAAACACTAGTCAACTGAATTCAAAATTCAACATGACTCAAAATCAGATTTACCTTACATGAAAAATGGACAAGGACACTACGAAAAAGTAAGTAAGTAAAAGAAACACTGCAGATTAATATGCCTGTTGAACAAGATGGAAAAATCCTGAATAAAGTACTACTTGACTATATGCAAAATTCAGTGGCACATTTAAAAGGATCATTTGCCATGACGAAGGAATTCATCCCAGGGATGTAAAAATATTTTAACATGGAGAAATCAATAAGTGTGATAAGTCACATTAACAGAATGAAGAACAAAACCTTATGATCATTTTGATAGATGTATGAAAAAATGTCAAATGCAACACTGTTTCATAACTCTAAATAAGTAAGTTATTTATAGAAGGAATGTGCCTGAACACAGTGAAGGTCATGGGTGATGGATCCTCAGCTAACATAATACAGAACGGGAAAATGATGAGATCTCTTCCTTTTTTTTTTTTTTCAGAGAGATTTTTGCTATAGAGCGTGTGTGCTTGCCAAAGAGACAGAGAAA
Organism: Tupaia tana; assembly: GCA_026018925.1. Taxonomy (NCBI): domain Eukaryota; kingdom Metazoa; phylum Chordata; class Mammalia; order Scandentia; family Tupaiidae; genus Tupaia; species Tupaia tana. The sequence goes on along the minus strand of JAKSZU010000002.1, from coordinate 134,907,083 downwards.
CAGAAAGCAATAAATCACCCCCCGGGGAGATGATCACACTGCAATCCCTTCTCCTCCATTCTCTTCTCAGGATTTTGGGCACACATGCACACATGCCTGGCCTGAGTTTCAAGCCACTGGGTCTGGGATTTGAACCACAGTCAACCATGTGGGAGTCCAGCAACGTAACCATTATACTATCTGCTGGTCCTGGTAAAACTTCTTGCTCTAAGTTCTGAAACAAGATGAAGATGCCCATTCCCACCACATCCATTCAAAATAGTACTGGACACCCTAGCCAGAGCAGTCAGATGAAAGAAAGTAATAAAAGGCATCCTCATTGGAAAGTAAGAAGTTAGGTTATTTATTTATTTATTTATTTATTTATTTATTTTTCTTTGGAGAGGTTTTTGCTATAGGGCGTATGCACTTGCCAGACAGACAGAGAGAGACAGAGAGACTGAAAGTGAGAAATCACCCCCCAGGGGGGGATGGCCACGCCGCAATCCCTTCTCCTCCATTCTCCTAGGTTTTTTATTTTTTACCTTTGCAGATGACATGATCTTAAATACAGGATATTCTAGACTCCACCATGAATAGGGTCCAGCAAGTGTCGTGGTAGTTAAGGTGCTGAACACTTCCACATGTCCAACTATGGTTCGAGTCCTGGACCCGGTGGCTTGCTTTCTCACTTTCCCTCTCTCTCTGTGTATCTATAGCTGGTCTAGTTAAAATACATGAATGAATAGATTAAAAAATTAAATAATTCTTTAAAAATTATAAATTCAGTAAAGTTGTAGAAAACAAAATCAGTATGAGAAACTCTATAGCATTTCTATAATATATTGTAACAGTGTGAAAGCAATCCCATTAACAGTAGGCACCTCCCCCCAATATAATAATAAAAGACTTTAGAATAAACTTAATCAAGCAAGAAAGTGAAAAATCATTACACTAAAATTTATAAAACACTGTTGGAAAAAAACTGAAGAAAACTCAAGCAAATTGTAAGATACTTGTGTTCATGGATTGAAAGAGTTAATATTGTTAATGTCCATAACCCCAAAGTGACCTACAGCTTTTTTTTGGAGAGGATTTTGCTATAGGGCACGTGTGCTCACCAGAAAGACAGAGAGAGACAGAAAGTGAGAAATCACACCCCAGGGGAGATGGCCATGCTGCAATCCCTTCTCCTCCATTCTCCTCTCAGGATCTTGGGCATGCATGCACACTTGCCTGGCATGAGTTTAAGCCACCAGGTCTGGGATTCGAATCATGGTGAACTACATGGGAGTCCAGCGACATAGCCATTACACCAACTGCTGGTCCTGACTTACAGCTTTAAATGCAATTCCTATCCATAGGTATATAAATTAATAAATCTGAAAGTTTGTATGGAATCACAAATGAACTCAAATAGCCAAAGCAATCTTTTTTAAAAATTATTTATTTTAATTTTATTTATTCCTTCATTTATTTTAATTTGACCAGAGAGAGACACGGAGAGAGAGAGAGAGAGAAAATGAGAAAGGAAGCCTGGTCTGGTACTCGAACAGTGGTCGGCCATGTGGAAGTGTCCAGCGCATTAACCACCACACCACCTGCTGGTCCCACCAAAGCAATCTTAAGAAAAAGAACAAAAGTTGAGCCAATACACTTGGATTCAAAATTTACTGCAAAGCTATAGTAACCAAGACAGCAAGGTACTGGTATAAAGAGAAAACCACAGATGGGGTCTTAGGTTGACTGCGGGGACTCCAGGGGAGAGAAGTCTTGGCTTCTGCTGCCTCTCCCACCACAACAACCTGTCATCAGGGTCCTGCATAAAGTCTGCTGGCCGGGACTGGCCCATGGGCAGGAAGAAACTGGCTGCAGGACCTGGTCTCTTGCATACCTCAAGACTATGGGGCAGAGTGAGACCTGGGGGACACTCAGTGGGGTTCCGGTTGCCGGAGACATCCTAGGACTGAGAGCTGCCAGGAGCTGTGTTCAAGGGGTGAAGGGTGGGGTGTGTGGGGGGTGCGTCTCCCAGACTTAGAACTGCCTGGTGAGACCACTGAAAGGTCCCCAAGGACGGAGTCAAAAGTTTAAATTTACTTGTCAGTGCTTAGTGACAGCATCGTGATGGGACCTGCAGAACCCAAACTCTACCTGTAATGTCTCCTGCCCGCCTGTTTCAAGATGGAGAGGGACCCTGAGGGACAGCCTACTCTGGTGGGTCTGAATCCAAACTTTCTACAGAGGTAGGGAGCACAGGGCACTGGCTGGTGCGAATACGGGGAGGTTTTTTTTTTTTTTTTTTTTTAACTTAAAAAACAAACTTTATTTCAAACAATTACTCAAAAAAGTATGTTAACTCTGAGATATTTGACAGATTTCATTTAAGCTTACAGTCACAAAACTCAAAATATGAAACAAATATTTCTATGTGTTAACTGACGGGGCCATGCAGACAACACAAGCTGGTACTAACCCTCCATTGTGTCACTGTACTGGCCTGCACTCAATTTCTCTGCCATGAGCTTTACTGTTATTACCGTACCCTGCAAGAGTAAAGGGCCAGGGAACCTGAGACAGACTCCCCCACCTGCCTGTCTTAAACTGAAATTAACATATGTTGAGTTAGTATAAGCCAAATTAGCGTTAGTAACATATGTAGACTAAGTTAGTTTAAGGCTAGTTTTACGTAAATACTTCTTGTTAAAGCTACAGGCCAAAGTTAACTTGTATTAGGCCAAATTAGCACAAGAATTCACTGATTAACAGACAAAGAATTCAGCAAATAAATATAGGGACCCGTGGGTTAATAGAGGGAGGAAGGACAGATCTGGCTAACAGGACAGGATAAACAAACCTGAAGGCTCCAGGAGGAAGGTTAATTATCTTAGCTGAAAGTTCTTATCTAACTCGGGCAACAGATAGTACCTAATTGCAAACAGTTTCTCCCCTGTGTGCTGTTAACTATGAAAAACTGCTAATAAAACACCCTGTGTTGTCTCCTGAGCTACAAGACCCTCTCATCCGAAAAGGCCCTGTCCAGCAATCAAGATTTAAGAAGAAAATGCACCAGACAAATAGACGCCTTCATCCTGAGAACTGTAATTGATTATACCTAATCATACAAGACAGACATCATGTTTTATGATTATTGTTCCTGTGCCTTGAATTCCCTGTTTCGTAGGGTAAATCTTTTATTTCCCCCTCACCCCTCCTACTCCTGTAAGACACCCCTCAATAAATATGTGTTTGACAGCGGCTAGTGCGACAGCCTGGAGCTAGCACTGGCTGTGGCCGGCTGAGAACATGCTAAGAGGCATTGAGCTCTTAGTCTAATTTTTGTTTCTGTTCACCTGCGCCGCCTCCGACAAGTCAACCCACCCCCGCCGAAGCTGGACCCCAGCAGTTAACCACTTTAATAATGAAACTCTAAGAGAGGTAACATGTAGAGACACACCCCCACACACACAATTTGGGAGCCATTTAGGCAAGCAAATGTTAAGCAAAAAGACAGAGTTAAAATTTCAAAATCCTCCAATTAGGAAATGCCTGTTCAAGTCTTTGATTTGCATTTATTTGCACATGAAAAACAAATATTTTAATTAAAAAGCCAAGTCTGAGTGCTTACTCATTCTTCAAGTGTCACCTCCTATCTGACCTTCATTTATGATCACACATTCCCCACACTGCAGCCCGTCATCTACACTGAACCTGTGTTAGTTCACAGGATTGGCCTAAGTGGAAGATCCCACCTCACATCCTGTCACCACCCAGTACGCCCGTACATATCTGCACAGTCTGACTCTCAGTATTATCGTTGTAATTGAGCTTGGAATTTCAGGTAGCCAAAGGTAACTAGATACACATAATTCTGTTTTATTGCACAGCTCACAATATATGGCAGGTGATTATTAGCCAACCGTAAAATGAAATTGACTATTTAGACAAAAATGTCAACTTTCTCCCAACCACAAATGAAACCATTAAGACACACAAATCTACCACCCTACTAAGAGTGTGTTTACCTGTGGTGCAGTGCTGGGGGCCCAGAGCACTTTAATATGTTAATACAGAATGAACAATTTGGGTGACATGAGATGTAAAATACAGGACACAGGACTGTAAGTGTCCTGTGCTCACAGCCGTCTGTGCCGCATACATAATGGAAAGGCCACTTTTAAAGCTTCTCAGAAATACTCGTGTTTGCCTTTTTCAAATTATCATCACACTAGTTCATGCTGAAGGTAAAAACAATAGTTAGAATCTTATTAATAGCACATTTTAACTAAAAGTTGAGACAAAGCCATTGATGACAAGTTCTGTTGAATTTTTTGTCAAATTTAAGAAGCCTATGGGCAGTAGCAGCTTCAGCCGCAGCGGAGCAGCCCGAGCCTTCTCAGCTGCTGCTGTGCCCGCGGCCGGCCTAGGGGGCTGCATCCACAGCGGGGAGCCCCCTGCCCACAGACCGTTCTGAGCCCGCCGCTGCCCTCCGAGGGCGCCCCAGACCGCGCCATGGTGAAGGTGACGTTCCACTGGGCCCTGGCCCAGAAGGAGGCCAAGAAAGACGAGCCCAAGAGCTGCGAGGAGGCGCTCATCATCTCCCCCGCTGGTGGACTGCAAGGACCCAGATGATGTGGTACCAGTTGGCCAAAGAGCCTGGTGTTGGTGCATGTGCTTTGGACGTGCATTTGTGCTTGCAGGTGTCATTCTAGGAGGAGCATATGTGTACAAATATTTTGTACTTCAACCAGATGACGTGTACTACTGTGGAGTAAAGTACATCAAAGACAGTGTCTTAAACAAGCCTTCTGCCGCTGCCCCAGCGGCTCGCTATCAGTTAATAGAAGAGAACATTAAGATCTTCGAAGATGAGGTTGAATTCATCGGTGTGCCTGTCCCAGAGTTTGCAGATAGTGATCCTGCCAACATTGTCCATGACTTTAACAAGAAACTCACAGCCTGCCTAGACCTTAACCTGGCTAAGTGCTGTGTGATCCCCTGAACACTTCCATTGTCATGCCACCTAGAAACCTATCGGAGTTGCTTACTGACATCAAGGTTGGAACCTATCTGCCTCAGTCCTATTTGATTCATGAGCACCTGGTTATTACTGATCGCATTGAAAATGTGGATCACCTGGGTTTCTTTATTTATCGACTGTGTAATGACAGGGAAACTTACAAGCTGCAATGCAGAGAAACTATTAAAGGTATTCAGAAATGTGAAGCCAGCAATTGTGTCACAATTCGGCATTTTGAAAACAAATTTGCCATGGAAACTTTAATTTGTTCTTGAATCGTCAAGAAAATCCCTATGGAGAAAAATTTAATACTACAGCATAACCCCACCCTTCGTATTTTGTGCAGTGATTATTTTTAAAAATCTTCTTTCATGTCAGTAAACAATAAAAGAAGCCTATGGAGGACAACACAAAACCATCTCTGATCATGTATTTATTTTAGTCTTCAAAAGCTATAAAAAGTGACCTATTTAAAAATTGCATGAAGTAAACCATGAAAACTATTTATTAATAATTGTTTTTAAACACAACATATCGAGACAGCAGAAACCAAAGTATTTTCTCACTTTACTGTAATTCACAAAAGTGCTGTAGACCAGATTTCTATCACTGCATGGCGTGTAATTACAGGCCAAAGCAAGCCTGCAGACCGGGGGCCCTGTGGAGTGCATTCCCAGGGCACAGAGCACCCGAAAATGCCTGGAGTGCTCAGGGCCCACAAAGTCAACCAGGGCATAAGGCCTTCCTCATTCACTTCTGAAACACAAGCCTCTTCAAATCCTGGCTCTATTTCATAGGTGGAAGGAAGCCACTCACAGTTATTCTGTGTTACATTCTTTCTTTTCCTGGAAACCTTATCTGCACTTCGATCTCTATCTAAGGGGAGCAGCTCTGTCCAGCACAGCCCCTCACACAGCTGCTGTAAGCCATTTAGCTGGAGCGCTGCCTGGCAAACGCTTCCTGCGCTTCCTAACCCTGTGCATTGGAAGGATGTCGCTTTATTGTACCAGCCATTTGCCATTTAGAGGTGAACAACTTTCTTGGACTATCTGCCCCAAACTTGGAGTGAACTACCAGGGGAAGCCCTGTTTTATTTTGGTCAGTATGTGCACGTTTTCACAATTAGCGACATAGATGAAGAACTGGTAACAGAAAAACCTACCTACTCTGCCATGTTAGATGCTAGAAAACAACCTTAACTATGCAAGTACATGGATTTAAAAATAAGATTCATAAACCACTTTTTCAGGATATTTCTTATAAGTTCATTAGTTATTCAATTGGTATATGCATATATATTCATTTTAGCATTTTCTGATTCCTTTGACAAGTTGTATTTTGTTAAAGGACGAGGTATGCTATCCAGCTATTACCAACTTCTAGAGGTGAAAATAACTTCCAGATGTCTTTAGTTAGATCACGTGCTCTCAGTCTTATTGTTTCCATGACACGATGTTTTACTAAAATTCGAAATCCTAAAGACATCTCTATTTCCAAGAGTAAATAAAACACAGCTAACGGTGCCGGTGAAAGCTAGTCTATTTCCTCCAACCCCCTCCTTACATTTAGAACCAGGAGGGGAAAAACAAGTCTGGGGCTGTACTAAGAAACTTCCAAAATGAAATTTGATGGAAGTGTCTTTATTTTTTTATTAAGAGTTTCAAGACAATGGGATGCTTGACTATGAAAAATTATTACTCAAGGGGGAAAAAACCCAAAGCCTTTCACTAAGTTGGCACCAATAATTCAAAGAAACTGGGCTTAACAGTTTGATGTATACATAATTAATGTGAAACTTAACAGGATGAACCTCAACAAAATGTAAGATCCCCATCTATTGGCAGTGAAATAAGTGAAATTAGCATGAGGACATTCTGGAAAGGTTCAAGGTCACATTCAGAATTAAAGAGAAAACATTCAAAGCTTGAAAGCAAAAGGGGAACTTCCATTAGCTGCTTGATTCTGCCATGTCTACACGGACACAGGCCGGATAATGACGACCCCAGTGGGTGCTCAGTCTCAACACTGACAACACATTTATTATGACAAGTCTGTAACTGATGAGCCGTTTTCCTTCTGTTCTGCCCCTTTGTCCTACCATGCATGCGAGGTCCTCAAAAGGTTCATGGAAAACGTGTATTATGGAAAAACTATATGGATTTCAAATTTATTTTATACCCAAGTAAACGTGTGCTCTAATTTCATTTTCTACAAATGTTTGAATTCCCCTCATATGTGCTAAGTTTAATGAAGACTTCTGCTCTTACAACCAACTGCTCCTGAGAGCAGCACAGCAAGAAATGGAGTCACAAAGGTCAGCCTGAGGAGTCCTGGGCCAGAGAGCCTTGACCAGGGCTGGTCACGGCCACGCACATTTCAGTACAGAGGGTATCAAGGCAGGGGGGGAAGAATCATATCTTGGCTACTAGGGTCCCTGACGGGGCCATGCAGACAACACAAGCTGGTGAAGAGGCTGCCTCCCACTTCTTCTGAAGGAAGGGCTCAACTCTCCTGCCTGGGCAGAAGGACCAGAAGGGAATATTAACAAAACAAAAGGTGGAGCTGAGAGCCAGAGAAAAACTTTACCTTTAAAAAAATCGTAAAAAGGAAAAATTACAAAAAAATTGAGAGGAGACAGGAGCAGAGAGAGACAGAGACCTCAGAGACACAGAGACAGAGATAGAAGGCCAGAGGGGCTTCCTACCATGCTAGCTTTGCTTGCTGGAGGCTGAATTATGAGTAGAAAATCTTCATTCCTCCTGTCCCCTGAAATATCTAGTTCACAGGGGCCATGCGGAATCTTCTTCTGAAGGAAGTGCCAACCCTCCACGCTAGCTTTGCTTGCTGGAGGCTGAATTATGAGTAGAAAATCTGCATTTCTCCTGTCACTGAAATATCTAGTTCACAGGGGCCATGCAGAATTTTCTTCTGAAGGAAGGGCTCAACTCTCTTGCCACGCTAGCTTTGCTTGCTGGAGGCTGAATTATGAGTAGATAATCTTCATTTCTCCTGTCCCCTGAAATATCTTGTTCACAGGGGCCATGCGGAATCTTCTTCTCTTGATTAGGAGCTTCTTAGCGACTACCTTGGCTGTCTCAGATTTGGTCGGGAAAGCCTCCACCACCCAGAGAAAGTGTCAACAAGAATGAGAAGGAACTAGTAACCTGCTCATCCCTGGCCCATATCAGTAAAGTCCAATTTCCAGTGCTCTCCTGGTGAGGCACCACACAGGCGAGAGTCCCAGACCCGGGGTTTAGAGGGGCCGGGATTAACGTGGGTGCAGGAGGAGCAACGAGAAGCAATGTCCCAAGTGATCTTGTGGAGGTGGGAGATGAAGAAGTGTTGCCCCAGGAGTTCAGCGAGTTTGGTAGTGCAAGATGAGAGCAGTCATGAGTGTGGGCAGTGATTTGGTGACCCAGAACCTCAGGAACAAAAATTTGTCAAACCAGCAGGTGTTACCAGCCAGAAGAGAGGGGACTTGCCTGCAAAGAGGTAAGGTGGTGCCTGTCAGTCTCTGAATAGGTGAGTTAGTCCGGCAAGGTTAGAGTGGGTAGTACAGGAAACACCTCCAAGGGTCAGAGGGGCATCATTACCACTGGCCTGGCAGTCCCATCAGCAAAGTTATGACCCGCAGACTCAAGGGGGAGAAGCAATCTGATGTCCCTTGTGGTACATTACAGTGACTTGTCCAGGTAGCCAAATGGCTGCTAGAAGGCTGAGAATCTCTGGAGTGTACTTAATGTTCTTGCCAGTGGATGTCAGATACCCGCACTCCTGATGAAGGCCCCATGGACATGGACTGTACCAAAGGCATGTGGGCTATCAGTGTAGATAGTCACAGCCTTGTCCCGCCCCCAGCATGGAGCCTGAGTGAGCACAATGAGCTCAGCCCTTTGTGCTGATGTCCCACGGTCCAAAGATTGTGCCCAGAGCACCTCAGTCTGGGTGATCACCACAGCCCCGGCATAGTGGGTACCTGGGTCAATGAAACTGCTGCCGTCAGTGAACAGCGTCATGTCAGGTGTGGTCAGCGGTTGATCAGTTGAATCATCTCACACAGAAGTCAGGGTAGTTAGAAATTTGGAGCAGTCATGAGAGATCATGTCATCCATGGTAGGCAACAAGGTGGCTGGGTTGAGGTCAATGGTCTTAGAAAAAAGTATGGGGGGTGGGCAGAAAGAGGACCTGGTATTGGGTCACCCTTGCATTGGAGAGCCATCTTTCGGTGGGAGGGCTGCGCAGGGGGGTACTCAAGAGTGGTGCCGTTATGTGGAGTGGCTAGCCGAAGGTAAGCTTGGCAGCCTCCTTCACTAGTAGAGTGGTGGCAGCAATAGCCTTAAGACAAGTGGGCCATCCTGCAGTGACTAGGTCTAGTCGCTTGGAGAGAGAAACCACTGGGCGTCTCCAGGGGTCAAGGCTCTGAGTGATAGCTCCTTTGGCCACCCCATTAGCATTAGCCACAAATAAGTGGAAAGGTTTGTCAAGATCAGGCAATGCCAAGGCAGGTGCCAAGGCTAAGGCTGTTTTGAGTATCTGAAAGGCAGAGTCCTCTGTCTCCATCCAGGTCAAGGCAGATGTCTTTCCCCTCATTGCTGAATAGAGGGGTTTAGCAATTTCTGCAAATCACAGTATCCAGAATCTGTAGTACTCTGCTGCTCCCAGGAATTCACGCAGCTGGCGTTTAGTCATAAGTCAAGTAATTGAAAGAATAGCTTGCATGCCACTAGAAGAAAGTTGTTGCTTACCTCCTTTGATGTCGTAGCCAAGGTAATTCACTTTATTGGAGCACAGTTGGGCCTTCTTTCCTGAGAAGGTAAGAAGGTCAAGGTCCCCCAATGTCTGGAGAAGGGAGCGAGTAGCTGACAGGCAATGCTCCTCATCCTCAGAGGCTAACAGGAGGTCGTCCACGTACTGGAGGAAGGGGACCTCAGGATGAGCCAGGCGGAAATTCCTGAGGACTTGGATGAGTGCCTCATCAAACAGTGTGGGACTGTTTTTGAAGCCCTGAGGCAAGCAAGTCCAGCAGAGCTGACCTGAAAACCCCTCCAGGTCAGTCCACTCAAAAGCAAAGATTGACTGACTTTGTGGGACTTTGTGGGACCAGTGGGAGACAAAAGAAGACATCTTGTAAATCTAGGACAGTATAAACTGGCTGGCTGGGCTGGAGTAGGCTCAGGAGAGTGTAGGTGTTGGTAACAGTTCGGCAGATGGTCTCAACCCTCTTGTTGACCTCTCAGAGGTCTTGTACTGGATGAAACCCCTCAGTCCCCACCTTTTGAACTGGCAAGAGAGGGGTATTCTAGGGGAACTGACATGGGATGAGGATTGTGGCCTCACGAAGATGGAGAAGGTGCTTGGTTATCCCTGCCTGATCCTTTATGTTGGTCCGAATGGGGGAAGCCCCACTGTTGAGCTGGATTACTATTGGTTGGTGGATGATGGACAGCCAATCCAGGGGCATTGTTTTCAGCCCAAACATGAGGAATGTCTCTCATCAGCTGAGTTAACAGGAGCGCTGGTTTGGAGATGGTTAAGAGTGGGGCCATGAACAGGTGATACTCTTCTTCAAGGGGACAGGTAACTGAAAAATCCGGGACTGGGGGTGTGGGAACCCCCAGCACTGAAATATCAGCTCCCCCTTCAGTAAAGGAGAGAGTTGCCTGTGGCTTCGAGAGCAAGTCGCGGCCCAGCAGAGGGTAGAGGCAGTCCGGAATGACAAGAAAAGAATGAGTCACAGTACCTTTTTCCCAGGTTACTGACATGAGGTTGGGTGGTCTGGTATGACTGGATCTTCCCTGTGGCTCCCTGGATAGGCACTCAGGATGTCGAAAGAGGGTCTAGCAGTTTGAGTAGGACTGAAACAGTCTCCAGTGTCCACTAGGAAATCAACTTTCTGGGCCCCAGCTGTCGATGTTAGCCGGGGTTCCTGGGGGCCTGGGGAGCTCTGACTCCCTCAGTCTTCCTCGGCAACAAGGATCGGAGTAGGTTGGCCCCTTCCCTGCCCTCTTGCCTCGTCCTGCTTTTGCCTGAGTTCAGGGCACTCTCTCTTGAAGTGGCCCTTTTTCTTACAGTAGGCACATTGGTCTCTGCCTAGTTTGGTTTGCCCACCTTCTTGGTGGCAGTTTTGGTTTCCCCTTTGGCCTCATGTTTCCTGGATAGCCAGGAGCACCTGAGCCATCTTTACATTCAGACTTGTGGGATCTTCCCAGTTATTGAAATCCTTTTGGGCAACCTTGACCAATTCTGAGAGTGCCTTTCCCTCAAATCCCTCTAACTTCTGAAGCTTTTTGCATATATCTGGGGCCAACTGGGTGACAAAAGTCATATTAATGGCTCTTCTATTTTCTGCGGCCTCTGGGTAAATGGGAGTATAAATCTGGTAAGCCTCCAGAAACCTCTCGAGGCAGGCTGTGGGACTTTCTGAAGGCTCTTGGACAGTCTCACTTGTCTCACAGTCTCACATGTCAGGTTTGTGGGCTTCCGTGCAGCAGCACAGATGGCTCTTAGTTTGTGAGGGCCTCCTCATCTCTGTCCAGATTCAAATCCCAGATAGGTCTTCCAACCAGGAAAGCCCATTCAATGGGGGGGGTGGTGGGTTCAGCAGTGGGGTGGCCATTGGTGTCCAGGACAAGTTTGCAGCCTTTCCCATGGACTCTCTCTCTTTCCTCAGTGGTAAAGAGAGTCTGGAGGAGCTGCTGGCAGTCATCCCAGCTAGGTTGGTGGGTGAAGAAAATAGTCTCAAGGAGAGAGATTAAACCTTGTGGGTTTTGAGAAAAGAAGGGATTTTGTTTTTTTCCAGTTATATAAGGTCACTCATATAAAATGAGGTATAAACCATGAAGGGCTGACCATCGGGACCTAGTTCAGAGGGTCCTATTTGCTTAAGGGAAAAAAAACAGTAAGGGGGCCAAGACCCCCTGGGGTATGTCATCTCCTCCAGTTGGTTTCTTGCCCATGGAGGACTCCTTGAGTCCCAGCCCATAAGCAGACCCATACGAGTATGGGGAGGACTGAAATGGCCCTCTCCTCTGTGGATAAGAGGGACAGTCTCCGGATCATGTGGGTCCTCTTCTTTTGGTTGTGGGGAGGTAGCCTGAAGAGGCAGTGGAAGGTGTAAGGGAGAGGCCACTGGAAAGCAGGGGAGAGGGTCCTCGGGGATTTTGGGAAGAACCTGTGGTTTTTCCTCTTTTCCCCAAGCCTCTTTGGCTACGAGGAGTGTCTGTTTCTGGACTATTTTTTTTATACAAGCTTAAAGCTATTTGGGCTTTTCAGACAATATGTCAATCCAAATTTGAATACAGGTGGTCTGGTCAGGATGAACTGGACAGCCTGCTGTGATTTGGAGGACTCGGTAGGTGGTGGGAAGATCATATGATCCTTCCATGGGCCAGCTGACCCTAAATGTGACCCAGTCAAGTTCACAAAATTTCTGCAAATCAAAAGGATAACAGGGACCCCATGACTCTCAGCCAGGCATCGAAAGTCCTGAAAGTGAGCTAGAAAACAATTAAGGGGGTTACATTTATACGAACAGACCGACGACTGTCCCTGACCCATTTTGACAAAGATAAGACTGACAAAGACAAGGCAAAGCAAGACGGTGCACCCAGAGACCACTGTCACCAAGGACCCGAGGTGCTGTCACACTCAGGCCCAAGGACCTGGAGGGTCTGCTGCATCCAGCCCTCCTAAAGTCCCACCAAAAGAGCTCTCAAGCCAAGATAACTAGAATCTTACCAGATTCGGGTGACTCCATTCTCTGATCTACATTTGTGAAGCTTCCTTACCCCTCTTGAGACCCGGGACAGGGCATAAGGAATGTCCTTGTTGGGGCATTACTTGGCCACTCTAGGGTTCCCAAATCTCACTGGGGCCTCCTAACATTGTAGAGCATCACCGAATGAATGACCACCAAAGTCAGATTGAGGTTTAAGAGAGTCTTTATTAGCTAGCCAGCAACTATAGCCTGAGGCTCATGGGCCAAGAATCAGGACTGCAGCCCAACCAAAGTATGTGCAACCTTTTTATAGGGGTTGGTTGTCAGATGTGCAGGAAGCCTTAACCGTCAGTTGTTCCAGTAAGGGTCTAATTAGGTCAGAAAAACAAGTTCATGAAAAACAGTTACAGGATGTCGTCCCGGATGTGGTCTCTCTGCATGGCCAGCACCTGTTATTTTCTCATGGGAAATCCAAGCAGTTTTACAGAAGCGGACAGCCATGTTATGGAGAGGGAACGAAATGGACAAACAGTTGCTCATGTGCGGAGTCTAATAGTTGGCCCTCCACACTCACACATGCCCATAATGCCCATTTTTCAAGCCAGTGGGACTGGGATTTAAACAGCATGGTCAAACATGTGGGATCCAGCTCTGCTAACTACTAGGCCACAGGGTGGGCCTGCTTCTTTTGTAAATTCAGTGTTTTTAGTACCTACATTCCAATGTGAAAAAATAAAGAATATTTGGAAACAATTTGTAATAGATGAAATGCAGGCATCAAACAACTATATTAGTAATAAATGTGAAAAATCTCCAAATTTGAAGTTAGAAACGGGAATAAAAATTTATATTGATTTGACAAAGAGGAAAGTAAATGATGGTAGTATTGGCTATATAGTAGGAAAACTCTACTGTTACAAAAGTTGATGTGATTGAAAACTGGGACAAACTTTCTTTTAAAAATTTTACTTATTTATTAATTAATTTATTCATTCACTCATTCATTCATTCATTCATTCCAGGAATAGTAAAGACAGAGGGAATGAGAGAGAGAGAGAGAGAGAAACAGACAGCTCCACAAACAAGACTTCTTACCAGTCTACCCCCAGCCTTCAGCCAGCCAGGCCGAATCATGGGTGTGCATGTACTCAGCACATCCGGGGCAATCTCAGATAAGAACCCTGGACCTCACCATGTGCGCCAGCCTCACAGAGAGTTGTGTTACTGCTGTGCCACTGACCACCTAAGGTCCAAAATCTCTAATGAGAACTTTTGTAAAACAACTTGACAATTTAAACATTCTCATATTTCCAAGCAGAAATTTCTATTTTAGGAATTATCCCAAGAGGATAACCACAGATGTGCTTGAATTGTGGTTTACAAAAGCAAGAAAACGGAAACCATCTAAATGTTGTACTAATGTAGCAATCACAAGTATGACTATTGGGCACTTAACATATCTCAGGCACTAACATCATGCTTGTATTAAGGAGGTTAAATGTAATCTCAGAGCGAACTCACATGGAACTGTTTGTGGCCCTTTGTACAGACTGAAGAGGACTCAGAGGTGAGGGAGGCAGTAGAGCTGGGATGCTCAGGGGTGTCCTCTCACAGCCTTGTTGACTCATCCCTAATGAATTTCCTACACATCAGGTGATGGCAATGATTCTGCACCCAGCAAGTGAATAGTTTCGATGTTCCAGAAAATTCTGTGACAGGTGGCTACTAGGCTCAGAACTCAGGAGGACATCAAGGGGCTATTTTTCCAAGTAAAAATATTTTCAAAAAGAATTCTGTACCAAGTCAAAGTTGGAACAAGTGTTAGGGTAGCCTAAAGCCATTCTCTGGTGTTGGGGGTTTCAATATTTTACTTCCCATGTTCCTTAGGAGACTGCAAGATGAAGTGGGAAACAAAATGACGGAGGAAACCATAAAAGGAGACACATGGGATTCAAATGACAGTGGAACCAGCAAAAGAATGAAGCAAAGGGCCGATGTCAGCCCTGCAGGACTGAGGACTGGGAGACAGGCATCTTCATGGAGATGAAGTTGAGGAGATCCTGGAGAGGCTGTAAGCCTCTCACACCCCCTGAGGGGAATTTCTTACTTTCTCCTTCTCCTCGGACCCTCCAACCTCCTCCCTCCCCACTCTTGGGTGATGAGCTGATTCCTTTCTCTCTGAGAAGAGACTCAGGTGAGAACTGTGTCATCATCCCACCTCCCCTCACAGCTCCGTCTCATCATCCTCCCCCAGTGATGGCGGGGGTCCTGCTCCTGTCTAAGGCCACCCCTGCACTGGGACAAGATCAGGCCTTTCCTCCCCCACATCAATTTCCACTCTCTGCTGACTCGTCCACTCCTGCACACAAACATGCCACAGTCCCTGTCATTAAGGCACACTGAGTTTAGTTCAGGCTGAGGAGACGGCACTGTGGGGGGAGGTGGGGTGATGACACAGTTCTCACCTGAGTCCGTCTCTTCTCAGGGAGAAAGGAATCAGCTCATCACCCAAGAGTGGGGAGGGAGGAGGTTGGAGGGTCTGAAGAGGGAGGAGAAGGTGAGAAATTCCCCTCGGGGGATGTGAGAGAGCTGGCCTGGGACATGGCTACTGCAGAGTGCAGGGCCCCAGGCCACTGAGGTTTGTACTAACAGAGTCCGGGTAGAAATCCAGCTGTCTAGTACTGGGCAATGGCAGGAGGATATAAATCAGACTAGAAGATAATGTAACAAAGTATCTCTGAGTATGAGAATAATGGGCTATATTTGTCATTTATTCCTGTTGCATGTTATCATTTTTTTATGGTGATTGTACATTATAGCAAAAATTCTGAGTATTATTGCATGGTATGGCTATCCTTCATTTTGTTGGTCCACTCAATGATCTGGTGAGGGAAGGTGTTAACTACAAATTTAGTTTCTTTCAAAGACACAGAGCTATGTAGGCCATATGTCTCTTCCTGTGTGTATGTGGCATGTCCTTGCAGATTTATGACAGCATTTTTCTGAGGTTGTGGGCTATTGCTTTTGTCTTTCTTTAAATTATTTTTAATTATCATATGATAATTATACATATGGGTGGGATACAGTTGGATTTTTCTTTTATTATTTTATTTTATTTATGTGGACAGGTTTTTTTTTTTTTTTTTCTTGCTACAGGATGTGTGCGCTCGCCAAAAAGACAGAGAGAGATGGAGAGACAGAAAGTGAGAAATCACCCACCAGGGGGGATGGCCATGCTGCAATCACTTCTCCTCCATTCTCCTCTCGGGATCTTGGGCACACACGCACATGTACCCAGCGTGAGTTTAAGCTACCGGGTCCAGGACTCGAACCATGGTCAACTACATGGGAGTTCAGTGGCATAGCCATTATGCTAACTGCTGGTCCCACGGTTGGATTTTTCAATACATGAATCCAGTGTGTAATTACCAAACCCTGGTAATTAGCATACACATCATACCAAACATTTAGCATTACTCTCAGCTGGGAACATTCAAAATTTTTCCTGTAGCACAGTTGGATAAGCATTGTCCAGAAGAAGCTGGGTCCCACATGGCTTTCAGGGTTTGAATCCCAGTGTTGATGGCTTGAGAGACATGCCAGGTATGTGTGCAACTTCCTGAGATCCAGAGGAGATGAAGAAATGGAGGAAAAAGAATTGCAGGATGACCAGGTACCATTGTTGGTACCTTTTCTCTTTCTCTCTCATCTATGCATACACACACTTTGGAATAAAAAAAAATCTCTCCTAGCTATTCTGAAGTAAATGCAATACATTATTAACTATTTACCCTATTGTGCTGTGAGACACTAGAACTTACTCATGAGAGAATTTCTGAAGAAAACCTTGTAGAAGAACTGTGAAGCTAATGATCACAAACCTTTGATATTTCCAGGTAGCACTCCAGAAGATTTGAATCAACCGTATGCTGGCAATTGTACATAGAACTGTCTACTTCTCCACTCCATCTCATCATTGTTGGCAGTGTTTTGATATTTTCTTTAGGGTATCAAAGACTTAATCATTATTGCATTAATGTGTACTACTTTGTTTATTAGTGAGATTACATATTTATTGTTTTTCCAGACCCATTCTCACTATGCTGTGTGCCTCCTGCCTCAGCCTCTCGAGTAGCTGGGACTACAGGTGTGCACCACCATGCCTGGCTTTTCAGCTGGGCAAGAACTGAACCTTGACTTCCCATTTGACCGCAGTCTGCAGAGAGGCCGCATCAACCAGTGTTGGCTACCCTGGCTGCATCTTGATTTCCTGTATCCTTCATTTTTGCTATGATTTTCACTTCATTTCTGCATATCTTGGATTTAATTTGCTCTTATTTTCCTAGTTCTTAATATGGAAGTTTATATTTCCAATTTTTTTTAAATATATGCATTCAATGCTATGAAATTCCCTCTAGGTACTATTTTTACTGCAAATTTTTTCTGATACTTGTGTTTTCATTTAGTTAAAGGTATTTCTAAATTTCATTTGAGATTTCTTCTTCAATCCATATGTTATTTAAAAGTTAAGGGACAAGCAGTTGGCGTAATGGCTATGTCGCTGGACTCCCATGTAGTTGACCATGGTTCGAGTCTCGGACCCGGTGGCTTAAACTCACGCCAGGCCCTTGTGCGTGTGTGCCCAAGATCCTGAGAGGAGAATGGAGTAGAAGGGATTGCGGTGTGGCCATCCCCTCTGGGGGATGATTTCTCACTTTCTGTCTCTCTATCTCTCTCTGTCTTTCTGGTGAGCACATGAGCCCTATAGCAAAAAACTCTCCAAAAAAATTAAATTAAAAGTGTATAATTTAATCTCTCTGTATCTTGAGATTTCACAGCTATCTTCCTATTACTGATTTATAGTTTAGTTCCATTGTGGCCTGAGAGCAGAAATTG